>OY728146.1:930752432-931352432 GCA_963277665.1 Viscum album
TATGGAATGAAATTTTGAGAAACCACCAATAATAATGAATTAGGGAATTTTTTGCATGTTAATGGAAATTTTGTAGGTAAATTTTTGAAATTAAATTGTGGGCTTTATATTATAGATTTTATATTTAGAAATTGAATTGTGAAACTGATTTGAAAATTTTAATTCCAATTTTTATTTTGAAAAAATGGATTAAAATATTTTGATGGAAACCTAGTGGGGTTTTTTCTGAAAAATGCTATGAATTGATTAAAAAAATGTTTTTTGTTTTTAAATGGAAATTGGAATATTGAAATTGGAAGATAGATTAAATTTTATTATTAACAGTTTTGAAGTAAATTTCTTATTCCTAATTTGTGTTAGAGAACATGAAATCCTTGTTAGTTACAGAGTTATTCAAGAAAACACTTTATTGATGGTTTATAACACTAAAAATACATAAGCATCATGTCACATAATCAATGGGAAGGTGATGGGTTCCTCTATGATGAATGTTTGTGGGATGTGTGTACATAAATTTCTGTGATACCTATTTGATTTTATGGGGAGTCCTGTAGCCTATAAATATCATACCTTTTAGAAGATGGCAATGTCTCTTATTGTTTAATATTTGATATATATTTAATTTTTTATACTATGTTTTACAAATTCCCTATTAATTTATATAAAGTATTTTATATAACATTTTTATTTAATCCATCATTAAGAAAGGCTTCCATCATTTGATATGTAAATCATGATTTTTAAATTTATTTTGAGAGGACATGAATTTTAATTTATAATTTAATGAATAATTTTGTAATTAATTATGCCACATTATTATAAAATCCTTTTTGAGACCCTAATGGGGTTTTTAGCTCACTCCCTACTTATACCTTTAGGTGGTTGTAGATTATCTTCTTCCAAGTTCAAGCACGGGTAATGCTCCATTTGGAGGCGGTTCTGGTTGTTGATAATATGGCTTGGAGAGTTGTGTCCATTAGACTTGGGTTGTTTTTATTATTTTCTTGTACATTGAGGTTTTACTTTGGGGTTTTTATATAACTTTGTTCCTTATTTCATATTGTTTTATACTAGGTTATTATCGCCGACATGTGGAGATCTATAATGCCCTTCATGCTTTTTCATGACTGGCCTAGTTATCAGGGTACCCATGTATCAAGACTAGTACATGAAGAAATTGTTCTTGGTTTTATAAAACCCTCACATATATGTTATATAGAATAATTCATATCCATTTTTTCTTGTATTTATAGAAATATCAAATGAAATTTACAATTTTGACCATTTTTCATTTCATATAAGAATCTTCATCCTCTGTAAATTTCTATCAAATATCATTAAAATAACTTTTAGTATACTTTTTGATATAATTACTCAAGATTTAAAATCCCTAAAATTTGATGTAAAAGAAAATAAATTCTTATTTTTTTAAAATTTTCATCATTTATTGTTAAGTGACTCTCATACTACATAAAGTATAATGATACAGTAATCTAAAACTATCTTTGTAATGTTCTTTGTATCAGTAATAACTATTCTATTGAATTCCCACTCACTAAGATGTATATCAATAACGTTATCCAAAAACTAATCATTAGATAAATCCTTTTTTGTACGTGATTTTAAATTGTTAAAAATTCTCATGAATCTATGAACAATTCAAGCAATTGATTCACCATGATGATTTCAAAATTACTAATAATCAACTCTTAGAATCACTCGTTTGGTCTCAAGAACCTTATAAGTTTCAATGTGTGTAAATTCACACTTCTTCCGCATCCCATAGTTGAGTTAATAGAAGATAATTCAATATAAATATTTATTTTAATATAACATATAAATGTATCACCACTACAAAAATAAAAATAAATTCAACATTTTCTTCTATAAATAAATTAGGATATTTCAACTATAGAATATTTAAACCATGTTAGTGATTAATAAAATTAACAATTACTATATGGATATTAGATGTTTGTATGGTCTTTATGATATTCAAGATCACTTCTATAAAATATTGGTGGTCTATTTGTTTTATATTTTTCCAATCCTTTGACAATAATAATTACTTCAATCTAAAAAAATGATCATTCCTCTAAAATACATTAGTGTAAGGTAAATATATAAATTTAGTACCATATAATGTAACCAAAATACAAAATATTTAACTCAATACCAGTCTCAAAAGAAGATGAAATATCAGATATATTGGGTTTGTCGAATATATAGAATAAAATCACACTACAAGAGATAGGGTCGGGAAATTTAGTTAAAAAATATATTTTTTTCTCATCAAGTATTTAAATCAATGAGAAACATAATGATCCGATATAAAAACAATATATATGAGTAAAATTAACATATAGATAATACCAATAGAACAATACATATTTCATTATTAATAAAATAAATAAATTAAGAAAATAAAATAATCAAATTTTTATCTATTACTGATGAAGGATTTATCAATGTTAAATTAAAAAAACATAGAGTAATAATTTACCAATAAATTTACTCTTAAATGATATTTTTAAAATTTTAGTTTAACCCAAAGCACAACGGGAATCTATAGACCAGATTTAAATTATCCTTGAATATCAACATATTATTTTTTAATATTTCCACACTCAGGAAACCCTTGACTATAAATATAATGTTATGTTCACAATTCTACCAAATTTAAGATGGACTCAATCTTATGAATGGAATCCCTTGATAAATATGATAGAAAATTCACCACTTATACATCATAAATCTTGATTCTATCTTACACACCCAAAATCCTTCTACTAGATGGTTAGTTGAAAAAAATTTCAACAAGAACACCATGAGTACATATAATGATACATAAAAATTTTATGTTATTAGAAAATTGTCTGAAAGAAAAATAATTAGAATCAGACTAAATAACAAGTAGTATAACGATTCACACAATTTAAAACATCTATAGTATCTTTATCATCTTTCTTTGTTCCTTTAATAGTTTCTCTATTTATATATGATACTTCAACAGTTATATTACTCAATCCTTCGGTTTAGTTGTAAATGTAATGGTAGAAGATTACAATTTATATTGAAATGGGCTCATATTATTACTATATCAACCTTTGATGTAATTTGGATTCATTAGGGTACTCATATAAATTATGAATGATATTGATTGAAACTTGTGGCTATGATTTGGATAAGACATTGGGGCATAACTATGTATCATGTTATGATAAGAATTTGGATACACATATTTCTAATGATATCATAGTATACGGATCATTGGAAAAAACCCAACGTGAATGGAGATACCATTACTTGGATGAAGATAAAATTGGGGGGATGTTTGGTTGACCCCATGATTATTGATCTAGGTATGAAAACATATAATATTGGTATATTAATCAATCCATATGTAGTTTAAATAAAATTCAAATATAAAGATGATTCTCTTACACCATGTGGTGAATTTTTTCTACATTTTTTCTTGAATAATGATTCATAAGTTGGAGATTCATCCATATGTTTTGTTTTAAAATAATGTAAATATAGGTCCCATGGAAAGTGTTTTTCCAAGAAGATTAATGTCCTATAAGATGGATGGTTTTTGAGGTAGTTTAATGTCATATTATAAATATATAGATGTTAAATGGTCTATGGTTATATGATGAGGTCCTCTATATGATATGTTTTATATAGACCCAAAACATGTGCAAAATGAAATAATCATATCTTGGTGATGGGTGAGGATATAAGTGATTATATAAATTAGTAACGGTTAGGGCACGAAGTAAAAGAAGAAAATTGATTTGAATTTATGAATGGGACAAATAGAGCCGACTTGGGTATCAATTTTTGTTTTATGATCAGAGGAATCAAGCCATATTAGGTTATTATAAAATATATCCTATGTATAGATATGGATTGTTTGTGGGGAGAAATATATTCTTGTGTGTGAAAGGGGAAATCTTAATGTAAATTAGGCATAGTCTAATAATCATAATAGAATTGGATATGGAAATTAGTGTTACAACTCTGTCTTGAAGGGGAGAGGCAGGTGTTACTTTGTATCACATAATATGATAATCATGCAACACATAGTTCTTATTAAATTAGGTATATTTATTCCCACTTAAAATTAGTAAATGGTGAAGAACATGAATTGGGAACCTCCACATGGATTTTGAGCTCATGTAAGAAAATACAGGTCATACCAACAGACTATACCGAATAGTTTAATAATTCATGTATAATGAAATTGATTTCATAGTGTTTCATATCATGTGACAAGGACATAATGCTTTGTATTTTAATTTCTTGAGAAGGGAACTTTGTGTTTTCTTATTTAAATTTGTATGGTAAATAATTTTTACCCCAGTCTTGCATTGATAAGAGCCTATGAAATATTATTAAATAAAATGATTCAAGAATCAGACCTAAATATAGAATTCAATTATCACTATATATCCTACAAAAAAATTAATTGAGTAAAATATAGTTCTAATGGAGTCTAATATTTTAGTCATAGGTGACCATAACTATTGTGTCTAAGAAGAAGTTGATTTCTCGAATTGAAAATGTTCATATATGTGAGTGAATTATTTCTTAGAATAGGTTTGTGAATGAGGTATATTTTTTTAGAGGTTCTCATGTTGGTCTAGCACACTCTTAAGAGGGGTAATATGAGTAGTATCTTGTCATTAAAGGGGGAACCTTGAATGAATAGGTGATTCCAACAAAAATGAAATTTTTATCACATAATGGAATTAGGAATAAAATTTATGTGTGGGTAGGTCATTTTACATAGACCAGACACTGATATAACCAATTTTTTCTATATTATATATGTTGATATATTTAGTTTCAGGTAATATATGATCGACCAGTTTATGTCATGTTTAAAATCATTTGAAAATAGATTTATATCATCAAGTTTTATATCATTATATTTGGATAATATTGTTTAATTTTATATTATTTTATCAGAAGATTATGATTTGTATTTTAATTTTCAGTTCTAAGGTTATTCTTGTTCACTTTAACATCATGAAATAAAGAGACTATGGACATTCCAAACAATTATGCAAATTGTTTCTTGAGAAACACATTATTAGTGGTGGGAGTTATATTCTGTGTATCCATTTTGATTAGGGAGTATTGATAAAATAGATTAAAAATTTTATATAGCATAAGTAAAATCGTATTTTGGCTCTAGTTTTGAGGTTTCATCCCTAATATCATGGTGTTATCAGGGCCAACATTATCCCCCCTTGAAGAAATTAGCTGTGATGAAATTTATTATAGAACACTAACGTGACATGATTTTAATAAAACTCCATGATATAAAATGTGTATAGTGTTTTATAATATATTAATTAATATCATCAATTCATATTTGAGACTACCAATATTTAAATACCTGATTTTCAATGGAAACATAGATTGAGGGTAGTTTGAATTAAATTGGCTGGACTATAACTATTCCATATAGAATTGAGTTTGGTGCCTCTTATGTGGTAGTATGAGTTGGGGTGTGATACATCAAAAAAATATATAACATTTTATTGGGATAAGCCTTATTTTCTATGTACATTATCTTTTAAAGTATACTAGATATATTTTTGTTCAAATACACTATGTTCCAAATGATAGATTAATGAAAGAGTTAGGATTGGTTAAATAAAATTTTTATTCTTGATATAACCCATTAAACATAGAATATAAAAATAATTGGTACTATTTTCCATCAATATCATATGAGGGACACCAATTAAGCTAAAGGTATTAGTCTTCATAATGATCAAAATATCCTCTCTTCTAGCCTTATTAAGGAGTATACCCTCATCCAACATGGGGAAAAAGTATAAGTATATATTTAAATTTCATGGCTATAGCTGTGGGATAAGGATCCATAATATCAATTTTCCATAGGAAAAATTTCCATGATTACTTGGTGGTATGTGAATGATATAGGTGTTGATGAAAGAAGTTGGATGGTATCTAAAAATATAGGAATTTTATATTGATCTCCAGGAAATGTTTCATCATTTAGGACCACAAGTATCAAGGCCTCTTGATTTTATGGGATATCATGGCCCCTGAATGATGGTCACAACTACTATTTTCATATAAATACTATATAATATAATGGGTAACATCTCCTTCAATCAACATGATGAGGATTCCATGAAATCCTCTATTAAAGGGAACATTTTTGGAATTTGGGATATTATAATGGATGAATTTTTCATCGTGATGCTGAATCAAATCCTTATTATATCCGTTCCGTGTAAGAATTGTTTCATTAGATGTTGTACATTATGGGGGATATCCATCCAAATATATTGTTGTATGGGGAGGATATGACATCTCCTTGATCCATAGTGGGGTTGATTTTTTAAATTTCTTTTATAAAATTATTTAATAATGAAGAGACCATGAAATGATGTGATGTTTAAAATAATATCTTGCTGTGAACAAGGTTTTCAAGGTCCATAATTTCATTATTAAATTCTTCAACTTGAGCAATCTATGAGTGAAATACACAAGATAATATTTGTTCTATGGGATAAATTGTCATAAATAATTAGTAAAGGTTATTAATTCCTCATTCTTTATCAAATATTCAATATTAATTTTATCAATTAATTTAGAATCTCCCTTGATATTCATGTGGTCCCTAGGTATCATTAAATCTAACTCCAAAAAATATAATAAGGGCATTATATTTCACATTATTTTTAGAGAAACCTTCTTATGGTATGGATGAGTTGGGAAGAACAACCTTCACTGGAGATACGAGTTCAATTCCCAAGATATGTTTATTAAGCTTTAGGTTTTCCATTCTTCTTTCTGTTGGACTTTTAGAGGAACTATCAGTGTATATTTTATATAACATGGTAGTTTAGTGAATAAAAAAACTTCTAATTAAGAGGATCTATTTTTACTATCGTAGTTACTAGGGTATGGGTTTTTATGATAAAATACACAAAAGACAACCCTTTGACTAGATTATTTATAAAACATTAACTAAATGTCAAATTTGGGTAGGATATCTTCCCCCTATGCTAGAAATAAATTTATCATTATACAAATTAGGATATATTTAAGTGGATTAATGTGAGTGAACAAGAAGACCTTATAATACTACATGTAGTGTCCTGAATTATTAACATTTAAAATTAATGTGGAGAAGATATTCTTAATATCTGAGAATCAGGTATCGATATCCAATATTTATTTATTGATATAACAGTGAATGTTCTCCATGTTTACATTATTTTTTTGATCATGTAAGAAACCAAGTGAACAATATAAGTTTCCAAATACAATTTTAAAATCTTTAACTATAAAATATATATTTAAAACTATGGGTGAATGATTCAAAACATTAAATATTTGACAAATTCTTTGAAATTTTCATCCCATGGATAAGAAACTGTTTAATAATATACTTTTTAAAATGCAAGGACTTACTAAAAAGGATGTATATGAATATCCTAATGTATGTGATATAAAAATAGAGTTAGATCAACATTTTAAGTTTTTACATAGGTGTAATATCATTTATTTACTTAGTATTATGTGGGATCAATTCAATATCATGATAGCATATTGGAATATTGGGAAATTTTCATACTATTACCATAAAAGTGAATTTAAAAGTGTCAATTTTCATGTTATGTTGTCACATATTATTAAAAACTATCTTAATATTATAAAATGACCAAAACTGTCTTCGATAATTTACCACAAGATCATCCACATAACATTCTACTATCCCAACTTTTAGAGAATTAAAGATATAATGCACGAAACATTGATATATAAAACTAGTGTTATTTAGGAAAAATGGAATTACAAGATAATAGTATACACCTTGGGTTACTCTGAATGTAATGTCCTCTTCATCCATTGAGATAATATAAATCTACTAAAACACAGAGTATCGATACATGATTAAGAGTGATTGAAAGTTAGTATTTTCATTGAATATCAGTTATGCGATCTAGATTGAGAAATTATACAACATACAGTACTAGTTGCGATCATTAAAGTCGATGTAAACCCTGGTCATCACATTATTTATCCATAAAAAACCCCTCTAGGTATAATTGAATAATTTTTTAGGTGATTGTGTTTATTGTAAAAGAGGGATATTGGAATTTTCTGCACCAGACATGTTTCAAAATCATACATCAAAATATGACAAAGGAAATAGAGTGGTGCGCAAGTGAAGAATTGGAATGCAAGTGTGGCATGTAAGTTATAAAGGGTGAACAAGTGAAAAATTAGTGTGCATGTCATTAAGTGGTGCGCAAGTTCTCAAGTGGTGCACAATTCATAACGTGGTACGCAAGTCATATTTCCAAATGAGACATCAAAATATGATAAAGGAAATAAAGGGGCGTGCAAGTGAAGCATTGGCACTTATGTGTGGTGTGAAAGTCATAAAGGGGCGTGCATGAGAAGAATTTTCATGCAAGTAAAGAAGGGGCACACAAGTCATATTTCCTGATCATCTAAGAAAATAATGGAAAAGTAAAGAAAGGGATGTGCAAGTCATGAAGTGGTGAAAAATTGAAGAAGTGGTGCACAAGTCAGGCTGTGGCATGCAAGTCAAGAATTGGCGCGCAAGTGAATAAGTGGCGTGCAAGTCATATTTCAATTACATCGCCCCAAAATATGAAAAAGGAAATAAAGTGGTGCGCTGGTTAACAACTAGAGCACAATTCAGTAATGGGTGCACAAGTAAAGAAGGGGCGCGCAAGTTACTGAGCGGTGTGAAAGTCATGAACAGGCATGCAAGGTGAGCGGTGCACCTGTAATATAGGGTCACCAAAATGCCTATAACATGAAGGATACCCATCCTAGTTTAGAATGAATCTCAACACTTATATAAAATCTGAGGTCTAATCATGTAAGTAGAAATGACGTGCAAGTAGCTTGGCGTGCAAGTAGTTTGGTGCGCAAGTATTTTGGCGTGCAAGTAATTTGGCATGAAAGAGGTTTTGTGCAAAAGTACCTTAGTTCTCAAGTAGTGGAATGCAAGTAGTAGTGCGCAAGAAGAGGTGCGTAAGCAATGGTATGCATGTAGTTACACACAAGTATAAAATTGGCGTGCAAGTGAGTATTTCCACAATAATGGAAGAGGCATCACACTAGTTATAAGGGTGGAAAAGTCACCCTAGGGTTGCGTGAAAGTTAGAAGTTTTACAGTACACCTGCATTAAAGAGGTATTCATCAGTGGATGAAAATTTGACTTCAAAAGAGAATCTACACATAGCGAAGGATGCATTAATTAGAGATAATGAAAGCACCTACATGTCTTTAAACTGTATGTGTATCTTATGAAGTAGCAATGATCTCTCTTTAGTTGATAGATCAACGAGATTTCAAATTGTGATTGGTTGTGAACCAGGTGGGATAGTGAGTCCTATTCAAACTTGTAAACAATTGTGCACTTATAGTGGATTTGGTACATCAGCACATTGACATGGTATAATCTTTGTACATAGCCCAGTGAGGATGAAGGAAGTAAATTATTTGGGTTCTGTGCATGCTTTCAGATTCATTTATACTTAGCAATGGATTGGAGAGAGAGAGATAGAAGAGGGTTTTTTCTAACAAAAAAACAAGATCAAAAGGGGAATATGTGTTCACAGTATCAATGCATGGAAAAATAGCTGATATTAATAGTGTCGCGTTATCGAAAGCTGAACATAGAAAATTGGATGATGATGCCAAAGGAATTAATGTTTTAGGGGGAGCCATATCTAATGCTATCTATACAAAGGTGATGCCATTAAAAACATCACATTATTAGTGGGAAAATCTATTGAATATATATGAAGGAGATAAAATGGACAGGGAGGCAAAGCTGTAGGTATTGTGGAACAAGTACAATGATCTGAGAATGACCCTGAATGAGTTTTTTGTTGCATTATTTGATAGGGTAAATGTTGTAGTATAAGACATGTGAGGTCTTGGAGAATTTTTTGAAGACATAAATATTGTAAAGAGAATATTGATGAAACTTAAACCTCAATTTAATCTGAAAGTTTTAGTTTTGGAAGATATAGACCTGGAAGAGATGACATTGGATAACCTGCACAACACCCTTGTTTCATATGAAATGAGAAATGATGATAACGATGCTATAGAAAAGAGGAAATCCAAATAATTTGTATTCAAGGCCATGAATAACCTCACCATTGATGATTCTCAGGAAGAAGAAGAGACAGATGAGGTGATGTCATTCCTCTCCTCAAACCTCCAAAGAGGAAAATGAAAGTTTAAAGGGAAAATTACACTTTATTTTTTTCTATGTGGAACGGTTGGACATCTTGCGAAAAGGTGCCCCAAAAATTTCATAGAGGATGATGATTTCGATGAAAATGATATTCCCAAGAAGAAGTATTCAGCCTGTGGGAAAGGGATGAAACTGTTTAAGAGAAATTTCTTTAAGAAGAAGAACCTTCTTTCAAAAGAATGTGATAGTTTAGAAGAGTCTATGGTTTAAGAGGTTGTATAGATAGATAACTGTAGATATTGTATAGAAAATGATATGGTGGTATTTTTCGGTAGTTTTAGAAGAAGAATGAAACTTAAGCTGAAGAATAAGAAGAAGAAGTTGAGGGAAGAGTTGACATTGAAGATGAATTAGAATAATCTCTTCAAGAGATAAATGTTTGGAGATAAAAAAAATGAAATCCAACAAATTTTTTCATGACGCCAAACCTTATATACAGTAGAAGGAAGAAGATAAGTATGATTTGATGGATGAAATTGAGAAAATCAAGTCATCAACACCAGAGGACTCAGAATCGGTTAATGATTATTAAATCAAGATTGATGAATAGAAAAGGGAGATCGATGGCTTGAATAACAAAAGTAAAGATTGAATCAAGAGTATTTAAGAACATAAAGGAGATGATTTTGGTTTGTGAAAAAATGTTAAGGATCATGAAAAACACTTGACTCCTGCAGGGACATTAGGAAATAATATCACTCAGAAAATTGAGAAGCTAAAAGTGGATCATAGTGGCTCCAGAGAAAGGAAGCGTCAATTATGTTCAGATGCAAAAGACGATGGGGGGCTTGATAGAAAACCAAAGCTATGAAAATCAACGTCAGACCACAATCACACATTCTGATATGGTAGGTTGATTTAGACACATAGAAGAATCAAAATATTAAGTGATCCAAAGGGGAAACTAGAAGTGTAGAAATGTCATGAAGGAATGCACTATATATCAGGTGTTACTGTTGTGTAAATATGGGACATTCAAAATATGTGTATTCCATAGCAAGTGATATCTAAAGGAAAAAAGAACAAAAGTGTAAACCAAATAGAGAACGGTTCTCTAGAACATATTTTGAAGGACACTATTTTTGGGGTGGAGAATTTGGGCTCATGACTAGGTACTGTACTTCGACCATAAAGAGTAATGTTCCAAAACAGAATTAAAATGTATGCAAGCTACAGATCAATGAACCAACATGTTAGTTGAAAATAAAAAATAGATTTGTAGCTTTGTAAGACGATGCTGGTCCAACATGCTCTGAGAAATATCATAATTCTCAATCCATGCCAAGTGTGTAAGCCAAAATATGGACCAAGAAGAAAAAGGATGAAAATGAATTGGTGGCATAAATTTCCCTTAAAGCATCATATCGCTCTGTTGTATAGATCCTTGATAGTGGTTTCACATCTTACATGATAGGTAATAAGGATCTTGTTACAAGCATAAAATCTAACAAATAAAGAGTTTTCATGTTTAGAAATGATGAAATCCTAAATATTATTGGCTCAAGAAAGGAAAAGTTTGTGGGAAAAGAGATGAGACATGCTGAAGTCTTAGTAGTAGAAGGCCTCAGTCCCAATTTGGTCAGTATTAGTCAACTATGTGACTCAGGAAATTCTATAAGGTTTACTAAGAAGATGTGTATCATCAAAGGAAGAGACAAGAAAATAGTTCTACTGGGAAAAAGAAAAAAGGGAAATCTCTAACTAGTAAGTGGATAAGAAGATATGTTCTTTCTATCTAGAGTGGAAGAAAACAAGCTATGGCATAAACAACTTGGTCATCTATGTAAACCATCCTTTGATGATCTGGTAAAGTCTGATGTAGCAAGATACCTCCCTAAGCTATCACTTGATCGAACTCACACGTGCAATGCATTCTGACAAGGTAATCTCATTAGAAATATATATAATGCAAAGGAAAATATTTCAACAAGAGTGATCGGATTTGTGAATGTTTATGTTTGTGTGCCTATCACACCATGAGAAATTGATGGAAAGAGGTACTACATTTTTTACATTAATGACTATAGAAGAAGGGCATGGGTATTTGTTATCTTCCATAAGTCTGATGTGTTCAGCTACATAAAAATGTAATGGAGAGAGTGTTAAAGGATTATTGGATATAAAATTCTGAAGTTTCATACTGATAATGGTAAAAAATTCACAAACAGTCAGGTGAAATACTATCTCGAGAAACACGGGATAAGGAATCAAGTTTCATCGGTAACCCCCCCCCCCCATCATAATGGATTAGTTTAATTGAGAAGTCAGATAATAAAAATCATGTCCATAACAATGATTATAGAAATAGACCTTCCAGAGAAGTTTTGGAAGGAAGCAATATTGACATCGATCTACATTTCTAACATGGTTCTATTGTGTCTGAAGAAGTAAAGACTCCGTATGAGATGTTGTATGGGAACCAGGAAACAGTGAAGTACTTTGGAATCTTTAGGAGTAAGTTCTTTATAGTCAACAAAGAAAAGCATAAGAAAATTGAGTCACATGGAGATGAGGGAATATTTATTGGTTACTCAGGAAAAAGCAAAGCATATAAATGCTTTAATAAAATATAGGGAAAAGTAGTTGATATCAATACCGTCACATTTGTGAAAAATGATGATAACATTCAACAGAATAGTGAAAACTTTCTTGATGAAAGTGATGAGGTGGAAAGTAACGAAGGAGGAGAAAAAGTGGATGATGTTGATCCAGAAGAAGGAACTAATGATGAGAATGAAGAATAAAAATTGGTATCTGCACAAAAACTAAAAAGTCGAGTTGAAATTGTCAGAATAAATATCATTGGTGATCAATCAGATCCAGTTCATACAAGAAGAATGAAATCACTATAAAAGACATATTTTTTTTATCTCAAGTAGTGCATAAATTCATTGCTGATTCAACTGAAGATGAAAACTAGGTTCATTCCATGAATGAAGAGTTAGATCAGATTGAGTAGAATAAGACTTGGGAGATTATTTTGAGGACAACTGATAAGAATGTCATCAGGACTAAATGGGTCTTTCGCAACACGATGAATGCATATGGAACAATTATTCAAAACAAAACATGACAAGTGTGCAAAGGATACACCTAGATAGATGGAATTGATGTCGATGAGACATTTGCACTAGTTGCAAGGCTGGAGACATTTATATTATTCCTAGCCATTACAGTGCAAAAGAAGATCAATGTGTTATAGATGGATGTCAAATCAGCATTCTTAAATGGGATTCTATAGGAAGAATTGAATATCATGAATCAAGATGGTTTTCTCATTCATGAGAATGAGAACAAGGTTTTTCTACTGAAGAAGGTGTTAGATGGGCTGAAACAATCACTAAGAGCAAGGTAATAAAGGTTTGATTAGTATTTAAAGAAACTTGGTTTCCGGCGTGATGAAGTTGATTACAATCACTATTTCAACAACAATAGTAATCAAAGGATTACGGTGCCGATTTATGTTGATGACATAATACATGGAGGATCTGATGAATCCTAGTGCAGACAGTTTTCTGAATTCATGAAACATGAGATTAAAATGTCTATGATTGGTGAGCTACTGCTTTTCCTTAGTTTACAGGTGACACAAGGAAAGAATAACACATTCATTTCTCCATAAAAATATTCCAATGAGGCTTTTAGAAGATTTGGAATAGAAAATTCTAAGGAGATAAAGACTCTAGTTGCAACTCGGATGAAATTATAGAAATATTATAATGGAAAGGCAGTTAATATCACAGAATATAGGTAGATTATTGGGAGTTTACTGTACCTAATAACAAATATACCTAATATTGTTTTCACCACATTCCAAGGAGTGCAATATCAAAGTAATCCCATGGAAAGCCACATTCATGATTTGAAAAGAATACTTCGGTATATCAAGGGCATGATGTATTTCATCTTAAAATATAGTGAAAAATCTCAGTCAAAGTTATTGGGATATACTGATACATATTGGGCTGGTTCAGTGGATGATAAGAAATCAACATCAGGAGGTTCTTTCTATCATGGTGGTTTGTGTTTTTCTTGGATAAACAAGAAGAAATATTGGATTTCATTGAGCAATGAATAATATTATTATATTGTTTCCAATAAACCTTGCACACAATTACTTTGGATGAAGAAACATCTTGATGATATTGGAGTTCAAGTGAAGTCTCCTGTCAGAATTCATTGCGATTACCCAAGTGCTATAAATCTCAGAAAAAATACCGGCTATCACACCAGGACAAAGAACATTGATATAAAGATCATTTTACCAAGGAGATGGTTGAGCATGGAATCGTGAAGTTGAAGTATGTTCCTACAGAACTACATGTAGCATATATTCTGATGATGGCCTTACCCATGTAAGCTTTTGAGAGACATCAGCTAGCTCTGGGAGTTGAGTTAAATCCCCACACTAGAAAACCTATTGAAGTAGGACCACCCCCATATCCATGAGATATGATGTGTTTTTATCTACTTTGAAAATATGTGTTATTTGCAATGTCTCAGACCAGAAAAGTGTGACCTTTGGGTTTGTTGACAAAGGGGAGAAATAGTGACTCCTCAAGGGGGATAAACTAGTTCTAAGGAAGGGATAAAATGTCTTAGTAAAAGACACATGGAGAAGATGATTGGTGGAGCAGCAAGATATGGGGAGAGAAATGAAATAGGGGGAGAGTTATAAATGTGAATGTGATTGAACAGGTCGATCAAAGAAGATATATCACTATAATATGAATGGTTTCTGTGTCAGGAATGAAGGAATTAATTGATAAACTTTTCATTATACTCTTGTTTCTCATGATGACAATTACTCATGTGGGCTTAGAGTATGTGTTGAGTAAATCATTGATCACTATAAGAATCGTAAGAGGTGAATGGTGGTTCTGATGGAAGAAGCTTTAACAATGTATTGAATTATGAAACCCTTGTTTACAAATCCAAAGGGGGAGATTGTTAGGAAAAAATGTCATAAGGTGTCATTGAAGAATTTTTGAGGTGATTTTGTTTGTTGACAAAGTGGGATATTTGAATTTTGTGCACTTGGCATGTTTTAAAACCAAACATGAAAATATGACAAAGGATAAAAAGTGGCACACAAGTGAATAATTTGCGTTCAAGTGCGGTGCACAAGTGAAGAATTGACACACAATTCATTAAGTGGTGTGCATGTTATCAAGTGGTGTGCATGTATTAACATGGAACACAAGTAATATTTGAAAATTAGACATCAAAACATGACAAAGGAAATAAAGGGGCATGCAAGTGATGCATGGGCGTGCATGTGTGGTGCGCAAGTCATAAAGGGGCGCGCAAGTGATTGATTGGAATGAAAGTGAAGAAGGGGCATGAAATTCATATTTCCCAATCATCCCAGCAAAATATGAAAAAGGAATGAAAGGGGTGCACAAGTCATGAAGTGGCACACAAGTGAATAAGGGGCGCAAAAGTCAAGATGTGGCACGCAAGTCATGAATTGGCGCGCAAGTGAAAAAGGGGCTCACAAGTAATATATTAATTTCATCACCCCAAAATATGACAAAGGAAAGAAAGCGGCATGAATGTTAACAAGTGGCGCACCAGTCAAAAATGGGCATGAAAGTCAAGAAGGGGCGCCCA
This sequence comes from Viscum album, assembly GCA_963277665.1. NCBI lineage: Eukaryota > Viridiplantae > Streptophyta > Magnoliopsida > Santalales > Viscaceae > Viscum > Viscum album. The sequence goes on from OY728146.1 coordinate 930,768,347, forward strand.
AGTGACAGAGCGGCATTTAAGTCACGATGTGGTGCACAAGGTGAGCGGTGCACCCCTCACACAGTGTCCCCAAAATTCCTATAAATAGAGAGATACCCATCCTCGTTCGGAATTAAGATCAACAGTTAGAGAAAATCCGAGATCTGATCGCATAAGTGGAAATGGTGCGCAAGTAGTTTGGCGCACAAGTAGTTTGGCACACAAGTGGTTTGGCACGCAATTACCTTGGCACACAAGCAGTGGGGCACAAGCAGTAGCGCACTATTAGTGGCATGCATCAGTGGCATGCAAGAAGTGGTGCACAAGATGTGTCGAGAAAGTAGTGGCGCACAAGCAGTGGCACACAAACAGTGGTGCGCAAGTAGTGGCACACAAGTATAAAATTGGCATGCAAGTGAGTTTTTCCACAACAAAGGCAGAGGCTGGTAACTAGTTAAAGGGGCCTATAAGTCACCCAAGGGTTGAGTAAATGTAAGAAGTTTCCCAGTACACATGAGCTAAAGGGGTATTCATCAGTGGATGAAAATCTAATTTCAATAGAGCATCTACACATAGTGAAGGATGCATTCATTGGAGATAATTAAAGAATCTACATGTATTTAAACTATGAGTGGATCTTCTGAAGTAGCAGTAATATCTCTTCAGTTGAGAGAGCAGTGAGATTTCAAATTATGATTGGTTGTAATATAGGAGGGACATTGAGTCCTCTTCAAACTTGTAAATAGTTGTGCAATTATAGTGGATTTTCTACATTGTCAGATCGTCAGTGTATGATCCTTAGACGTAGCCCAGTGAGGATGAACCAAGAAAAATTGTTATGTTCTATGCATGATTTAAGATTCATTTATACTCTTCAATGGAAATGATAAATAAAATAGGGTTTTGTCTAACAACAAAAAATGATCGAAAGGGGCAGTTGTTTTAATTTTTCATACCCTGATTTATCCCCCCCCCCCCCTTCTTAGGGTATCTAGCCATGTGGACCTATCATTTTTTTTCTTTACTAGAAGGATATCGGTGATCGATTTCAGTAATTGAACCTCTCCAATGATGTTATATTTGATGAGATTATCATATTTGGATTCTACCCTAGAAGAAGTGGTTTTGTGAAATCACTTTTCCCACTTCATGTATCTATTGTGATAATCCAGAACACCCAAATGATGGGTATCCACATTGGGATTCAGTTTAGGAATCTTAATGTAGTTCCAAGAGAAGACATAACATTATTGTTTAATGAAGTATACATATGTGTCTTATTTTTTGGGGGATATGAAGAAACTGATAAATATAATCCAGAAATCACATTCTATTTCTTGATTCTCTTTCCTAGGATTATCATTTCTGGTTTAGACAACTACATTGACTTATCAAGAGGAATATCAAATATCATTATCCCCTTCTTCCATACTATCAGTGATAGACAATTATTAAAAATTTTGAGGTTTTTTGAATGATAATTGGGAATTTTTAAATATTAATAATATTGACATGGGGGTTTAATTATCTAGTGAATATTAGATATATTCCCCTTCTTCTTCACTTTCATCATGGAAAAAAGATACAACATTTTCATGAGGATAAGAAGATGAGGTGGGGACATTTTTATTATGTGATTTATTATAATTTACAAAATAATATCCCTCTTTCACATGGATGAGTTTGGACAACTCAACCAATAACAATCATTATTGGATAAAATGTTCCTGTGACCAATTCTAACATTATTATCCAATTATTTAAGTTTTATTATTGAGGAACCACAATTATGTGCCATATATATCAGTTAGTAATTCCCTTGAGTAGAGGTGATCAGGGATGAGATTGATTTACAAAGATGGTACAATATTCTTTTACACTATTTGTGATCCCTGAACAATAGGGTTATATTCCTAATCATCATATAAATGTATGTTGGTCAGATACTTTATCCCCTCAAATAGAATTCACATAAATTGATGACTACTGAAATAAGGACTAGTTAGGTCAATTTAGTTAATGGGAAACATTTAGAATTTTCCATGGTACCTCCATTGGATAATATGAGTCATTTAAAAACCAATAGGGGTAGTAAAACAAATAGAATTATCAACCACTATGTTTTTTCATTACCTAATATATAATCATTTGTTTTTAAATTGAAATCAATGATACTTGAAGGGTGAATTATAACAATAAATTACACATAATTGTATATTGAAATACTATTTTGGATACTTATTTTATGATAAGGGAACTTTAAAATGATTATGGATCAATTAAGTCTCAAACATAACATTTTATGTTGTTTCTTAGATGATAGACATAATCTAAATTTCAAAGATGAGGTCTTCAGAATGATTTGTAAGATTGATTTTACCAGGTGGTTTTGACTCACTCTTATTATACAATTGGATATTTTGGTATGATGGGGACACATTGGTTTCATTAAATCTTAAGCATTGAAAATTTTAGACATGAATGATATTGAATCAAGAGATGTTATTATTCTAGTATTGATAGATATCAATGTCCCGAGCTTACCAAATGTTTATATGGGATTGATATGTCCTTATGTGGTAGTATCATGATCATTTTTCATGAAGGAGATTAATTTATTACACATTATAGGAATAGTTTAAATGAAATATTCCTCAAGCATAAGGACTTCATCTATGAAATCTCAATGCATCAAAATTGATTTAGTGAGTTCTTCCATGAACTCTATAGAGTGGTGAGGTGAATCCAAAATAGAGAGTTTGGATGGAGAACAACTAGCTGTTTACAGATTTAATAATTATCTATTAGGGGTATCTGATTGCCATAGTGGGGATACTTCTGGACCCTTGTATTAGTAGTTGAGGTTGGTTATACTATTTCTTTTTTCCCAGACCTATATTTATTGAAATTTTCATGTAATGAAAGTTAAACTAGGTTATGCATGCCAAAAATTTAGTATTTAAGAAAATTTCACATTATCTAATTAAACACCCAATATTATAGGATTTGAATTATGTATGGATTACTCAGTACTATATTAATTCCATTAGTAATCTCTATAAAGTTATTATTTCCATTTTTTTATGTGGCGTATATGGATTCAATAGAGAAATTTTATAAACATCTCATTCCATGCTAAACTAATATTCCCCATACTCCTCATACTATATGACAACTTACCTAATAATGTTTAGTGAATTTAGGAATATTCATGTATTATTTATCAGTAAAACATAATTATATGTAAATCAACTTGATATTCCTATATTGACACTCTTCTTCTAATGAGGACTCTGTTTTAGGGGATGGTGATCATATTCATAGAAATAGTGATATCAAGTCCATGAGGGTCAAGAACGACATAGGTTTTGGAAAGGGATATTACATCTACCTCATATCTATAGTTATGATTACATCAACTCTTGTATGGTTTTAATCAGGATGATGTACTCATTGTCATTTCTGGGGGATTTAGGGTTGCAAAAAGCTATCTCAATTGGGACCTAAGTATCTTATATTCCCATTTTGCCGACTTTATAACAGTATATTCATTGACAATTTTTATTCCATGGTATATATTATCACTGCATTATCCTTCCTCCTTTAAAGAGTTGGAAGATACACAAGTCCCCTATTACAAGGGAATGGCCAATTTTACTAGGCAAGAGTTAACCATATTTTGAAGGATATATTTGAAGATGTAGATATATGGGATATTGTGTCCTATAATTTGAAAAGGGAGTGTAATATTAGTGTTTGTTTAGTCGAAATTCATTGGGTTTTTGACGTCTGATAGTTTAGGAATTTTTTTCTAAAAGTTATTAATAAATTACTATAGAAATTACTCTCTATGAAAGGAGTAGTTTTTATTCCTATGATCCTCATAAATTAAATAATTATAATTCTTCAATCCTCTAGATAAGGGTATAATGGATGTGGATTCCATTAAGGGGGATTAACTATGTCATATTGTATGGGTTTTTGTTGTTGAGATAGTGTCCTCACTATTTTGAGCATGAAATTTCTTGTATACTCTCTTCTATGTTTGTTTCATTGGGATGAGAGTGTTTGGTAAAGGTAGATCCTTGGACAATCATATGGAATCCTCCAGGTGAAATGTCATAAAAGCAAACTACTATACTAAACTAGGTTATTTTAAAAGAATTACAGGTATTTGTTACTCATCATGGAGATTTTCCATTAATATATTCACCAAATTATCTTATAATATTTCATATTCAATATATAGTGTAACAACCTGAACATTTTTAATAAATTTTGTTTCCTAAAATATATCTATTATATTATATTGGTCACATTAGAATAATGAATTTTTTTTAATAAATGGAATGTAAAGGGAAATGTGATCATTTGGTTTCAACATTTATATGTCCTTTGGGAACTATACACTAGATAATAATTTTAATGTCATCATTACAGAATATAAGTAATACTTTGAGAAAGGAAAACTGATATAGAAAAAATACTTGATGACCTAAACCAGTAGAGTGGTGAAGTTTGAAAAACATATGTAGAATATTTGTAGGGAGGTATCATCATTTGTGTTTTCCTTTGACAAAGTCCAAGATGAGATTCAAGAAGAGATGTTTGAATGAAATTACATTCTCATGAAGTTTAAGTAGGTGGAGGTTACGACTATGTCGATGTAAGCCAAGGAACCACATTAAAGTTCCACCATCGAAAATGTTAAACTTAAGGTGTAAATGGGTGAAATAATGGATTAACTTCTTGACCATAGTATTTAATTACTTTGTTTAAATAATTTTTTTCCATTACTTTCATTTTGAGAATAGTTTTTTGAAAAAATATGATGAATTTTATAAAATGATTTTTTCGATCAGAAATTATCCTTTTTAAAAAATAAATATTTATTTTAATAAAATAATATATTATGAATAATATTCATTTTAATTAAATATTATGATTAAAATCCACTTATTTAAATTTAAATGATAAAATAATTTTATTTTTTTCAAGTGTAAGAAATTTTACTATACAATTTAATATTCATTTATATCTACTATTATTTTTAATAAATAAATATTTTTATATTTAAAAGATTAATTTATCCTACCTAGAGAATTATTATGACAAAATAATTATAATTTTTGAAATCTTAAAATTTAAATTATGGTTGGGAGAACTTATGAGACTTTTCTAGAATATTTTATTTTTTAGTGAATATTTCAAATACTGTTTTGAGTTTTCATTAATTTTAAGGGCATCATAATAATTTCATAATGATGTAATTTTTAGTTAACCATAATTCATGTAAGTAATATTTATTTATTAGAAACACCTATTATAATATATTTTAATCAATTTTAAAAAATATAATTTACTTTCAAAATTTTAAAATAGAAACTTTATCTTTAAAAATGTAATTTTGTGAATAAATTAATTTCCTTTGACAAAATGAGTAATATAAAATTATGGTTGACTCTTATGGATTAATATAAGATAAAATGTGTCCCAAGTGTTCAATAACATCTTAAAATACCATGGTAAGGTTACTGGTTTTTCATTAACCACTATATAGGTGTCCAATGCCTTTACTTATAATTTAATAAACAAATCAAGCACTTATTCTTTAATATGCACCCATCTATCCTGTTTATTTCGCTCTAATTTTATCCTATACGAATATTTTATAGTTCAACCCCATAAATATTCCACCCATGGTTTCCTCAAGCCCCCAAGGACTGAATCTTTACGTTTTAGGAGTCACTCTTCAAGGTAAAAGAAATCTCAACTTCTCATTTCCATTCATGTTCCATTTTTATTAGGCATGTGTTTCAAATTTTCAAAAATTGTTATTATATATATTTTATTCTATCCTTTTAATACAATAATAGTATTTTATGCATGGTACAATCCTTTACCCACCATTTTATTATTTGGTAGAACTGTGTTTTATACATGTTATGCTATTGAATTTTCATCTCAAAACTTCTATCTTTCACTCAAGAAATTACCTTATTTTAGTTTTTGAATACCCAAAACTATTTATTTTTCTTGTTTATCCACCTAGATGTAAAAATTATAGATTTTCTTATAGGACTAATATATATGAAAACCACCATCCTATATCATGGGTTTATATTGACATAAAGATCTTGTATTTAAGCACTTTCCTTTAAAAATACTTATTTTTGATATGAAACACAACAATTTTATTCTCCATGGAATATTTATGAAAATTTTTATTTTGATAAATGATTAAAAAATTAATTAAAAAATTTTAATTCTTGACCATGATAACACTTCAATACATTGTGAATAGGATTTAATCTCAATATATAACATGTTTTATGATACCCTGGTGAATAATCCATGTGATTTTAATAAAAACTTATTGAAATAACATGGTGACATGATTATGAATTTCTCAAATAAATTATGTAGACACATTTCCAGGTTTTGATTAAAGTTATTTTATTTATGTCATTCCTAATTTTCTTATTTTCATTCCAAAAGTAAATTCTTCAAGGTTCTTATTAATTTTTCCTCAAGATGACATTTAAACTATTTCTCATGTTTTCCAATACGAGGCCTTATTCTCACTATTTCTTTTAATGTATGTAATCATGTTTTGAGAAATAGAAAATGTAGTTATTATTAAACTACGATAAGGCATTTAAAGTGTTATGGAATAATTTTTTATGTTTTCCAGTATTATGTACCTTTTCCTAAGAAATAAAACATTAAAAGTTCTTATTTTGTTTCATAATGTATTGAAAAGTTTATGTAATAAAAACGAAGGATATTGTAGTTGGTATCAAAGGATATTTTAGTAATTTTAGGAAATTATTATTTAAAATCCTTATGAAGAACCCTATGGAAAAGTTTAAATATAGGAAAACATTCCGGTATTCTATTGAAGCATTAATTAAGTGGTTTTAGAGCAATGAAATCCTCATCAAGATATGGAAAAGTTTAAACAATTTTAGCATAAATGTATCTTGGTGTAACAACTCTGATAGGGTGCATCAGGCCAGACTCTGTGTAACCAGTTACATGATAGTGATCATTACAATTCATATTTTTTGACACTCCTAGGTGATATTTTTGGTTAATAACAAGATTTTTTTGAACCATTATGAAGCATTTATAGAAAATGTAATTGTTTTTATAGAATAAATTTTTTAAGAATGTTGTTTTAAGACATTAAATTCCTTTAGAATTATTAGATTATTAAAAAAACATGTTTCTCACTAATTTTATCTTATTTTATAAAATGTAGGGAAATTGGAGAAACTAAGTAAATGGTGAACTCAATGGACCAGTTGTTGAAGGCCTTCTGATGGAATCCGAAATGGAAAAATTATTGAGAATAATGAATCAAATAGCATGAGTTATGAGAAATAACTTGAATCAATCTAAGATACCTGATTCACCTCATAGGGAACAAATTTCATTTAATTCCTTTATATGTCCACATCCACATTCTTTTAATGGTTCTACCAACCCATTGATTGGTGAAAAAGGGATAATCTTTATAGAAAAGATCTTTTATTTACTCTATTATTCAGAATAAGATAATGTCACCCTATCTGTGTACCACTTAGAGAGATAAGCTGATTAGTGGTGGAAACTAGTTAGAAACATGGGTCCAAGAGGGGAGATTGATGAAATTGAGTTGGATGAGTTTAGGGGAAAATTATTCAAAAAATATTTCCCTCGTTCAATGAAAAAATAGAGAAGGAATTACTTGAGAAAAAGTAGAAGGAAAATGAATATGTTGGAATCATGAGAGATGAACATTACCAGGCTTTCTTGCTACACATATAGTATTTTTATGGACCCTAATGTAAATATGTATTGATTCTTTGGTTAACAAATACCACATCTATAGAAGAAACTATCAAATCAAGACTTTGATAGCTATGAGGAGATAATGGAGAGTGATATGATGGTTTATTTTGAGTTTAGATAGATATAGTGGTTCCATAGAGAGAATGAAAAGTTTATTTTAATGGAACCAAGAATAGGGATGAACTTTGATAATAAAAGAGGTAGAAAGAATGTGTAGCTTCACACATGAAGCAAATATGGGATAAAGAATTCAGGGAACTACTTGCACATGACAGATAAATGTTACAAGTGTGTAATAGATTTCCATATTTCTCAGAACTGTTGTAGTGTGGAAAAGCCTCATCTTCTCGATTCTAAGGAAAAAGAAAAGATGGTGCATGCCCTTCCTAAAGCCTAGCACATCATGTTTCAATAACCCGCCACTTAAACAATCACTATCCAAATCCAAAGATAATGTACTGGAATCACCATCAACCTTAGAATAGAAAAAGTGGGAATGTTTATTCGTTTTCTATCACCAAAACTAAATCTGATGCTCTAAATGATGTGGTGGCACGTACTCTTGTTGTTCACTCAAATCTAATAAGTATATTTTTAGATTCTGATTTAATGAATTCTTGTATTTCACTAATGTGTGAAAAGAATATAGAATCAATCCCCAAACATCAATACCTAGAGTTACCAATCACGAATCTTAGAGATATTATCTGATAAAAAATAGTGTATATAAATTATAGTATTTACTTTGGAGAACGTAATCTCATCGAAAATATAGTAGCCATTTCCATGTTGGAATTCAAAATTACACTAGGGATGAATAGGATCTCAATTTATAATGCTAAAATACACTACAAAAATAAGAAAATATTATTATTATTGAATGAAAAATGGATAAAGGTTTTCAGATGAGAGATATTGAGACTTGAGCTTTGTCTAGATGTACCACCCAAAGCCTTATTTTTGGAGATTATTGGTGAAGATGAAGAGGGAAATGAAAGTATATGAATATATAGTGTCCCCATAATTCAGGAATAGATTGTGTATTTCTTAAAGATTTACCTTGACATCCACTATAAAGAGAGGTGGAGTTCTCCATCAAACTCATTCTTGGATCCAGGATGATATCAAATACCCCATGTAGAATGAAAAATGTGCAGCTAGAGTAATTGAAGAAAAAACTACAAGATCTTTTGGAGAAGGGTCTTATCTATCCAAGTGTATCTCTTTAGGGAAAAAATATTATCTTTATAAAGATTAAGGATTGGTGAAGAAGTCTATGAATATATTATAGAAAACTTAACATGATCATAGTGAAGAAAAAGTACCCTCTTCCATGTAATGATGATTTATTTGAACACCATCATGGGATCAATTCATCAAAAAATATTGATAAACGATCTGATTATCATTAATTTAGGGTGAGGAAAGAGGTTATTACGGAGGCTTCCTTATAATCAATATATGGGCATTACAATTTTTCTTTTATATGATTAAACATGACTATTGAAACTACTATTTTTTTGGATTTGATGAATAGAGTGTTTAAAGACTACCTTGATAACATTGTAATAGTTTTTATTGTTGATATTATGATAACTGCCAAAATTAATGGGGATCATGAGGATAATCTAAGGCTTATATTGAAAACTGTAAGGAAGGGGAGGCTATTTGGAACGTTAAAAAATTGTGAATTTTTGTTAAAAAAAGTTTCATTCTTTGGGATCATTATAACCAATGAAGGAATATCAGTTAACCCTAAAAATAAAAATTTTGTGGAGGGGTGGCCTCATCCAACTATATAAATAGAGATTCATAGTTTCCTTTGTTTAATAGTATATTATAGGAGGTTTTTGAAAAATAATTCTCAAATTTCAAATCCACTAACCAAGTTAACTCAAAAAAGAGAAAATTTCATCTATATAAAAGAGTGTGAATAAAGTAATCAAGAGATTTTTTATTTCACCCATGTTAACACTAGCCTCTATCAGATATGAATCCATTATTTTTATCGATGAATCTTTAAATGGGCTTGGGTGTGTCATCATGAAAAATTATAAAGTGATTTCTTATGCATCTTGATAGTCAAAGCATCATAAAATGAATTATTCTATGCATGACCTGGATATTCTTGTGGTTATTATTTATCTAAAAATAAAGCGGCTCTATACTTATTGGGGAAATGTGATATATAGATAAACCATCAATTTTTTATTTATATTTTCACATAAAACAAATTTAAAATGAGAATGTGGAGATGTTTGTTTCTTCTTAAATAATATGATTGTTTAATTCATTATCATCCTAGAAGAGAAAACAATGTCACTAATTCATCAAGTAGGAAAGATCATATTATTTGGGCAATGATGTGTATTAAAAAAGATCCTATCATAAAAGACATAGTAAAACATTACATGGTAATTTTAAAGGAAGTTTCACCATCAAACCTATCCCAAATTATTTATAAACTATCAGAATGGGAGAATATCAAGAAATTTCAAAGAGATGAATCTTTTTTGAAAAAGAAGATAGAGGCTATGAAGAATGTGAATTTTCTGAGTTCAATATTGATCAAGAATGTATAATGAAATTTCATATAAGATTGTGTGTTCCATATATTCTATAAATAAATAAATAACTGATGGATGAAGATCACAACTCTACTTTCTCTATTTATCTTAGAATAATTGAAATGTATAAGGAACTTTATGATCATTATTGGTGGGATAACAAGAAATGAGATATTGCTGGCTATAGAACAAGATGCCTGGCGTGTCACTAAGTTACAGTGGAGTGAAAAATACTAAAGGGGTATTATAACCACTACTCATACCAGCATGAAAGTCAGAGAAAAGTAATATAGACTTTGTCATTGGTCTCCTGATAATATAAAAAAGGGACAATGTGATATGGGTATAGTGGATCATCTCACCAATTCTGCCCATTTCATCACTATTTGGGAAGATTTTTCTCTTGAACAACATTCAATGATATTCACAAAGGAAGTAGTAATACTGCATGGGGAACCACTGTTTATCTTATCTGATCATGATCCAAGGGTCATATAAAAATTATAGGGAAGTATTCAATATGTTATGAGTATCAAATTGAATTTCAATACGGCCTATCACCACCAAACTGATGGCCAATATAAAAGGGGTATTCAGACACCTGAGGACATACCGAGAGCATGATCATTAGAATTTAATGGTGGATGCGATCGAAATATCCCATTAATTGAGTTCTCATACAAAAAGGGCTTCCATTTGAGTATTCAAGTGGCGCCATATGAAGCTCTATATGGGAAGCGATGTAGAACTACCACTTATTGGGATGGAGCTAGTGAGATAAAGTTATGTGGGCTTTATCTTGGGGAAGAGATGATAGAAAAGTTTCATGCCATCCAAAAACACATAAAGGATGCTTAGATCCAACAAAATAGCTATGTTTACAACCATACAAAGGTAATTGGTGTTTATTGCTAGAGAAAATTTTTTCCTTTTATTATTACCCTCAAATAGATTCATATAGGTTGGAATGAAATGGAATATTATCCCCTTGTACATTGGACCCTATGAAATCCTTTATCGCATAGGAGAAGTGGCCTATGCGATTGAACTTCTACCAAATATAGATAAACTTCATGATTTATTACACATGTCTATCTTGAGGAAGTGCATACCTAACCTTTCACATGTACTGAATCCAACGGTGTTACAACTAAAACATGACCTCTCTTATGTGGAGAAGCTGATGGAGATCTTGGACCGTAGAGACATGGTTTTACAAAACAAGACAACCAACCTCATCAATGTGTTGTGGAGAAATAATAAATATGAAGATGTTACGTGGGTACCATAGGATACAATGTGGAAGAAGTACCCACACATTTTCTCAACTGATAGAACAAGCTGAAATTTCAAGGATGAAATTTCTTAATGGGTTAATAATGTAACAACCTTAAATTTTATGATAAATTATGTTTCTTGAAAATGTTTATTATTTTATTCATTTCAAAATAAAACAAGGAATTTTTTAATGAAGTGAATATAAATGGAAATGTGAAAATATGGTTTCAACCATTATATAAACATTGGCCATTATGACAATTGGGAACTATACTCTTGATAATAATTTTAATGTTATCATTAGAGTTTATAATAAATATTTTTACACAGGAAAATTGATACAGAAAGAAGAGTTGATGGCCTCAATTAATAGAATTGTTCTATTTGATTCCCATATTTTGGATCTTGGGAGGGAGGTATCATCATTGAGTTTCACCCTTCACCAAGTACAATATGAGCTTTAACAAGTTAATCTTGAATGAAATCAATTTTTATAGAAGTTATAGTTAGTGGTGGTCACCACTCTATCGATGTTAAACGAGGCAGCCCATGAAAGTACCACCATCACACACATTTTTCTTAGGGTTTATGTGGGTATAATATTGTGTTACATGTCTCTACCTTAGTGTGTTATTCTTTATTATGAATAAATATTTTATTCACTCATTTCATTTTTGAGAATAAATTTTCTAACAATATGACGAATTTGATGAATTGATTTTTTTGTCAGAAATTGAACTTTCTAGAAAAGACATAGTTTATATGATAAACTAATATATTTTTAATAATGTTTATTTTAATGAAATTATATGATTAAAACACAATTATTTATATTTTAATGAGTTAATAATTTTATTTTTCTCAAGTGTCATAAATTTTACTACGTGTTTTCTATCTGATATTATTTTTAATAAATAAAGATTATTTTAATTAAAAGAAAAATTTATAATACTTGTATAATTATTATCATAAAATATAAATCATTTTTAAAATTATCTTCTCCAAATTAGGTTATGGTAAATTTTTTGTAATTTTATAAAATAATTGTTTTTGGTGAATCGTAAAAATACATTTTTGAGTTTCCAGTATGTTTAGTGACATCATAATTATTTAATAATGATGAAATAATTATTTAACCATAATCCATGTCTCAAAACATGTTATTTTATTAATATAAACTTTTATAATAGATTTTAATAAATTTTATAAAATATAATATACAGTCGAAATTCTAAACCGGAAACACAATCTTTAAAAATGTTATTTTGTGAAAATTTTAATTTCCCTTTAGAAAATATTTAATTTAAAATTATGGTGGACTACTATGGATTAAAATAAGATACAATTAAAACCAAGTGTGAAATAACATGGAATAATACCATGGGAGATCCCATGTTTTTGTATTTACTCCTACCTAGGTGTATAATACTGTTATTTAGAAATTAATAATCAAATCCCCCACTTTTTCAACAAATACCCTCTCATTTATCCAATTCCTTTCATTACCATTTCATAATCCATTAATAGTTTATCATTTTACTTCCCATTTAGTCATCCAATGGTGTCCTCACTTTCCCATGGTCCTAATCCTCATGTTTTAGGAGTTAGCGTTCAATGTAAGGGAAATCTCAACTTCTCATTTCCTTTCAAGTTCCCTTTTTATGTGGTGTGCATTTAAAATTTCTAAACTATGTTATTCTTCCCATTTTATTCTATACCTTTTCTTTATTAATAATATTTTATAAAATAGAGACTATTCTTCACTCTGTTTTTACTATTTTCTAAAACCACGTTTCATACCCGTTATGATGTATAATTTTCTTCTCAAAATTTCTCTCTTTATCTCAAGAAATTATCTTATTTTATTTTTTGAATACCCAAACCTATTTATTTTATTGATAAATTCAACAATAATCAAAAATGATCTATTTTATATAGGATTAACATACACGGAACCTACCTTCTTTTTTCATGGGTTAATAATGACATAACGATCTTGTCTTCAAGCACTTTTCTTAAAAAAATCTAGGATTTTAATATGAATCCCATTTATTGTATTCTCCATGGGTTATTTATGAAATATTTTTTATGATATATGTGGATAAAATTAATTAAAAAATATTATGGGTGATCCCAAATATATCTTGAATACATTGTATAAATAATATAATCTCTAGATATGACTTAGTTTACAATACATTGGTGTATAACCTTGGAAATATTTATGACACCTCAATGAAAAACCTTAGATACATGCAAATGAATTTCTAAAATAAATGTTTTATTAACATTTCCATGTTATTATTTATGTTATTTTATTAATTATATTACTTTTAATCTATTTTTCATGCCATAATGATATCTCTCATGTTCTTTTTGATTTTTCCAAAAGATCATACGCACAGTTTTTCACTTGTTTTCCCTTAATGGTAATTATGCTCCCCCTTAATTTTATATAGGTCCCCAAGTTATTATATTAAATAAATATACTTAGTATGAATCAATTATAAATCCTTTCAAGTTGTTTATATGAACTTTTTATGTAATCGTGCATTAGGTAGATTTTTTCTAGGAACCTAAACATTAAAAAATACTTGGTGTTGTACAATGCAATGAAATGTATATGTAATAGAAGGGAGGGATACCATAAAGAGGTCATCCATTTTCACAAGAAAATTAAATTTTATAATATATAATTATATCTCAAATTTTCATTCAAGAGATCCATTATTTTTATCTTATTTAATATAGATATGAGTTGGTAGAGGAACTGTCGATGAATGTATTCAAAACAAGTAACAGACTCAATTGGTATGTCGTTATAATCGGAAAATGTTGTTGCTTTAAATTATTTTAAAAATAATCTAGATGTTTAGTATAAATAATTATCTTTATATTATAATAATCTGGAAACTTAAGATATAAATTTTTTATGTTTTTGGTTTATATATCCTGTGTTGATGGAGATTAGGAATGTAATGTTTTTAAAGTTGGGTGGTGCAAGATTTTCATCCAATCACACGATGTGTGGATTCTTTTTTGGTTTATCTAATTACAATCACCCATAATTTTATTGGATTTGGGAAAATATTTACTCATTAGTTTCATGGAGTTTTAAAGGGATTGGAAGATGGGTAGTTACCCAAATTAATGCAGTGGAATGAGCCTAATATAGAGGAAATGTATGATCTGGACAGAAACATTCACTACATTATTGATATGTGGAGGTTTATTGAAATATATATGACTATTTTATTAGTAAAGGGAACTTTTGATAATATGTGCAAAAAATTCTTAGCAGCACCAATCACATAACCCTTAAGATACCTAAGTTACTATAATATACTCGTATATATTGATAGTTTCTATTTTATTTGATGCTTATAGGGGGAAATTTTTTCCTTCATTTAATGATTATACTCATTAAGAATATATCATTCAGGTAATTAAATATTAAGATATCTCAATTTCTCTTACTCAATTTCACATAGAACTAGTTTTTATTTGGATGAGATGACATAAATATATTTGAGTAGAGAACATGATATAGGTATTCCATTGAATTTATATTTATGAAATGTTCATTCAAAAGGTGCTAATTGACTTCTTTAAAGATATACCAAATTTTGAGTCTAAATTCGATGCCTTGTTGAATATATTATTTAATTATTTCAGTTAGATCCTTATTTTTTATAGAGTTATTATAATCATGCTCTTGTGTGTCAGCATCCTAGTTTGATTTATCTATATATATCTGAATTTGATGTAATTAATTGATGAGTAGTGCACATGAAGGGATAAATATTCAATAGAGGGGAATATTTATTGTTTCCTTATGATTATATTTCTAGGTAAGACTCATAATTTTGTTTGGTTTTTATTTTGTTAGTGGATAGATTCAACTTATGAACCCCTATGAATATTTACCTTCTCCCCTCGATGTTCTACACAGTTTATTTATAGAGAGTGATAGTAAGGGTGACCCTGTAATATCTTTTTATATATAGTCACAATTAGGAGAATGGGTTATGGAGTGGAAGAATCTTTAAGATATGTTTCTATTAAAATCCTCCCAATCTCAAGAATATGAGCTATCTTGAATCGACATCTTGAGGTCATTGACCTTGTCCTACGACCCGATGGGTCTATAATAATACCTTTGTTTCCCTCCCAAAACATGACTAGATTTACTAAATAAGGTTACCGATCGGTCTAATAATTTTCCCCGTATTCAAACATATTTTCTTTCAATATTCTTTTTCCAAATTCACATGCTGCATGAGAAACTTCTAGGAGGTCACTGATCCAAACAATAATATAAACTAGAAAAGTCTAATTATGGAGTTTTAATCCAGAAGGATTTAAAAAATAATGGGGCACCTTCTTGACATGGGTAGTAAATTTTATCATTTTTCTGTATTTGTTTTCTGGGGGTATTAGACACTACCTTTTTAATGTAAATCACCCCCATTGTGGACATCAAAATTCAAACCTAGACAGTGTTATTTATATTTCAGCTAGGTATTACGTATAATAAAAATTCATAAAAATAGACATAGGATTCCACTATCCTAACACCCAACCTATCTATTAATTGTTAATGAAGAGAAATACTAATACCCATGGGTAAGAAATGAGTGGATGGGCATCACAAAACCCTTCCACATGAATGATTCAGCCCTCAAAGAATAAATTAAATAAAAAAATATTTTATGAACAAAATAAACAAAACACTCATCACAAAATAAAAACATAAAATGAAATAAACAAAATAGTACAAGAGAAATAGATAAAGGAATATATATACAGACACATAATAGGATTAATTATCCAGTACGATAATAACCTCACATGAAATATTCTCCATCCATGTCGCATGACCAACTCCATACAACCTGTAATCAGTCACCACTATACAACTCACCATAAGAGCCCCAACAAGTATATCCAACATCAATATGAACCTAGAAACTATATAAAACATTAATTCCCATCTACATATATAGTAGTGTTTATGCAGTACGTGAGAAAACATGCATGATAGGATTTCACCAAGGAGTCTCTACAAATCCTCTCATTAAGCAGTTCATAAATGATAGTTTGAAATAAAATATAAAAATAAGGATTTCAAATTCAATTTCCTGAGTGAAATCATATCATATAACTTTATTAAAATTTTATTATGTAAATCAATTTTTTAAAATATTTTTGGAAACCAAAGAAAACATTTTCACCGAATACACATATGAATAAAAAATAAATTTTTCACACCAACTCACATTCCCTCATAAGATAAAACCCCATAATTCATCATCAAAATACCACATGGTCCTAAAACCACCAATTAAGAGAAACAAAATAAATAAATAGTGGAATAATGAGGGAATAACATACGTTATAAGGGTTCTTTAAATGTTCTAAAGGGATGAATATTATAAAAACATAGCTTAGGATGTTGAACCTTTTTTAGTTTTACAAATAGGAAATTAAATATAATTTAAAACTAAATTTTAAATAATAATTAATGTGTTTTCACAATGTTCTTAGAATGAATAAATAATCATTTCAAGAAAACATTTAAAATTCATAAAAAACCTTTTATATGGAGACAAAAGTTCATGGAAATAATTTATAAACACTGCACAATATAACATATAACAATATATTTAATATAAAGAGAATTTATAAAAATAATGAACACCAAGAAAAATAAACAAATGTGATTACATGGATACTACTACCACAAATCAATCAGCATCAGTTTGAAACATGTTTTTATAGATACCCAAACCTTAAACACATAATATTACATTATTTTAAAAAAAATCTCACTGATAACAAACCAATGATAGATATTTGTAGGTTATTTGGAATAATTAAAAATAAATAAGAATCTTTAACTGAAAAAACCTATGTATTTCTCATACAATTATCATTGATTTTACTGTATTAATAATTGGAAAGACCATAATCCGTCTATAACATCTCCCAAAAAATTTCTTTAAATGATAATCTTTTAGTCAAATAATGAATATTAATTTCCATCCATACAAGAGAAAATGGAAAAATAATAATTGGTGAGTTCAAATAGATAGTATTGTTAAGAATGAGTGACAATAATGAAACATCATGAGAATAAGATAAACATAAGGGCATGATAATGTTAATTAGAAAAATTGACATATTATATAGATTTCATACACAATAACACATGGAAAATAATTTTATAACATCATAGAATATTCTTTATAATTAATTAATATATGTAAAAGGATATTTGAATCACAATATTTTGACCACAACATAATACATAGAATCAAAATCATAGGTCAAGGATCACTCTTGCACCATACAAGGTATCATATGAGATGAAAACAGTACCAAATTAATTTGTGGGATATATAGGTTTGGTCTCACCTTATACACCGTATTATTGGAATTAATAAATTATCACCATTCAAAAACATATATAATTTCATAAAATAAATTTTAACATGAGGAATAAATAGATTTTATGTTTATTTCAAAAAAACATCACCCCAAACAATTAGGATAAAGAAGGTGGATTCTTGATAAATAACATATCCATA
Organism: Viscum album; assembly: GCA_963277665.1. Lineage (NCBI taxonomy): Eukaryota > Viridiplantae > Streptophyta > Magnoliopsida > Santalales > Viscaceae > Viscum > Viscum album. Next base: position 930,786,597 of record OY728146.1, read on the forward strand.
TTTATAACACCCCATGATCTTAAAAGGATAAAATTATGTTCTACAGTATATGTTACATGAAAAAGTGAGGTTATGTAACACCCCATGTTTTTCGGAACCACTTTTTTAAATAAATTAAATTTTCATTTACAACATCTAATGCACTAAGTCAAATATTTATTTAACATAGAACCGACTTGGCGTACATTACAAAAAACCAACTTGGAAAAAAATTCATGGAACATCGACTCGTATAACAATACATGGAACACCATCTTAGCATATGTCACACAAAACCCAATGTTTCTACAAATCCCCTTTTTATTGCTATAATTATTTAAATTGTATAATTATAACCTAGACATTACAATTAGAAATATGAAATGTAATAACTACTTTTCAAATATATTTTTTCATAATAGTTTTTTACAAATAAAACATAAGGATAATGAAAATATGATATTTGATAAAGTCCTTTTATGTTTAAAAATATAATTTTCTCGAATGAACGAATTTTCTGGTCCTTCCATGAAAAATAATAAAATTAAATATAGTAAAATTTTGAAATTTATTTTGATATATTAAACTTATTTTTTGAAATTTTAATTTCTAAATTTTCTTAGAGAAAATTATAGGGATATTTCTAAGAAACCTTATATTTGAGATGAATAGTGAAAAGTACCAGATTTTAATTCAAAACTAATTTTTCATCTAATTTATTTATAATGATATATTATATTTTAATTTTCATTAAAATTTTAATTATAATATATTCATATCAATTAACAAAATTAATTTAATTGGAACTAATTTTTAACTGAAATTGGATATAAAAACTCATGAAATGTTAGATCATTTTTGTGGAAAAACTGGTGTTGTCCCCCCGACTGTGACATTAATTTCGAATTATTTTCTATCACTTCTTTGGCCGGAATTTGGAAAAATTTATTCCATATTTAAAATACCGTAATTTACAAAGTATAATAATTTCAACTTAGTTTTTGAACAAAAATATTAATAAATGTAATTAAAATTAATTACAACAATTGAGGTAAAATAAACCATTACTAAGGAATAAACCACAAATTTAAGAACAAAAATGACTTAGATACTTGTTTAAAACTAATTTTATGGACATTATTCGGTCATGAAACATCAATTATTGAGTTTTTAATTGTTTTTTTGACTTTATTTTGGTAAAAATGGCTATACACCTAAATTGTTGTTTCCTCTGGAATTGGGGATGACCTCATTGATTGAAGGTCAAACATTCCAATCGGTTTCTAACGTGTGTGTTCATATTATCGGAAACATCCAATGATTCCATATCCATTTGGACCTACTTTCCAAAGGTAGGAACTCATTAGTTGTGGATTGATGAGGCTTAGGAATTTGCATTGGTCGAGAGGATGGGAGGTCGGACTCATCGCACCTTTTTGAATAGAAATTATTGTCTACTCCGGGACTCTCTTTATAGATTTAATTTATGTTCGTGAATCCTTATTACATTACCAAGTATAAAATGAGCTTTCTTTTAAATCTAACAATCAATGATTAATATGTACGAAATTTAGAGAATCTTTTATATGTAATTGAGGTTCATCATCGATAGAGAATCATCTGTATTTTTTGGAGATTCTTAGTCAATGGTATCCTTTATTACATAAAAGTCTCTTGGTCATTATGATAACCATACTAGTTTTAAAGCAACTCAGTGGGGCACTTGATGTTTTTTGTCATTCATAAGGACATGGATTATTTCAGAGTTGGGATCATACCCGCTGATGGGCTACCTACGTAACCTTTATTTTGGAAAAGGAATCAGAACCCACATAGTTCTAGTAAGGGAGTATGATTTTTATGCATGATTGATGGCTCAAAGAAATATTTCATGATTAATTTTACACTCTAAGCTCACTTAAGTCATGCTCGGTGTGAGAAACAAGAGGTATTGGTGAAACCAGACAATTATTCCATGAAAGATGCAATGATGTGGGGCTTATGAATGTAAGAATGCCCAAAATAGATGATGATTAAGATTTACTTCAGGGAAGAAATCCAGAAACAAGGTCCATAAAGGTATATATACTTCAAGGAGATTTGGGTACTCTAACTTGGGGCTTACTCCTAAGGAAGAAGCCCAAATTAAGAGGGGAGTCATGATTGGGTTTTACTTCTGAGAAGGATGCCCATATCAAATGTAAATTAAGATAGGTTAAGATAAATTATGGCTGGGGCTTACTCCTGAGAAGAAGGCCTAGGTTAAAGGGATTTGAAAATTAAGGGAATTGGGGATTAATCCAAAGGAGGATGCCTATATTTGAGACTGGGTGTTACTCCAGAAAATAAAACCCAAGTTAAGTGAATTAAGGTTGGGGATTACTCCTAAAGAGGATGCCCATATTTGAGACTGGGGCTTACTCTTGAAAAGGGGGGCCAGGTTAAGGGAATTATGAATGGGGCTTACTCCTAAGGAGGATGCCCAAATTAATGAGGAATTGGGGCTTAATCCTAAGGAGGATTCCAAGGAATGGGGTTCTCTCATCTTAATGTATGAGGTTGAATGAATGAAATCACTAATTTTAGTAACATAAATATGTATAAATCACTAGGTTTTGAGAGCTGTTCCATAGAATTCCTTTCGAATAAGGAAGTCAATCAAGAAAACATGCCATAAATGTCTTTGAAGAGTGTCTTGAAGACTGGATCTTGAATAGGAGAGGTGAAATGGCATAAGAGGGGTTAAATGGGCAGGAAGGGCACCCAAAAAATAGAAGGGCATGCAAGTCCTCATAGGCGGGCAGGTACTGCGTGGGCACGCAAGTCCTGGGCGCGCAGGTATACCTGCGCGGCACATGGGTACTTGCGCGATTGTTAACCAGCAAGGTAATACTTGGGTGATCTTTGATCAAATATTTTAGAATTATCTTGAGGTACTTCCAGAAGAGTAGCACGCAAGTTTCAATGAGTAGGTAAGGAGACGCGCAAGTGTGTCCATTTCCCTTAAGGGTAAAACACTTAGGCGCCCAAGTGTTAGTGACTTACAACACTTAGAACTTACTCATCTTGTTTATACCTTCTATTCTAGGTAAATAATTACCCTAGAAGTGTTAGGAAGACTTGAATAAGAGACTTGGGCATTCAGAGCTTTGTATTTGAATTCTAGAAAAAAAATCCTCTTGAAATGGGGGGCCCACCGGGGGTATTTATAGGCTGGAGAAGACCCTGGGCAGTTTTCAAATAGGGCGTGCAAGTCACTTGCATGACCATTAGGCGGCGCAGAAGTGTACTTGCATGACAATGAGGGAAATTAAGCGACCCAAATATATTTGACTCCTTTTTCATTCCTTTTTAGATTTTTGATGTTTTCTTCAAAGGATGAATCAATTTGTGCTAAAGAATTTCCCTTTTCATTCATTTAGACTCTGTGACGAAAAGGAGCATCAACAAAAGTCCCCCCTCAGAGTTGGATCCGAAAGAATAAGGATGTGACTCTGAAGAAAAGAATAAAACCAAAGGGAAAGAGGCGCACAAGTGTCCAGCATGCCACACTCGTCGCGTAGGTGCGAGTTGCACAGGGCTGGAGCGCGCTGGATTTAGGCATGCAAGTGGGAAGCCTGGCTAAATATGTGACCATTTTTTGGACATAGCACTGAATTCCGGATTTTCGAGCTCTCGCCATGCAGGTCACCTTCGCCGCGTAAGTTGCTCTTTTTTCCGCTTTTCTTTTCAATCGCACTACTGTCAAGGTATCTGGACTTGCATGGCGATACCTGCGCGCCAAAAACTTGCGTGACACATTAACACTTGCGTGTCATATCCACACTTGCGTGCCAAGATTAGAATTGCGCTCCTTATTTCCATTGCTATTTTTTTCGAATTCTTTCACAAATTTTATGAAAAAATAAACCCATTTAAGGGTTCATTTATTCAACTTTTGTGTAGATTCAATGGCTCCCATGCGAATCAGAATGGCTGATGAACTGGCAAGAAAACGTCTTGATGATATGATGTACATCATTGGCCACAATTATTATACCTTCTGGGATAGAACTCTTCCAGATTTGGCCAAGTATCTGAAGAAATATCACTTTGATTTACCACAAAGCACGTATCTGCCTTTGTATGGTTATGTTCATTTGTGAGAAGTCACTATTCTAGAAGCAAAGAACTATCTCCCATTTTTCGTGGTTTCATAATTACACCAACTTTGCTTCATAAAATATCTCATGTGGAGGAGGATTTATAAATTCTTGAATAGTGGATAAGGCCCACATGATGCATCATAGCCCTTGTACGCCAGATATGAAAACTTATAAGCCTGAGCTGAAACCACATTTTCATCCTTAAATCATCTGAATTTCTCAGATGGATCAATCCAAAGGCTGGAAAAAAAGTTGGTACATCGGTCCTGGGGGAGGTGTGAAGCCAACATGGATGTGGGAATACTGGGTGTGACAAACCTGTGCAGATTTCGTCAAGGATTTGAAAGGAGTGGCGATATACAATGATGTCTGGGTTAGGCAAACATATGTTTACAGAAATGATAACTTCGTGCCGGAGATACTCATCCACTGGAGCCCAGAAACCAATTCTTTCCACCTGACTCATGGAGAAGTATGCATCAGTCTGTGGGATGTCCACAAGATCTCACGGGGTTTAATTTTAGGTGACATGTATGATGAATTAATTCCTCCCAAGGTGACATGGAATGATTCATAGAAGACTCCTGCTTTGGCTCGGGAATTATTTAAAATCTTCCCCAGGATCAAGAGTTTAGAGACCTCCATAACTCATTCTAGAAAGGATATTCATCTGAAGGAATGGGTGAATATATTTCTTATTGAGAAGAAAGAGAAGGAGCCAAAGGAGAAGGATCCGAAGGAGAAAGGATCCAAGAAAAAGAAATCCAAGGATAAGAGGCCCACCGGTCCTACCACCTGCCCAAAAACTGAGAAGAGGGGTGCTCCTGGTACGTTCTGGCCAACTGTAGAAGAAAAAGAGTTTGAGAAATGAGGATATGAGGTGAATCAAAGGATCCCATATAAGACTTGTCTGGTAGGATTCTTGGCTTTGTGGATCAGAATTTATCTCTTTCCAGTCAGGGACTCGAAGGGAGGCGTCAGGCCAGGGACCTTCGTTATTGCAGCCAATTTGGATGAGGAAAAAATGGTTGGGTTGGCTACCCCCATTTTAGCAAATATTCATAGGAGTTTACTTCATGTCTTCATGGGTAAATCTACTTTGAGAATAGTGGGACCATTCCATGTTTTATGGGGATGGATCGCCACTCACTTCAGGACTTATAATGTACAAAATGGAGTACAAATTCCTGGAAGTTATTTCAGGCCATCAGTGCAAGCATTCTTTGGAATTTCTCATTTAAATATTAATTCCTATGACATGAAAGTGAGGCTGAGCATGTTTAAGGAATTAAACTTCTTTACCTATGAAAATCCTCCAACTGGGCGGTTTGTTGATGATGGAACAACCCACTTGGATTTGATGACATACATGATGGCCTATAGAGATGGTGTGCTGGTCGCCAGGATTAACGGAGAGATTATATGTGAGGCCTATGCTCCATATATATTTTCACACCAATTCATGTGTTTGCAACAGATTGATGTATCTCCCCCTGTACATGTCAGGTTAGAGCAACATCCGATGGTTGCTCGGCAACTGTGGTTGTAGACGTCTAGGGAGAAGACTGGGGCGGTGTTTGATCTTCCAGTTGAAAGAGCGACACATAACTTTACTACATGGTATGCCGAGAACTGGATAGCATCATACCCTAAAGGGGTGCTGAATCAGCCAGTTTATCAGGTGGGGAAAAGTAATAGGAATGTAGAGAAAGAAACCCTTCCTCATGAAGGTGATGCTTCCCCACCAGAAGATGATTCGCCAGATTCTTCCTCTAGGACTGATTCACTGCATTCCCATGATGGGGATGATGAGGCACAAAAAGTGGAAAAGCAGCCTCGTGCCCGATATAATCCTCCAGTCAGAATCAAAAGACCCACTCCATCAACTCCTAATTAGTTACATCATTGTGGTAATTTAATCACCATCATATTATAAATAAATAAGTCTTATTTTATTATTCTCTATCAGTAGGTGCAGGAGCTGGGAAGAAATTGAAGTCGAAGATTGTAGGACCTTCCTCGTAGCCTTCTGATACACGCACTGAATATCTAGACCAGAGGTTGTCCAGACATGGCAGAGTTTATAAAGTGGTATTGAAACTGCCTGGCTGGATTTATGCGAGGGGCTACATCTCCCTAGAATAGGTAGTCTTCTGGATTCTACCAATATTAATTTTGAAGATAGCCCCGATGAAGTGAGAGATTATATCAGAGAGGTGGAAATGAACATATATGCCACCAATGATTCAATTCATGTCACCAAGCGGGTGAAGGAAATGATAGATCGTGGCGCCGATGAGGGGACTGATGAGGAGTGGCATGATTACGTGGCCCCTGAAGATATAAGTTTTCTTTCCTTATTTTCTTTGCAACTTGATTTCAGTAGAAGCTTTGTTACTAAAGGATGTTATTTTCTTCATCTTGCAGCTTGCAAAGAAAGAAACTAATGAGGTCCCTTCGCCACAGTATAGCCCTAGTGGTACTGCCATTGGGGCTGCTACCGAATCTGTTCGTAAATCGGGCGAAATATCTTCAGGTCAGTAGGCCATGAATGAAGAGATAGACATGGCCTTCCATTATCGAATTCAAGTACCTGTAATGGAGACTTCTGATACTCCCAAAAAACCAAATAAGAAAAGGCAATGAAGGAGGAAATCCACAGCTAAATGCTTCATTAGTAGCAGTAAGTCCTTCGAATAATTATGAATATATACCCATGAAACGTTTTCTCATTTTTATGGTGATTGCAGGGGCTTCTTCAATTTACCCTCTAAGGGAAAGGACTGATCCTCCTTTGAGGACCACAGAGGGTGCGGTGGAACAATTGCAAATTCAGGCTGACTTGGCTGCTCCTGGAGAAGATCCAACATCTGTTCCCAGTATCCCTACTAGTCATATTTAAAGAAGAGAAGAACCTGCTACAGGTAAGTTAACAATGATTCATAAAATGTTGAATGAAACATCGACTAAATTTCATTTTGTGATACTTCAGGTTCAACCCCTACATTAGAGCTTTTGGAGGCTATTGAAACTGGTGCCGCGATTTTATCTGAAGATATTGTCCAAGGTTAGGGACCGCAGGATGGATGTCGCCAAGAAGACATGTCAAATGCTCCCACTGGTGAGACTAACCAAGGTTCTGAGATGACATTAGCTGAAATGATGGAACTTGGCACATATTTTGAAGATTTTATAAATCATGTTAAATTACCGTGTAATTTAGAAGATTATGGACATGAGTGTTATCCTTCATCCTATTAAAAATAACTTCTTATTATATGTCTAACCATGGTCGGATCAAATGTGCAGTTCTACCTGAGCAAGCTGCTGAACTACCCATGCCTGAAGGGGGTACAGAGAACCCTACCATTGCAGAGACATTAGCACAAGTGGAGCTGAACCCAGTAGAGCTTGTTCATACTCATCCTGAAAATCCTGTCGAAGCTAGGAAAGATGGTGAGGATCCTTCTCAGGTTTCTGATCTACCGTTGGGTAAGGAATAACAATATTTGTGATTGTACTTAATTTGAAAGACAACCGATTCTTTTTTTATCCTTTGAAACTAACCAAATATTTCAATTAATTATGCAGGGCCATCAATTTCAGTGGATATATCTGGAGGTGAGGCTTCAGCCTCCACCCCAATGGGAATTTAAAGTGAATATAATCAGGTCAGGGGGGAAGGAGCAGAACAGGGCAATTCTCTAAGTGCATTAATCCCAGATTATACTCCCCCCTATGACAGTGATGCTGAGTCGGACCCAGAAGTTCAAAAGGCGTTCTAATTTTCAGGATGTAAGGCATGACAGAACATATGGAAAATCATATCTGAAGTTCCTATATAGGAGATGCCATCGAAAATTCCCCAAATTTCATCCCTATTTGTCATAGTGGGACTTGGCGGTTTTGGATATTAAAAGATCCATGCCACGGTGAAACATGTCATTTTCAGGAGGGAGAAGGAGAAAAAGTGACGCGAAGATCTAACTAGGGTGAAACTGTCAGCCACTATTAGTTAATTTGAGGTTGTGGTATCCCCAGCTAAGGCTGACTATGCTGCCAAGATGAAGGAGATGAAGCATAAGATCATAGATAAAGTCGTCCAGCAAATGAACCTTCAGCAACAATTAGACGCTGTTATTGGGGAACTTGAACAACTCAATAATTCATTGGATGGAGCTCAAACGAATGGTATAAAGGCCATCTCGGATTCCAAGAATGCACTCCATCAGGCCGAAAATACTGAATTTGGTCGGGTGCATGAGCTTCAAGTAGATGCTGATGAAGCTCGGGATGTTGTTCATCAAGTGAAGACTTATGTGGAAATCCTCTTTTAATTTCCTGGAAAAGATAAGAGACTCTAATCTTTGGATGTCCTTCTAATCTCTTGTACATCAAATGAAAAACTTTTTTTTCATCTACAATAATTTTTGCACGAATTTTCCTTTGCTACCTGCTTTATATTTTTACCTAAGCCAATGGGCCTAGTAAGAATAGTTTCATTTTTACTAAGATTATTATAAATAACTCTACAAACTTTTAATCTTTTAATTTCTCAAAATTACCTAAATCATACAAAATGTATGTTTAGTGAGCTGGAACTTGACTTTTATTCAGAGTTCCCCTGTCTTTTGTGGGCAGTTTAAAGTCAAGCACGTTGGATATAAAAAGGGATAATGATTAAGGTCGAAATAGCTTTGACTGAATGAATTATAATTGACTCAATCCCTTGAATATTTATCTAAAAATATATTACCATACTTAAGTATGAGGGAAAATTTGTAAACAACAACTTAAGAAAATTTTAATATGAGGAATGATATGAAAAAAAGATAAAAAGGGAATAGAAGAAGTTGTTCCCAAGAATGAAGTTACCATTATTTAACAAACCCGTTAGGGGGTTGAATTAGGTAGGGCCACCTAAGGGTATTGGCTGCATAGTAAAATAATAGAATCTTTTGGCCCACAGGTCCGTTATGTAGACTACTTATGCAAGGCCGCCTAAGGGCACGTGCTGCATAGTCAGGAAAAATAACTCTCATAAATTTACTTTTATACTTCTAAGAAGCTAGTGAAAGTTTATGGGTATTCAACTTTTCTAAAGTATAGATTTTATTGTATGGAAAGAGGTACTTGAATATGGAGAAGATATTTTCAATCAAGATTGCATAAGAATTGGATGAATGTTACTCCTATGAAGGTCTGGCCCAAGCATAGGGAAGGTAAATATAAACCATAGACTTGAATACTTTGAGATCATGAAAAAGAACATGAAATAAATATGTTAAGGATGGCTATTTTTTTACACATCCTTACATATTTTTGATAAGTCCAATAAGGAAAAAAGAGGCTTTCTTCCGAAGAATGAAGTTACCAGTATCTGAAAAACCCGTTAGGGGGTTAAATTATGCAAGGCCACCTAAGGGAATTGGCTGCATAGTCAAATAATAGTATCTTTTGGCTGAAAAATCTGTTATCGAGACTGTTTATGCAAGGCCGCCTAAGGGGACGTGCTGTATAGTCAGGAAAAAGAACTCTCAGAAATTTAACATTTTTGTGACTAGAAGTCAAGAAAAGGGTTATGAAGATCTGAAAATATTTAAGGTTAGGATTATGACACACAAAGATGGGTGATGTCCAATGTGTTCAAGGATGCATAGATCAATGCTAACCATAATTATTTTATGGGTGGGTCCTGAATTGAAATACTGGACTTCACTACGTATCTCATAAGGATGGGAATCAAGACATACGTAGTTCATGAGATATAGTTTAATGTCATGTGGGAAAAAAGTATGAGAGATCTTAGTTTAAGGTCATAGAGCTCAGACCATTATAAGAAATACACAGTGTGTGTTTTCATGGGGACCCTTCAGCCAGGGGACTGAAAGTGGAATTTGGGGTTAGGCCCAAAAGACTTGGGGTTGGATTTGAGGGACACTCAAACGTTCCTACGTATCCCATAAGGATGGGAATCAATCCCACATAGTTATAGAAATACCCTATGTACAGATTTGGTTTGTACATGTGAAGGGTGAATGGGGACTTTAGGGAAATGATGGTTTAACCCAAGATAAAAGTTTTAGGTATTTCCATCTATGCACCTAATTTTTGAAATATAACATGATTGAAAATCAATGTAAATAATGATTCCCTCTCAAGTGAGGGTATTAAATAATATTGTAGTTTATTGTTATACAGGACAAAAGTTTGTACAATTTAACGTCGTATAGCAAGGATGAAGGTGAACCAATGTGAAGAGATTGGTTTTGGGGGCGGTTTCATGAATCAACATCGTATGAGATGGAGGTGAACTGATGTGAAGAGATTGGTTTTGGGCTTGAACCTGGGAAGGTTGCCTATGTACCTAGCCTAGAAGGCAAGGATCAAAGTCTGCGTAGTTCAATTAAATAATGAATTAGTGATCAAGTTGTTTTTGGAAACAATGAACTAAAAAATGATGCTGGGTCTTACGCGTGGTTAGCGGCCCAAAGAGGGTGTTATGGTTGAAATTTCTCTAAGATCATGTGATTCATACTCGGTGTGAGGAACAAGAGGTAACAAAAACCTTAAAAATGAACAGTTTAATGTCATTTAAGACATATGAAGGGACTATGCAGTTTAAAGTCTTGCAGTTTGGACTATTGGTGTTGTACAGTTTAGTGTCATGTAGCAGGGACAAAAATACAGTTTAGCGTCATGTAAGACGTATTAAATGTTTTTCAATATATTTTAGAATCATGTAGTTAGGAAAATGGGGAGAATACAATTTAATGTCATATTGGACAAAAAGAGGATTGTGCAGTTTAATGTCATGCAGTAAGGACAGAAGATGACACATTTTAACGTCATGTTGGACGTATTAGGGACTTTTTCACAGATTAATGTCATGTTGGACGAAACAAAGACGATACGGTTTAGCGTCATGTTGGATGAAAGTTCCAATAGTTTAAAGTCATATTCATGGACCCTAGATGGTGTATTTTGTGTTTATACAAAATAATTCTTCAGAAATCTGGCATTGGTTGGAGTAGTGATGAGTTCTCCATCCATTGAGATTAAAGAATATGCTCTATTGGAATAGACCTTATGTATTGAATATGGTCCTTCCCACATTGGTTCATGATTAGGAGGATTCTTTCCTGGTATCATTGGAGTTTGGAGAACTAATACCAATTCTCCCTGAATAAATGAACAAAGGCAAACTTTTTTGTTGAAAGCTCATGCTATTCGATTCTGATAGACTTCCAAGTCATGTAGAGTGCACAATCTTTTCTCATCTAACCATTCCAATTCATTCAATCGATTTTGAGATTGTTCATATTTAGATGATTGACCACAAATGGATACTCTTAGCGAAGGTAATTGAACTTCAATTGGAAAGGCTGCTTCCGTTCCATATACCAGTGAATATGGAGTTGACCGCGTTGCAGTGCGGGTGGTGGTCTGATAAGCCCATAAATCATGAAAGAGTTTATCAGGCCATGACCTCTTATCTTTATCCACCATCTTTTGAAGTATATTTGACAGAGTCTTGTTGAAGGCTTCTATCTAGCCATTGGCCGCGACATGATACCGAGATGAATTATTGGATTTGATGTTGTATTCTTGATACAACTTCTTCACCTCAGATAAACAGAAGTTAGTGCCATTGTCCGTCAATATAGTATGAGGGACACCAAATCAGGTAATGATGTTAGACTTGATGAAGCTAAAATGCTTTTAGAACTATCTTCTTTGAGAGTTATTTCCTCTTTCCATTTCGAAAATAAGTTAGTAACAGTAATAATATACTTAAACTCATTGGCCGTAGATGAAGGGTAAAGTCCCACCACATCCATTCCCCATGTTGAAAATGGCCATGAGTATTTAGCTATATAAAGAAACTCTGGAGGTTGATGAATGAAGTTGGCATGTACTTCCCATTAATGACACTTCTTTGTGAAATCAACATAATCTTGTATCATTGAAGGCCAAAAGTATCCAAGCATTCAAATCTGATCAGACGGTCTATATCTAGACTGGTGGGCACCATAGACTCCTACATGCACTTCTTTCATGACGGCCATTGTCTCTTCACCATCAATGCATCTGAAGAGAACTCCATCAAAACCACTTTTGTAGATAATTTTCTCTAAGTGATCTGGGCTATCATAAAGAGTGAAATTGACCACACGTCACCAGACATTTTCTTTCCCAGCTCTATTAAGTGGAAGTGTTCCATTTTGAAGGTATTCCCTGATAGGTGTCATCCCTCCTGTAGTATGACCATATGGTTCAGAGATGGGACTAATTTCATTGATTTCCTCTGTTCTGGCTTGAACATAAGGTGAAATTGTATGACGGTGGGCAATACTGATGGTTGTCTTGTCCCGATTTGGATCATCCAGAGCTGTGCCTATATTATCCAGTGCATCAGCTTGAGCATTTTGTGATCTTGGGACATAAGAAAATGTTAGTTCTGAGAGGAATTCCACCATTAACTCCCTGAAGTAATCATAAAAAGGGATTAATTCTTCTTTTATGGTTGCATAATCCCCATTGACTTGTTTCATTACCAGGTCTGAATCACCTTTCACCTTTAAGTGATTCACTTGTTCTTGAAGCGCCAACTCCAAGCCTGCAATGAGAGATTGGTATTCTACTTCATTATTTGTACCGCCTCCTAACAATGAGAAGAAATAAGGTAAAACTTCCTTTTTTGGAGAAATGAGTACAATTACTAAGCCAACTTTGTTGAATTTAGGATTTTCCATTTTCTTCCCTATTGGACTTCTGGAAGCACTATCAATGTACATTTCCCATTTTTAAAGACTTTCTTGAATAGTGAAGACTTCCTCCCCAGGGAGTTCAATATCTGAAGATGTTTCTTCCACTGAAGGGTGTTCTGAAAGGAAATGAGCCAGATCTTGGCCATTTATTGCCTTTTGCGACACATATTGAATATCAAATTGCTCCAAGATAACTGCCCACCGTACAAGACGTCCTGTAAGCATTGGACGACTAAGGATGAATTTGAGTGGGTTATTGCGAGATACCAATTGGACCTCGTGATGTTGTAGGTATTGTCTCAACTTTTGAACTACAAAGATTAATGCTAGGCAGCACTTCTCAATATTTTAGTATCGGGTTTCTGCTTCAAGCATAGTCCGACTGAGATAGTAGAGGCTATTTTCATTCCCAGAATCATTCTTCTGAGCAATAAAGGCACCTAATGATCATTCTAGATCTTTCACATAGAGGATAAGTGTTCTTCCTTCAACAGGTGGCATTAACACCGGTGGACTCAAGAGATACTTCTTTAGAATATAGAATGCCTCTTGACATTCTTCAGTCCACTTATAAGTGACTCCCTTCTTCATCAATTTGGTGAAGGGTAGACTTTTGCCTGCCAAATTGGCAATGAAATACTGAATATAGGCAAAGTTTCCTTGAAGTCCTCTCAATTATTTTAAATTTCAAGGAGGTGACATACTATGGATTGACTTTTTCTTCTCAGGATCGACCTCGATACCACGATGACGTAGGACGAAGCCGAGAAATTTTCCTGGGGTTACCCCAAAAGTGCATTTTAAGGGGATCGTCTTTAAATTATGTTGCTGATGTTTGTGGAATATGAATTCCAAATCATTTAAGTGATTAGAACATTGTTTGGATTTGACCACCAAATCATCCACATAACATTCAACAAACTTACCCAGAAAGGGTTTGAAGATATGATGCATGTCACACTAATATGTTGTGCCTGCATTCTTTAGGACAAAGGGCATTACCCGATAGAAAAACACACCTTGAGGGGATCTGAAGGCTGTATATTCCTAATCTTCTAGAGCCATTCGTATTTGATTGTATCCAAAATATCCATCCATGAAGGAAAGTGCTTCATAGCCAGCTATCACATCAATCAAGAGTTCTATAATCGGAACTGGAAAATCATCCTTAGGACAATGCTGATTAAGATATCTGAATTCAATGAAATATATAATTTTCCCATTCTTCATTTTCACTGGGGTAATATTAGCCAACTACTTGTGATATTTAACTTCTCTGATGAAGTTAGCTTTGATGAGCTTATCCACTTCAGCTTCAATTTTGGAAGCATAGGTTGGGTGTGTTCTTATAGTGGCTTGTTTGAATCCTCGATGTTTTTATGGAAAACCCAAACGATGAGTGGAAACATCAGGATCAAGCCTTGGAATCTCTGTATAGTTCCAAGAAAATATATCTCGATTTCTATTTAAAAAGGAAATATACATATCTTGTTCTTCAAGTGTCATGGCTGCACTAATTAAAGTGGGGAGTGGATCTTCTTTTGTACCTAGATTTATTTCTCTGAGTTCATCCACGGTGGTAAAGATACCCTCTTCAAATGCTAGAGGATCCTCCCTGAGATCTTACTCTTCCTCTTCAGCATGTGTTATTTCTTCCATTTCTACTTGCATAGTAGACGATGAAGATAAATTTCTATAATCAGAAGAGATGTCAAAATTTGAACATCTTGAAGAAGAAGCTTCCATTTCCGACCCGATTGATGATGAAGGGTCTTCTTTGGGTAACAAAGAAGAGATGATGGATTGAGAATCGACATAATCATTTACCTATGACATTAGTATAACTTTCCCTGGCCTGATTGGAGATGTATAGACTTGTTAGATTTCACCAGATGAAATGAAGACATCTCCATTTGAGCTTTCATCATTGCTTGCTGGATCATCACTTTCTCCCATGTCGTCTGGCATGATTTCCATAATTGACATTATGGAGGTTTCCATAAGAGTATTTTGATTTGCGTGTATCCTTTCAATTTGACTGATAGGTAACACATAATCTGTACTAACATGTGTAAATGGGTTTACTGTAATCTTTTCCAAACCACGTGGTGCATTAACTTTGGTAATCTCCCATGTTGCGGATTTATCTTTTCCCTTTATGTGATAGAATTATGACTCAATGTATTGAGATTCACATGTATTGAATGGAGATTTATCTCCATAAAATGTCCCAATTGGACCATCAAAACAATATTTGATACATTGATGGTATGACGAAGGGATAGCCGCACGTCGATGTAGCCATGGTCTACCAAGAAAGATGTTGAAGGATGAATCTTGATCAAAAACCATGAAATATGAATTGGATACAAGATCTACAGAATTAGTTCGGAGTGTAAACTCGCCCATAGGTTCTTGTTCATTTTTATCATATCCTTGTAACATCAACGTAGAAGGAGATAAATCAGATACTGTGAGGCCCAATTGACGAAGTGTACGAATGTGCATGAGGTTGACTCCTGAACCATTATAAATGAAAACACTTCGAAAGTCTACACCATTGTCCTTTCCAGATAAGTATAAAGTTCTGCTATGTCCATGCATGACATTATCTTCATCTTCATCTGTGAAAGATATCAACACATGGCATTCTACAGGATTATTCTCTGCATGGTAGACTTCAGCTGCAACAATTTCAGTCTCAAACTCCTGAGGACTTGACAAAGCCTCAATGAGTTCCTCTCGAATATTATTTGATAAATTCAAGGCATCCATAATTGATAACTTAGCCGGTACTTGGGCCAGGTGTTTCAATATATCATACATTTGATCCAAAGGTCCATGTTTCCCAACAGGAACATGTGGTTTAGCAGGTTCCTTGGAAGTTGATGCTTTGTAATTTGATGCATCTTGTACTGGGATATGAGTTGGTAATACTCCTGGCTTTGGGAGATTAGACTGATTAGGTCTATTTACTTACTGAGAGGAGGAAGATAGAACCTTCCAACAATCTTCCAGAATAATTGTGCTAGGGCTGAGTTTTCCTTGTGTGGAAGAACTTTCTTGTTCTTGTTGAGTTCGTTGAAGGACTCTGCCACGAGTTTCTGCCGCATACAGAGTTCTAGCAGGGGTAGGATTGGAATAGTGGCCACTGAAAGATCCATCTCTTCCCCTATATCCTGAGCCTCTGTAACTTCCTCTGTTTGATACAGGGAATTCGGGCTCATCAAAATCGAAACTGCGACTGGCATATGGATCTGTTAATTGAATCATATTAACAGAACCAAAGATCAATTCTTCATCCGATGAAGACTCTGCCTGATTAGCCTATTTAGGTTGTTCCGTTTGGCGGGGCATTTCCCATGAATTTGAACTTGATGGCATGAAGTCTTCCCGAGTCAAAGACAACATAGTCTTTGACACATACTCATCTTCTTCTGATTCTTTTTCTTTCTTTGAATCATGCCGTTTCTTTGAGGATTTTCCCTTTGATGAAGAGGGTTTTTCTGCAGCATTCATGGAAGAAGGCACAATTGGTTTCTTCAATTGCATTCTCAAAATGGAATGAGTTCGGTTGATCATTTTTTAGACTATCCAATCATCATAATTTTTCACATTTTTGTTCTTGACTTCTTGACACTCACCCTCCTCCTCTAGATCTATAGAAGTAACACATGCTACCTGAGCTGAAGAACCTTTCAATTTGACTTGTCCCTAGTCAACCATTTTTTGCAGGAGGTCCTTGAAAACAAAACGCTCTTGAATGGGATGCCCCAACATCTAATGAAAGGGTCAATAATTGGGATGGTCTTCATCTCCTTCCTTGTTCGACCTCTTGGGCCTTGGTAATTGAACCAAATTATTTTCCAGAGCCGAAATGATGTAACCCGAAACATGTTCATTTCGGAAAGAGTATGTTTTTCTCATTAGATCCTCAAAATGTTTCCATCTTTGATCTATTTGATCGTTTTGATGAAATGTCCTCTGTTGTTGATGCTCACGAGGCAGATCCCTTCGAGAAGATGAAGGCCTTAAAGTAGAAGTAGTTATAGGTGCTTACTTAAGCATAACTGTAGCGGTATCTGCTATACCGATTCTCCTTCCTGGAGCTGATGGAATTATACGATCTTTATCCTTAGTCTTTATAAGATAATCTTCAATCTGTTGAGCGATTGAAGTAAGGTCTCGAAACCCTCGTGTGTTTTTCATAGGGATCAGTGGTGTGTGAAACTCAGCACGTAAATTCACCACACAGAATGGCAACAATTCCTCTTGAGGGAGTGCTAAGATTAGGTAATATATTAATCCCTTCCAAAAATCAATGAAATCTGAAACCCTTTCATTCTCACTTTTCTTACAGTTTGTAAGATCAAGAACTGTTGTCTTTGGAAATGTTGAACTGAACTGAAGAATGAATTTTTGGCGAAGATCCTCCCATCTGGTAATTTACCGGGATTGTAAGCTTGTGTACTAGACAAAAGATGGTCCTTGTAAGGTTCGCATGAAGCATCTGAGTTTCACTGCTTCTTGCTATTCTGGAGGTACAATCATAGGATCACAAAAAGACACGTAATGCATCAAATGTTGTTCAGGATCTACTTATCCATTGAAAATAGGGAATACAAGGTTCCCAATAATTGATGGGGGAGGTATTGAATCTACCCATTTGAGGTAAGCTATCTTTTCTGGTTGAACCGGCGCACGCTTCCATTCCATAGTCTCTAACCAAGCTGTTAATGAATCAATGGTAGTTATTAACTTTCGATAAACATCCGGTTGAACTTTGACATGGGCAGGTGCAATAATTGGAGTCTGGATAGTTGTGGTGGCTGGTACTACAACTGATGGTAGCACCACCGATTTTTGTTTCACTTGACTCGTAGGATTATACCTATGAGGGTGTATTGATAGAGGAGTATATTCTTGATCCATCTTAGTATCCACAAAAAAATTCCCTTAGCTGACTGACTCCAGCATGTTTAGGAGGAAGACTACCTTGAAGTAGTTCTGCGTTCAACCTCCTCAATTCCTTCATTTCTTCCTCTTTTTGTGAAAATCTTTCCTCTAGTGAGAGAGATTGGCCTTCTCCAGAGGAAGGGTATGTAACCTGGTTCTATCCTTTCCCCTTATTGGACACCTTTCGGAGAGGGGAAAGTGGGTTACTTGAAGTATTACCCAGATTCTGGGTAAATCTTTTATTTCGTGTACCCACACCTTCTTCATTTGTGTCTGTGCATACAACTTATTGAGAAGGAACCTCTTCATCTAATCCCTCTGAGTGAGCCTCATCTGGTGGATCAGCAACAACAGAATTGATGAAATTAATTGATGTATAATGCATCACATCCTTTCTATCAGCATTTTTGTGATATTGTCTTCTTCCATTTCTTTCACGAGACATTTCCTTTTGTTGATTCGATCCCTCAGGAATTTCTTGACAATCCATAATTTGGAAAGAATCTCCTGATAATTGGGCTCCTTGTTTCTCTTGAGGCTTCTTCCCCAATTGAGAGAAGACTGAATTTCTCCGAGGGGAGGGATTGATGATTTCAAAAAGTCCCTAGTTCGGTGAACCGGGAATGTTCTTATTGTTCCCTCTCACCTCCTAGAATCTTATTTGTTGATTCTTAGGTTTGGTTTAAAAGAGTCCCCATTCTGGCAAGCTGGGGTGGCTCTTGACTTGGTATGTCAGAGAATTTCTTAAATACTCTCCTAATCTTGCAGACCTTGGTCCGGAAATCATCTATCTGTATCAACCTGCATCAACTTTTATCACCCAGCTCAAAAGACCGTTGGATGATTTCTGACACTTCTGTCACTTGGTGATGTGCTTGCTCCAAATGAGAGGAATGTTCAATATTCTCATTTGCTTGATGCAGGAGTAATTCAAAAACTTTTTCTCTGTATTCTTGATTTTGAGAAGAACTAGTTGAGGCCTATTCTTGGGAAAACTTTTGATCACAAAAAAAACCTATTGACTCTGGCCGGCCATGGGAAATAACATTGCAAGAGACCATTTTCAGCGGGCTTTGTTGACTGAAGAGTACAGTGAAATTTAGTGCTCCATGAACACCCCATCCTCTGACATGAATACTAGATGGGGCATTGGAAATTAACTAGCGCAATCTTCGTAGTGCTCCAAGGCATGAACGTTGAAGGGCTCTCTACAACTTTTTTGCCTTCAGATATCGAGAGACTAATAGAGATGCCATGTCAATTTGGCATTGTAACCCTTTTATTATCGTAACATGATTTTCATATTCATTATAAGACAATAATTTCTTTTTCAACTGAAAAAGAGTTTTCCATATGTTGAGACTAATATCATGAATTCCATCTTCTATCAACATCTCTGGAATTTCATACTGAGAGTTATCCAGAGGGAAAAACATGACGGGAACTTCACCTTTCACCAGTTGTTTTCTCATGTTCAGTACTTCCTCTTTATAATTCAATGAAGATTCTTCTACCAGATTAGACCAGATCTGGTGCTTACTTGTTGCTTCATCGGATTCAACAAGACTGGTAGAGAAATCACAGATCAAACTAGAAGATGCATGACTTAGGGGTGGTTCAGAGAATGACCTACACCCTGGGCTACCTTCTTGTTGAGAAAGTATTTCACATACTAATGGTAAATCATCAGACATGACCGGATTCACATTTTCAAGTACCTCAAGTTAAAAGGGATTTCTTGTGAGTACATTTTCTATTGGAGAATTTTCCAAGCAATGTGAATCACTACTGTGGAGAGGACTTTTTCAGTGAAATTTATCATCATGGGGAGGTCCACCATGGTGGGTTACATCAAAAGATCAAACATTTTTCTCCTTAATCTTCTGACCACACAGAGGGTTCTTGTGGATCTCATCTAAAGATGAAACTTTGAGATCGACCGAATTGTCACGAAGAAAGCCTTCATGAGGAAGTGTCTGGTGAAGACCTTCAGAATTAATGTTCCGACTATTGGGAACTGAGAGAGAAGAATCTTGAGTTGCAACAGATAGTTGTCTGAGTGCATCAATAACTCCATCATCGAGTATGGCATTGTTACAGATGGGCCTTTGATTTCTTGACTGTGATGGACAGGTCTTCTTCTTAGATGCCTTCTTACTCAATTTGGAAGGTGTATGTGCCTTCTCAGGATAAATGATCATGTTAGGCTGATTATCTCTGCTCAAACCAGGTGTATGTGCCTGACTTGGTTGTCCATATGATATGGGGGATTATGCCCCACAACCCTCTTGGATTGGAACATAGGTGTGTGTTTTTTCCCGAGTGAACTGTTGATTTGTCACTCCACTGGTAGGGATAGATTTATGTGTCTTTCCCTGATATGCTGCTGAAGTTGTTATAATATTATGGCAGGCATCCAGAATATGAGCAGGGATTTTCTTTTTCTCTTTCCCCATTGATTGAATATGCTTGGTGACTTTAGCATCCGGAACGGGGATATATGTCTATTCTATGCTTGGAGTAGGTGTGTGTTCCTTCTACTGTCCACCTTTGCCTATTTGTGAATCCTGACAGTACTCAAGTGTGGGGGCAGAGAGTTGAGTTTTCCCCCTATTTTTCACTGGAGATTTCTGACTGACTTATCCGAATGCTACCAAATGAAACTGTGGGTAGGATTGATCAATACTAGTAGGTGTATGTGCCTTCTGATTGCACTTCACCAAACTTGGCTGACGAGCTCCATCATATGTAGTCAGACGAGACTGCTGACTAACTGATGATTTATAAACAGGCATATGTTTCTGCCTATAGTACTCCGCCGGAATTGCCTAGTGGGATTGGCGTGATGCTGCCAGACAAGTCTATTGGACAACAGAATTAAAACGGATGAGTGTGTGTGTCCACTCGTTGCTTTCCACCAAGTTAGGTTGGTGTACTTTTCCGGAAACGGCAGAGATAAGAACCTTCTCACTGTTAACTGGTTGTCGCCTCTGGCGATTCGTCTTGCCTTCTCGGGTTTGAGGAACCTAAGATGAATGCCTGGAGTTGATACCCTCATCATTTTGAGGGCACACTGCCGCACGAGTCTGGCGACGATTTTTTATGGGAGCCCTCGGGAAGGACTCCTGTCTCCTTGAATGAAGGCCCTGAGGGACCTGATCATTCACCTCCTCAGAATATGGGAGTGAATGGTGATTGAATTCCGGGGATGATGACCCAAAACGGTTGGAGACGGTGGTTAGAACCGCCTGATTCTTGATCGTTGGTCATTACTGTTCGGATGACATGGTTGAATTACTGACTTGGAGGGCTTCTTGAGTGGCCTCCAGAGTCGAAATAGTACATTTTTTATGGTACTCCTTAACCAGCGCATTTGATACCCAGCATTGAAGATGCTGAGTAGGTGATGTCGTCCTCAGAGCAGAAGACGATCCAACAGGAGTAGCAGCAGTGGCATTTGTAGCAGATGTTTTCACAGAAGACGTATTCATGGGTGTAAACTTGAGAGAAGCCATTTTGGAAATGAATAAGATCTTGTTAAAGAGTGTCTGTTTGATATAACAGACATAATCAAGATAAGCCCAACCACTACATCTTTTGGATGAGGAAACTATGTTATTGATTGTTTTGTTGGCCCTCTCATTGAGTTTTAAATAGGGGCCTAACAAATAAATAAAACATCATTTTAGCTTTGTTAAGGATTCACGTCGGGTTCACCATTTTTTGTTTCCTCTGGAATTGGGGATGACCTCGTTGATTGAAGGTTAAAACATTCCAATCGGTTTCTAACGGGTTTGTTCTTAGAACCAGAAATATCCAATGATTCCATATCTATTTGGACCTACTTTCCCAAGGTAGGCACTGATTAGTTGTGGACTGATGGGGCTTAGGAATTTTCATTGGTCGATAGGATGGGAGACCGGACTCATCACACCATTTTTGAGGGGAATTATTGTCTACTCTAGGACTCTCTTTATAGATTTAAGTTATGTTCGTGAATCCTTATTACATTACCATGTATAAAATGAGATTTCTTTTAAATATGACAATCAATGATTGATATGTAAGAAATTTAGAGAATCTTTTATATGTATGCGAGGTTCTTCATCGATAGAGAATCATCTGTATTTGATAGAGATTCTTTGTCAATGGTATCCTTCGTTACATAAAAGTCTCTTGGTCATTATGATAACCATACTGGTTTTAAATCCACTCAGTGGGGCACTTGAAGTTTATTGTCATTCAGAAGGACATGGATTATTTCAGAGTTGGGATCGTACCCGCTGACGGGCTACCTACGTTTCCTTTGTTTTGGAAAAGGAATCAGAACCCACGTATTTTGAGTGAAAGAGAATTATGTTTATTCATGATTGATGGCTCAAAGAAAGATGTTATGGTTACTTTTACACTCTAAGCTCACGTGAGTCATGCTCGGTGTGAGAAACAAGAAATATTGGTGAAACCAGACGATTATACCACGAACGATGCAATGATGTGGGGCTTATGTATGTATGACTTCCCAAAATAGAAGAGGATTAATATTTACTTTAGGGAAAAAATCCAGGAACAAGGTCCATAAAGGTATATGTACTTCATGGAGATTTGGGTACTCTAACTTGGGGCTTACTCTTAAGGAAGATGCCCAAATTAGGAGGGGAATCATGATTGGGTTTTACTCCTGAGAAGGAATCCCAGATCAAAAGTAAATTAAGACTTGTTATCATAAATTAAGGCTGGGTATTACTCCTGAGAAGAAGGCCCAGGTTAAAGGGATTTGAAAATTAAGGGACTTGGGGATTATTCCTAAAGATGATGCCCATATTTGAGACTGGGTCTTACTCCTGGAAAGGAAACCCAGGTTAAGGGAATTAAGGTTGGGGCTTACTCCTAAGGATGATGCCCATATTTGAGACTCAGGCTTACTTCTGAAAAGGGGGCCTAGGTTAAGGGAATTATGACCAGGGATTACTCCTAAGAAAGATTCCCATATTAATGAGGACTCGGGGCTTACTCCTATGGAGGATGCCCATGAATAGGGTTCTCTCATCTTAAAGGATGAGGTTGAATGAATGAAATCTCTAATTTTAGTGACATAAAGATGTGTAAATCACTATGTTTTGAGAGATGTTCCACGTAATTCCTTTCGGATAAGAAAGTCAAAAAAGAAAACACGCCATAAATGGCTTTGAAGAGTGTCTTGAAGACATAATATTGAATATTAGAGGTGGAATGACATAAGAGGGGTTAAATGGGCAGGAAGGGAACCCAAAAAATAGCAGGGCGCATAAGTCCTTGCAGGCGCGTAGGTACTGTGGGGGTGCCCAAGTCCTCATCGCGCATCTATACCTGCGCAGCACATGGGTACTTGTGCGATTGTTAACCAGTAGGGTAATACTTGAGAGATCCTTGACCAAAGCCTTTAGAATTATCCCGAGGTACTTCCAAAAGAGTGGCACACAATTTTCAATGAGTAGGTAAGGAGGCGTGCAAGTGTGTCCATTTCCCTTAATGGTAAAACACTTAGGAACGCAAGTGTTCGTGAATTCTAACACTTAGTCCTTACTCCTCCTTTTTAGACCTTCTATTCTAGGTAAAGAATCACCATATAAGTGTTCGGAACACTTGAAGAAGAGTCTTGGGCGTTCGGAGCTCTGTATTTTAATTATGGAAAAAAATCATCTTGAAACGGGGGCCCGCCGGGGGTATTTATAGGCTGGAGATGATCCTGTGAGGTTTTCAAAGAGGGCATGCAAGTCACTTGCGCGACCATTAGGCGGCGTGCAAGTGTACTTGCGCAACAGTGAGGGAACATGCGCGACCCAAATATATTTGACTCCTTTTTCATTCCTTTGTCGATTTTTGATGTTTTCATCAAAGTATGAATCAATTTTTGCTAAGAAATTTCCCTTTTCATTCGTTTAGACTCTGTGACGAAAAGGAGCGTCAACAATTGTTTTCAAATATTCCATGTGTGTCCTTTTCATTCCTAATAAAAGGACAACGCATATACCTATTCTTCACAATTATCAAACAGATTATGTATATACATGATATTCCCAATCCACTTCTCAAAATCCCTACCTCATTGAAGCTCCATTGGGTCAGAAAGTCTTCCAAGGAAGCATTTCAGCATAGACCATAAGGAGAAACCCGATTAAGAGGTAAAACCTTCTCTCAAGCTATATTCATTGATTTTAAATATCCAACCCTCCACTATCTTTATTAAATTAATTTATAAAAAAAAATTATCCTCAATAATGTAGTATTTTGTTATGATATGGGTTCATCCAACACTTACACACACCTCTATCTAATGGGTAACAAAGACACTATTTACATGTACAACGAACTACCACCTTACTAAATGTGGATTGTTCATTTTTTCCTTTACCACATGTGATGGTAGATATTATTATGTAAAATATGTAATATATATAATATATGTTATATATATATATATATATTATGTATTTAATCTTATCTAATTGTTTTTACAACACAAATCTCTTTACTCTCCATTTTGTTTTAATACGAAAATTTTGTTTGAGGATGTGTAGACTACCACCCCCACAAAGGAATATGATTTGTTCATAAACTACATGGAATATTTTAAGGATGGTTTCAGTGAATATATATTATATAAATGATATCATAAATATACTATAATAATAATATACTTATAAACATATATATCAATTTTTTTTCTTTCAACGTGACAATAAAAACAGATACATTGTTTATGGGTACGTACAACTTACCATCTCTATATTAGGTATATTTCATTATGTACATATATATCATATAGATTATTATAATAAACATATAATGGATATAAATGATATTTATATCATTTTTTATATTATTTAATCATGATATAATTATAAGGACCAACGATATAGCTAATTAAGACACGCTCGAAGAACAAAGAGAATATTACACGAAGTGAAACCCAAACAAAGGATAGTTAACAAGCAGGTAATATAAGGTAATAAGAAAACCATATATGGTAATAAATTTAATAATATTATTCTATAAAATATTTAAAATAAATTTATTTTTTTGTATATAGGTTATTTTAACTTGTACAATGAGATTAAAGACACAAGGAAAGGGTATTTCATCTCACTTTTTATTTCCCAAAGATACATGCTATGTTTTCTACTCTTTCCTTTTATTTGGTGAATTTAATACCCATGATCATGTTATATGTATATTATAATTAATTTATGGGTATTTAAATACCCATTTTATGAATTTTATTTAATGGTTTTTACGTTTCAATATTATTCAAATCGGTAAAATAATTTTGTCTCAATTTTCCTTCTTTGAGACTCGGGTTTTGTTATGCACCTAAATTATTCTCTAAGGTGCTTATAATTATATTTTACAAGTCTTATAATGAATTTAATTCTTTTCATTATATTTTCAACTTCTAGTAATTTATTTTTACTACGTGGAGATAATGTTCCCATGTTACCATGTTTTATGATTTTATTGAAACAATCTCATCCCTTTTAAAGATTGTTTATGTTTTTGCGTCCTTATATGGAATATTATAATTCATCTCTCAAGAATCCTCATTATTTTCCTTATCCTGTATTTATTTAAAATATATCCTTTTATGATTAACATTTGTATACTCTTTGGTAGTTAAGATAATGTCTTTAAATTAAATCTGACCATCTCTCTCTGGTTAGAAATCTGTTGTATTCAAAAACCATGTTTTAAAAAATGTGTTAAAAAATGATTTCAAAAGATATTTAAAGCCCATTTTCATGGAAAAATAATTTTAAAAAATTTTATGGTTTAAATTATTTCTTTATACATTTTAATATATTTTTTGAAGAAAAATGTGTTTAAAAAGGTTTTATGTTCTAAAAAGTGTTTTCGTTATGGAAACAATATTTTCCTCAACAAATGTTTTGAAAAGAGATTTAAAAATTATTAACCATCTAAGATAACATCATGTTCTGTTACTAATACCTTTTGTGGGAAATTTATTCAATGTTTACATTCATATTTTTTCTTTGAATTGATTCAGTATTGATGGTATGATATTGATGAAACCCATTTCTCGTTCCCGAGTTATAATATTTTGAAACCAAAATATTTTTAGGAATGAAATTTATGATGAAATTATTATGAATAATATATTTTTCCACATTATATGATATGATTTCATTTTTATAATACCAATGTAATATCAAGTGTTATGATATTATTATTTATGATCTTGCGGAATATGTATGTATGATTTCATTATGAGATGGGTGGGACCTATTTATCCCTCCAATGTATTGGGTAAAGATTAATATCTCATGAGATAGAATAAGATGATCAAGGAAATTAACCTTGACTACTATAGTGGCCATGAGAGTTAACCATGACTACCAAGATGGTATGAGGAGTGAACTCATGCTACTAATATGGAAATGGGAGTGAACCATGACTACCAAGAGGTATGGGGAGTAAGCCAATACTACCAACATGGTCTTGACAACGATTCCTTGGCATATATAAGAATCATATTTTATATGATTGTGTGTCTTCTAAAATTCTATTTTTTATTCCTACATTATGATTACATTTCTTATGTTCTTTATTTTTTTATGATTCATTTCTTACAAACTTCCAAGAGTTATTCCATGATTCATGTATACGATATTTGATATGAAGGGTAAGATATTTTATTTTCATGATCATATTATCATAATTTTATGCTCATGATTATGCTTAAAAATCTCCATTTTTTACCCTTATAAAGCATTTGAGTTCATCCCTTATTATGTTTTCTTCCCCAGGTTATAAATATATGTATTTTGTTAGATGTGTTTATGAATAGTGATAGTCAAGAATGACCTAGTGGTTGATAACATAGCTAACTCATGTAGTTGTGTTTATGTCTCCATGTATCTAAAAAAAATATACTAGTATGGTATTTAGATGTCTATTTGTACAATGTTGTAAGTATTCCACACATTTTATGTAATGTAATGTAGAAAAAGAGGGGGTCTCTGTAAATTGAATTAGAGAAAAGGTTTAGTTTTTATTTGGAATCTAGGTTGAGAAAACCTTAGTGAGAACCCTAAGGAAATGTCTAATTATAATTAGGATTATTAGAAAAATATAGGTAAATGTCTTGTAATTTTGGTAAAGGATAGAGTGAGTGGTTTCTTAGAAATACATATCTATATAGATACTAAATGTTTATTTTGATTTGTAATAGATGTACCTAGGTTTAACAACAAATTCAAGATGTTTTGGGCCTACCTTGGGGAAATTTTTTGCATGACCACAAACCTTTCTACACAACTGGTTCGACACTCCGAGTGGATATTCTTTGTAAATTCAAAAAATATGCATAAACCATCATGAAGGATTTAAATATATGTTTATTATTAATAACCTAGAATTAACCTATGGTGTCATAGATTAAAAAATGTTTCTTAATTTAGACATCCTATTAGTGAATTTTTATGATTATGTGGTTTCACAATATGATAACTATTTCTTACTCAATGCTTTTGTTTTTAATCAGTGGATAGAACATTAAAGAACCACACTAAGGTTGATTGTGATGGAAAATGAAAGGATTGTACTATAGAGAAACTGAATTCTATAGGAGATGGAATAAAAAACCTCATTGTTGTTCTCACCCAACTTTCTCATGATTTGAATCATGGTGGACTTCTAAATGTGAAAAGGAGGGAACAAAATTTTGATGAGTATTTCATGAGGAAACATCCACTTTCTTTTATAGGGTCTTACATTCCACTTTTTGATGAAAAATGAATCAGTACTACTGAAAATATATTCTCCATTATCGAGTGTGTGGAGCATGAGAACGATATTTTGGATAGTTGTCTATTATATGGAATAAAATATTTGTGGGGGACAGTTTTCTTGAATAGGAGTAATAAGTATGGGATTGAATCAATTGATTGTGATGATTTCATGAACTAATTTTTTAATAATTACTTTTTTAGAATCATTTCACTAATATTGAGAAAGAGTTCATTGAGATTGAGAAGATGGATAATGAATATGTTTTTACCTACATAGCTAATTTTACGAGACTTGTGTGGTCCGATTTAGAAATTATCATGTAACCCAAAATAAAATTTGATAGGTTCTTTAGTGTCTTAAAGAAAAATATTGTAATGGATTTGACCATAAGATACTTTATTGCATATGAAGAAATTTTGTGTTGTGAAATAAAGGATGAAATGGATGTTGGATTCATGTATCAATATCATGGTTTATATAAGAATATAGAGATGGAGATTAAAGGAAAATTGAAAAACTAAGAAGAGAAGAATATGATCTTCCTTTTATTCACTATGCGTTGGAAGAAGCATAGAGGAAATTTACTTATGGTGCCTAATTAATGTTTTAAGTGTAGAAGGGAAGTCCATCGGGCATTTCATTTCCTATGTGATGGGAATAAGTTAGATAACATTTTTAATGGGTAAAAAATGACACAAAATGAACCTGCAATGATTCAGTGCTACATGTGTAATGAGAAAAATCATTATGCTAACCACAAACCAAACCCAAGGTCTGGTGATGATGATCAAATCCAACAACCTCTTAAGATGAGATATAAGGGGAAATCTCATGAAATATCTATTTTGGATGAGGGGTGAGATAACTACATGATGGAAGTTACACTTACCATCTAATCTAAAATAGTAAATTTCATATTTATTTATGGATCTACCCACTCTTTCATATCTAAATAATTTTATAATGGTTTTAAGATTCCACCCAAAAAATTAGATGTATAATTAGAAGTTTAAACCTGTAATGGTACGATGATTTCATCTCATGTCTAAGATTCCTCTACAGCTGATGTTTTTGGGAATGTGAATCCTGAAAATCTTTTCATTTTTCATTTAGTTGAATTTGATGTCATCTTAGCAATAGATAGGATTTTACATAGATCCCACATCAATTTTCAATGAAGGAAAGTTAATTTTGATATTTCAAACCTCCTTTGATCATCCATCCATGTGATGATAATTATTAATTTTCAATGGAGATTCCATCCAGTGTATGGGTCTTAATTCCCATTCAAAAGGTTTATTTATATGAAATGGTTATGGATAAAATAGAGATTGATGATATTCTTGTTGTTTAAGACTTTTTGGATGTATTTCCTAAAGAGTTTCCTAGCCTTTCACCAAAATTCTAAGTGATGTTCTTAATAGAACTCATACCTAGTTCCACACCCATTTCTAAGAATCCTTATATAATTTCTCTGATTGAGTTTCCATAATTGAAGGAGAAACTCCAAGAAATCCTTGATAATAGATTCATTCAGTCAAATGTGTTACCTTGGGGATCACATGTTCTTTTTGTGAAAAAGAAATATGGATCAATGTAGCTCTTAATTTATTATCAAGAGTTGAACAATATCACTATCAAGAATAAGTATCATATCCCTCATATTAATGACTTATTTTATCAACTGCACAGAGCTCAATACATTTCACATATTGACCTTCATTTTGGATTTCATCAATTTAATGTTATGAAAGAGGATATATGCAAGATGAAATTCTGTACAAGGTATGGACAATATCAATTTATAGTGATGTATTTTGGTCTTACTATTTCCCTTACAATCATCATGGATTTAACAAATAGAGTCATTAGATATTACATTGATTAGTTCTAGAAAGTATTTTTAGATGATATTGTTATACTTTCAAAGGATAAGGAAGAGAATGAAGATCACATGGGAGTTGTACTACAGACCCTAAGGAAGGAGAAGTTATATGGAAAATTTACAAATACTTAATTTTGGATGGAAAAGGTTTTATTTTTGTGTCACATAATCTCATGATATTGTATAGCAATAGATCCATAAAAGACAGAGGCTATTTAATGCGGGCCTCAAAGAACCATAATAAATGAGATATGTAGATTTCTTGGTATACTTGGATATTATCGATTGTTTGAGGAGCATTTCCCATTACTATCTAATCCTATAACCATGTTAACTCTAAAGGGTGTTAGGTTCCCCTAGATAGATGAACGTGATGAAAGTTTCAAGGAACATAAGAGAGGGTTAGTTGGTGAACCTATTATTAAAATACCCACTAGTGAAGAAGGGTTTTTTATCTATAGTGATACATCCAAGAAGTTATTGGTATGTGTTCTTATGAATAATAACATGATTATCGCTTATTCCTCATGGAAGTTGAAGATTGTTGAGAAAAATTACCTAACTCATTATTTGGATTTAAGAGTGGTAATTGTTTCATTACAGATATGGGGGAATTATCTGTATGGAGAAAAGTTTCATATATATACTGATAATAAAAGTCTAAAATACATATTCACACAGAAGGATTTGAACATGTGACATATAATATTGTTAAATTTGATAAACGTTTATAAATTATCAGTACATTACAACCCTGGGGAAGTCAAAAAGGTGAAGGATGCTTTATGTCAAAAGGATCTGGCTATATTATCCATGATGAGGATCCCAAATGATCCAATATTTCTCAATTTGCAAAGGATGGATATAGAAATCCTGAATGAAGGGGAGATTATTATCTTTATAAACTAAATGATCAAATATATATCTAAGTGACCATTAAAGTGGTGAAGAGGGAAGATGAAGAGATATAAAGAAATTATAAATTCTCATGAGTTTAACCATGATATTGATGAAATGATAAGGTTCATGAACTGTGTATCTGTTCTATCCATACAATATTTGAAGAAGGATCTGTTAAAGGAATATCATAGTTTTTGATTATCTATTCATTATAGAAGTACGAGGATGTATATGGACCTGAAATAATACTTCTGGTGGGATGGTATGAAGATATATATCATAGATTTTTTATCACGGTTCCTATTATGCCAACAATTTATGGATGAAAGAAAAAAGTCAAAGTGGATGTTACATCCATTACCCCTACTGGAATGGGAATGAGATAATATAACTATGGATATGGTCGTTGGAATACCCAAAAACTCTAAAGGGTTTGATTCTATATGGGTGGTAGTCATTCGCCTTACTAAGTCATTGCACTTCATTGCTATTAGAGAAGACTTCTCTCTAGATCAGCTTTCCAGGATATACATCAAATAAGTGGTAATGTTTCATAGCGTACTAAATTCTATAATATCAAATCGATATCAGAGGTATACCTCAATGTTCTCACAAAGTACTAAGAAATGGATTTGTATAGAATTATGTTTCTGCACTACTAATCATCCTCAGACAGATGGCCAGTCTGAAAGAACAATTCAATCCCTAGAAGATATGTTGAGATTATGTTCTCAATATTTCATAGTTTTTTTTAAATCAACACCTTCCTGTTGCTGAGTTTTTCTATAAAAATACCATTCCCTCAATAATTCAGATAGAACCGTATGAAGACCTGTATGGGAAGAAATGTAGAACTCCAACCTGTTGGGTTGAGGTTGCATAAAGAAAGCTATTGGGACATGATATCACTAAATAAATAGCCGAGAATGTTAGAACTTTTCAGAAACATATCATGGTAGCTCAAAGTTGATTGAAAATTTATGCTAATAACCTTCGACATGATATGAAATTTATATTTGGTGAAAAGGTGTTTATTTTAATGCCACCCTTAAATAAAGTTATCAGATTTGGGAATAAAGGGAAACTATGACTAATGTATATCGGTCCCTTTGAAATTGTTGATCGTATTAGGAAAATATCTTATTTCTTGGAACTACCTTCAAATATCTCTCAATTCCACAATGTGTTTCATGTATCTCTCTTGAGTAATTAAATACCTAACCCTTCACATGTACTAAACTCAAAGTTCATACCATTAGAGTAGGATATTTTTTTGAGGATTAAGCTGTTGAAATTATAGATCGTACATAGAATGTTTGATGAAAAAAGACCACTCACGTGGTTAATGTTTTGTGGAGAAATCACCAGTTAGAGGAATCTATGTGGGAACTTCCAGATATGATGAATTAGAAGTATCCTCAATTTTTAACCAATTTATTAATTTCAAGGGATAAATTCATGTTATGGGGGGTATAATGTAACACTTTGATTTTTTATAGACCTTTTTTATGAATAAATTAAATTTTCATTAACATCTTGAAATGCACTAAGTCAAACATTACATTCACAATCCATCATCTGGGAATACATTACACATCAATAACTTGACATACAATACAAGGAAATTCAACTCATCTTACATTACTTGTAGCTTTGACTGGCTGTATGTTACATGAAACACTAATGTTTCTACAAAACATCATTTTGTTGTTATAATTATTTAAAATAGATAATTGTAACCTAGACATTAAACATTGTCATATGAATATTTATAACTAATTTTAAAATAATTTTTAAATTATTTCTATATATAATACTTGTTGATAATGAAAGACATGATTTTTGGTAAAGTCCTTATATGTTTAAAATTACCTTATCTCCAATGAACTAATTTTAATGTCCATCGATGAAAAATAGAAAAATTAATTTGATACAAAATTAGAATATTAATTTGATAAAATAAACTAAAATTTTGAATTTTTAATTTCAAAATTTTCTTAAGGTAAATTTTTAGTATTTTTATGAGAATCTTTATTTTTGGATGAATAATGAAAATACCAAATTTTTATTTAAACATTATTTTTCATCTAATTTATTTATAATGATAAATTATATATTAATATTTTTTAAAATTTAAATAGATTATATTTTTATCAATTAATCCAATTTAGGAAATTTTATCCAATTTCATATTGATAATGGATATAAAATCTTAGCAATTTTGTGATCATTTTACCTCAAAAACTAGTGTTGTCCACCCTACCGCGGGATTAATTTTGAATTAATTTCACAAAATTATGTTATTTTAATTTTGAAAAATGGATTCCATATTTTTAATAATCATAATTTATAATTTCTAATACGGTCAAATATTTCTTTTAGAAAAAATATCAGTGAAAGGGATAAGAATGAATAATATCGATTAAGCTAATAAAAAGATTAACTAAAGAATAAATCATAAATTTAAGACCCCAAAAGACATAAAAACATGTAAAATTTTTTTTATGGAAATTAATCATCCATGTACTATATATTATTGAATTATTTGGCTCTGTATGACATTTTTAGGTAAAAAACGTTGGTACACCTAACTGGTTTTAAAAAATGCCAAGTTTGTCCTATCCCTTCCAAATAAAAGGCCACTACCTCTCCCAATTCGTATCAAATTTTAAACATCTTAGGTTAGTACATTATAAGAAAAATAAACATCTCAACATTTCTACCTTCGTACGTTGTTCCTATCTTTTTGGAATAACTTTTTCTAATGAATCATTGTGGGACAAACCAAAAGAAGTTACCCGATTAATATGTATCACCTTCTCCCAAACTCTTTTATTTTATTTTCATTATCCACAATACACTCAAATTATTCCATTATTGTGTAAAAAAAAATTATCCTAAATGTAAAAGTATTTTTTTATTCCAGGGGTTAAACCTACACTTATACACACCTCTATATAATGGCTAACAAACATATTGTTTATGTGTACGATGAACTAGCGCCTCACTAAATGATGATCGTTCATTTTTCCATTACCGCCTATCATAGTGGAAATTACAATAGAAAATATTTTGGTATATATTATATATTATATTTATTATTTCTTTATGATTATTTATTCCTTTTTACAACACATATCTTCTTACTCCCCATTTTTGGTTAATACGATAACTTCGTTTGAGGAAGTGTGGACTACCACCCACTCGAAGCAATATGATTCGTTCATACACTATATTAAATGTATTAAGGATGAGTTTAGTGAAAATATATGATATATATGATATCATAATTATTCTTTAATAATGATAAACACTTAAAAATATTTTTCATTTTTTATTTCATTCAATACAATAATAAAAAGCGAAACATTGTTCATGTGTACGTACGACTTACCATCTCCCAGAACGATGTATTCCATTTTTACATTTATGTTATATATATTATTTTAATAAAAATATAATTTATATACATGATATTTATATAATTTTTTAAATTCTGGAATCATTATATAATTATAAGTACCAAGAATATAACAAATTAAGACCCATGCCAAGAACGAAGAGAATATTACTTAAAGTGAAACCTTAATATAGGATGATTAACAAGGGGGTATAAAAGGTCATAATAAAACAATAAATGGTACTATATATAAGAATATGGTTCTGTAAATTTTATATGATAAATTTATATTAATTATATAGGTGGTTTGAATGATTATGATGATAGTCAAGACACATGGTAAGGGGTTTTCATATCACTTTTTTTATTTCCATGAGATACATGTTAGGTTAGCCACTCTTTAATTTTGTGTGGTGTATATAATAAACAATATTGTATTCAATTTATATTATAAGTAAATTTATGTATATTCACATATCTATTTTATGATTTTATTTCATGGGGTTTAATTTCCAAAAGATACCAAATGGGTAAAATAGTTTTGTCTCACTTTACCTTCTTTGAGAATCATGTTTTGTTAAGAACCTATATTATTTTCATATGGGTATATAATTCCATATTTTATGTTATATAATGAATTTAATTATTTTCATGATTTTTTATCTTCATTCAATTTACTTTTATTACATAGATAATATGATCCCATGAAACCATGTTATATGGTTTTATTGAAACAATATCTTCGGTTTTGGAGATAGTTTATGTTTATTCTTCATATGATGAAATATTACGATCTATATCTAAATAAATGTCATGTGATTAATTATGTTCTATTTATTCTAGATATATCCATGTATTATTAACATTTTTCTACACATTGGTATGTAACATAATGTTATTAATTTATATCTAATTGTATCTCTCTCCGATTGAAAATATATTGTATTCAAAACCCATTTTCTTGAAAATAATTTCAAAAACGTTATCAAAATATATTTTAAGGCCATTTTCAAGGGAATTTGATTTTAATTTTTTTTTATCATTTTCAATGCTTCTTTTACATTTTTTCAAGTCTATTTCTAAGAAAAATGTTTTCAAAAAGCTTTTATGTTTTAAAAATCATTTCTAATGCTTGATGAATTTTTTACAAATAAAATATTTTTAAAATATCTTTCAGAATTATTTACCAACTAAGACAACAACCATTTTTGTTACTCCTGAATTTGTGGGAAAATTATTCAATGTTTAAATTAATATTATTTCTCTAAATAGATTATGTTTTAATATCATAATATAGATTAAACTCATGTATCATTCACAGGTTATAGGAAATTGTAACCCACTTCTATTCACATGTTATGTTTTTGAGGAACTGATTATGAAACCTGTATTTTTTTCACATTCTATGATATTATTACATGTTTATAATACTAATTTAATTTCATTTTTTTTGATAATATTATTTAGATCTTGTGGAACATGTATGTATGATTTCTTATGAGATGGGTAGTACTTATATCTACCACCAATGAATCGGTTAATGATTTATATCTCATGATATAGAATAAGATGGTATTGGGAATGAACCCAAACTACTAAAATGGCCATGGGTGTGAACCATAACTACTAGGATGCTATGAGGAGTGAAATCAGGCTAATAAAATGGCCATGGGAGTGAACCATAACTACC
Organism: Viscum album; assembly: GCA_963277665.1. Taxonomy (NCBI): domain Eukaryota; kingdom Viridiplantae; phylum Streptophyta; class Magnoliopsida; order Santalales; family Viscaceae; genus Viscum; species Viscum album. Next base: position 930,822,109 of record OY728146.1, read on the forward strand.
AAGACATTATAAGGGTTGAACCTACAATACCAATATTGTCTTCGAAGAGATGAATTGCATTCTATATAAAAATATATTATATATTCTTATGTGTCTTCCAGAATTCAATGTTTTATTCTCGTGTTATGGTTTCATGGATTATGTTATTTATGTAGTTATTATTCATGTCTTATGAATTTCCATGATTTATGTCACGATTCATGAATATGATCTTTGATATGTGGGGTATGACCTTCTATTTTCAGGATCATGTTCGCATACCCTTATTCTAATGATTTTTCATAAATATCTCCCATGTTTACCCTTACTGGCCAATTGATCTCACCCTTTTTTATGTTTTATTCCCCTGGTTATGAAGATATATATTATTTTTGATGTGTCTAAGAAGTGTTATTTTCATTAAGAACATAGTGGGAGATAATGTAGCCAATTTATATAATAGTATTTATGTTTCCATGTTTACAAAGGAACATGAAAAGTATGGCCTTTGGGAATATATTTTTATAATGTTTTAACTATTATGAAAATGATTTGTAATGTTAAAATATGAAAAGTGGGGGTCTCTATAGTTGGTATCAGAGAAATGGGTTAGTTAACCTTTGGAAGATAGATGATAAATCCTTAGTGAGAACCCTCAGGACATGTCTATGTATAATTATAAGGACAAGGAAAAGTATAGGAAAATATATTGGAATGTTTGTAATGGATATAGTGAGTGGTTTCATAGAAATAAATAATTTTCTAGATATTAACAGTGGATGTGGCTCAAGAATAGATGTACCTAGAGGTATCAACTCTGACAAAATGTTCTAATCCTTAACATGGGTAATCTAGTATATAAAAATTGGCCTTGCTATACACCTGGTTTGACACTCTTTGTGGATATGCATTGGAAATTCAAAAAATAATCATGAACCACCATGATAGATTTAAATATAATTTTTCTATGAATAATTTATGATACACCTAAGGTTTTATAGATTAAGGAAGGTGTAACAATTTAGATAGCATATGAGTGACTTTTAATGATTGGTTTGTTCCTTAATATGATAATTGTTTCGTACTCTATGTTTTTGGTTTTAGTCAATGTTTGGAAACTTAAGGAAGTATGGTAATGAATATTGTGAGGTATATTGAAAAACTTATACTCCGGATCAATCGAATGCTTTGGGAGTGGGAATAAAAAACCTTGTAGCTATGATCACATAGCTTTCTCAAGATTCCAATCATGGTGGAATTGGAAATAAACAATGGAACAAATTTTTTTGAGTATTTCATGAGGAATTTCCCACATTCTATTGGAGGGTATTATAATTTAGTAGTTTCTGAACAATGGATCAATACTACTAAAAATATATTATTAGTTATTTAGTGTTCGGCGTATGAGAAAGCCATTCTAGCCACTTGTCAGTTAGAAGGTGAATCAGATCAATGTTGAACTCTAATAAAGAATATGAGGAAACAAGATGAGATTGAATCCCTAGATTAGGATGAGTTTAATAAATTATTATTTAATAAGTAATTTCCTTATATTATTCATAAAATGATAGATAAATATTTCATTTAGTTGAGGAAATGGTATGATGAATCTTTTGGTACCTATGAGGTTAATTTCAATAGAATTATGAGGTACGCTTCAAGAATTGTCATCCAATAAAAAATTAATGATCATAGGTTCTGCAGTTCTTTAAAGTCAAGTCTCTTAAAGGAATTGGAAATAATAGAATTTATTACCTATGAGAAGATTTTGTGTTGTATAATCAAGGATGAAATGGAGGTCAGGGTCACATATCAATCTCATGGTTTTGAGTAGAAGAGGAAGACAAATTTTAATGGGAAATATAAAAAACCACCAATAGAAGAAGATGAGATTCTATTTATTCTCTAAGTGTGGGGGGAATCATGGAAGAAATATCCTTCAGTATTTTAATAAATTTCTTAAGTGTGGAAGGGAATTCCATCAGGAATTTGATTGTTAATGTGGTGGGAAGAAGTTTACTAATGTTGCGAATGGGAAAAAATGGCACAAAATTAACCTCCTATGATTCAGAACTAAAAATGTAAGGAGAACGAGAATTATGCTAACCATGTATCAAACCCAAGGGTTGGTGATGATGATCAACATTAATAACCTCCTAAGCCTAGGGAGAATTGGAAACCTTATGCTGTTTCTATTTCTGATGTGGGGTGTGTTAATTTTATGATGAAAGCTATATTTACCATCCACTCTAGAAATACTAATGTCATATTTGATTCTAGATATACCCACTATATCATGTCTAATGAATTTTATATGGGTGTTACGATTCAACATAAACAATTAGATGGGGAATTATCAGTGAAAACCCCAAATGGGATGATTATTTCATTTCAAGTCTATGATTCGTCTCTGGTTGATTTTTTTGGCATTTTTCATCCTGAAAATCTTTTCATCTTCCTTTGGTTGAATTTTTTGTAATCTTAGGCATGGATTGGATTTCCCTACAAATATAACACATCAAATTTTGAAGAAGGGAAGTTACTTTTGATATTTAAAACCCTTATATATCCATCCATCTATGTGATGATATGTATGGAAATATTTTGGAGATTATATAATGTGTGTGGGTCATAATTCCCATTCAGAAGGGTTGTTTATCTCAAAGGGTTGGGGAGAAAATTGAGAGCGACGATATGCCAATTTTTTTGATTTTTTGTTTATATTAATTGAAGAGTTCCCTAGTCTTCCATTAACGAACGAATTTGAGTTCTCAATAGAACTCATACCTAGATCCAAAACAATTTAAAATACTCTGTATAGAATGGATCCGATTAAGTTGAAGGAATTTAAGAATCAACTCCCAAAAAACATTGATAAGGGAGCCATTTGTCCAAGTGTGTCACCTTGGGGTGCATCAGTTCTTTTTGTGAAAAATAAAGATTTTTCAATGCAGTTTTTCATTGTTTATAGGATGAAGAAGAAGATCAAAATCAAGAATAAGTATCCTCTCCCTTGCATTTATTAGTTTTTTGATCAACTACGCAGAGCTCATTACTTTTACAAGATTTTCCTTCATTCTAGAGATCATAAATTGAGGGTCAAGAAAGTGTATATAACAAAAATGACATTCCATATAAGGTATGAAACTATAAAAATATAGTGATTCCTTTTAGTCTTTCTAATATCCCTTTAATATTCATGTATTTAATTAATATAGTCTTTATAGATTACCTTGATCATTTTTTGGTAGTATTTATAATTGGTATTCTTATTTATTCAAATAACAAGTAAGATCCTAGAAATCACTTGATAATTGTACTAAAGACCATAAGGAAAGATTAACTACATGAAAAAATTTTAAAGTGTGAATTTTGGTTTCAAAACTTTTCATTTTTGGGTCACATAATCTTAAGAGATGGTATAATAACAGATCCAGCAAAGATATAGGATACTAAATGTGGGCCAAGACCATCAATAGTGAATGAGATCCATATAATTCTTTGTTTTACTAGATATTATTGTTTTTATGGATAATTTCTCATCACTATCTAATACTCTGATGTAGTTAACTCAAAAATGTTTCAGGTTACTCTAGATAGATGAATGTGTGGAAAATATCATGGAACTAAAGAGAAGGTTAGTTAGTGCACCTATGATTACATTACCCAATAGTGGTGAAGGGTTTGTAATCTATAGTGACACATCTAGAAATCGATTGGGATGTATTCTTATGAATAATAACATTGTTATCACTTATGTCTCATGGAATTTTAAGATTCATGATAAAAATTACCCAACTCATGATATGGAGTTAGTAGAGGTATTTTTTTAATTAAAGACATGGAGGAATTGCATTTATGGATAAAAGGGTGATATATATACCGATCATAAAATTTTGAAATATATATTCACACAGAAGGAGTTGAGGATGCACCAAAGAACATTTTTAGAGTTGATAAAGTATTATGACTAGAAAATACATTAACACCTGGGGAAATAGTACAAGATGCTAGATTCATTAAGTTAGAAGGATCGTCATATATTATCCATGATGGGGATCACAAAAAATCCAATATTTCTATATTTTCTGTGGATTTGTCTAGAAATATTGAATGAAGGAGAAAATATTATCTTCATCAAGTGAATTTTTAACCCTCTATCAAAGAAAATATTAAAGAGGTGTAGAAGGAATATGTAAGGATGAAAAAGAAATTCAAAAATATTCCTGACTTTAACATTGATCGGGATGGGATGATAAGGTTCAAGAACTGTGTATGAGTTCCTGCCATACCAGATTTGAGGATGATTATATTATAGGAAGCTTATAATTATTCATTATCTAGTCATCATTGAGGTATTAAGATGTATATGGACTTGAAATAATTCTTCTGGTGGGATGGAATGAAGTGAGACATCTTAGAGTTTGTATCTCGGTACTTAGTATACCAACAATTTATGGATGAAGGAAAAAAGTCAATGGGAATGATTCATCCATTACCCATACCAGAATAAAAATGAGAGAACATCCCTATAAATTTTTTTATTGGACTACCCAAAACCTCTAAAGTGTTTAATTCTATATGTGTGGTATTGAATATGTTTACTATGTCAGCACACATCCTCACTATCATAGAAGACATCTCTTTGTATCAACTGGTCATGATATACATTACGGAAGCTGTAAGGTTGTATGGAGTTCAATATTCTATTGTATCAAATTAGGATATGAGGTTTCCCACAATGTTATAGAGAAGTTTATAGCCAGCACATAATTCAAAAGTGAGTTTCATCACTAGTTACCATCCTCAGACCGATGGTCAACCTGAAAGAACAATTTAAACCTTATAGGATATGTTGAGATCTTGTTCTCTTGATTTCAATGGTTTTTGGGATCAACACCTTCTTATAATAGAGTTTTCTTACAATAATAGCTTTCCCTCAAGTATTAATATGGCACCATATGAATCCCTATATTGGAAGAAATGTAAAGATCTAATGTGTTGGAATGAGGATAGAGAAATAAAGCTATTGGGACCCAAGATCGGTGAAGAAATAATCAAGAAGGTTAGAACCATTCAGCAGCATATCAAGGTAAATCAATGATGGTAGAAATTTTATACTGATAACCACCAACATGATATGGAACTTGAATTTGGTGGAAAGCTGTTTCTACGAATCTCACCCTGGTTGAAACTTTTGAGATTCTGAAATAAAGGGAAACTAATCCCTAGGTATATCAGTCCCTTTGAGATTTCTGCTCGTATCGGGATGATATACTATCACACGAGACTTACTCGAAATATCTCTCATATTCATGATGTGTTCCATGTATCTCCCTTGAGAAAGTACATACCCAACCATTCACATGTACTGAACTCATAGGTCATACAATTAGAGCAGGGTTATTCATACAAGGAGCAACCTATTGAAATTTAGGTCAATGGTTGGTGGAGAAATCCCCAGTTAGAGAAACCAATGTGGGAACTTGAGGATACAATGAAGAATAATTATCCTCTTTTTATTTTACCCAAGTGACACATTTGAGGGTGAAATTCATTTTTTATGTGGGAAGAATGTAAAACCTCAAGTTTTTATGGACCTTTTATTGTGAATGAATTACATTTTCATTTACATATTTCAATGATCTAAGTCAAAAATTCCTTTCACATATCACCAACTTGGTATACGTTACATGGAACCAACTCACGGTATGATACATGGAATATTTACCAAGTGTACATTAAACACAACACCAACTTGGTGTATGTTGCGCGCAACGCTGATGTTTCTATGAAACACCATTTTATTGTTATAGTTATTTAAATAAGATAATTATAACATAGTGGTCAAAAATTATTAAATGAATATAAATAAATAATTTTATAATAATTTTAATATTTTTTATATAAATAATATATATTGATAACTAAATATATCATTTTTGATAAAGTTCGTAAATGTTTAAAAATAAAGTTTTCTCGAATGAACTGCTTTTAATACCCTTCTGAGAAAAATGATAAAATTACTTTCAGAAAAATTTAAAAAATTAATTTTATAAAATAAACTTAAACATTGAATTTATAATGTTGAAATTATCCTGGGGTGAATTTTTGGGATTTCTCTAAGAAACATCATTTTTTGATGAATAGTGAAAATATCAAATTTTAGTTCAAAACTACTTTTTTCAAGTAATTTATTTATAAGGATACATTATTTTAAAATTTGGTTTAAATGTTTAATTATATAATATTTTTATCAATTAATCCAATTATGGTAATTGTAACCAATTTCATATTGAAATTGGATATGAAATCTATGAATGATTTTGATCATTTTTACTTTAAAAACCACATTGTCCACTCAACTGTTGTATTAGTTTTAAATTAATTTCTACCACTTTTGTGATTTGAATTTGAAAAACTTAATTCCACATGTGTAATCAAAATAAATTATAAATTATAATTTATAATAAGGTTAACATTGTTTTTGACCAAAATTTTTCTAAAAGTAATTAAAATTAACTTCATCGATTCAGGTAAAATTATGCTTAACTAAGTAAATAGGGAAAAATTTAATTCCCTAAACGAGATAGAGACATGTACAAAAACAATTATATGGACATTATTAGGAAATTAACCTTCCATTATTTAGTTTTTTCATTTTTATGACTTTTTTTAGGTAAACAATTGGGTACACTTAACTTGTTTTAAAAAATGCCAACTGTGTCCTTTCCCTTCTGTATAAAAGGCCACCATCTCTCACTCTTCTTCACTAATAAAAAAATATTATATTTTTCCATGATCTACCCAGTCAACTTCCCAACATCAATTTTTCCCTCCATGATTCCTCCATTTGGGATGAAAGTCGTCTAAGGATGGCTTTTGGCAGTAATCAAAAATAGTTACCCGATTAAGAGGTAACGCCTTTTATAAAGCTATGTTATTTTATCATTCTTATACACCCCTCTAGTATATTTATTCCATAATTTTATAAAATAACTATTATAATCAATATAATAGGATAGTTTTATTCTTAGGGTTAAACCTATATTTAAATACATCACCCTCTAATGGGTAACGAGGATTCTGTTTACATGTACGGTGAACTACCGCCTCACTAAATAATGATTGTTCAATTTTCCATTACCATCTCTCATAGTGGAAATTATTATGTAAAATTTATTTATATATGTTTTATATTATATTTATTATTTCTTTAAGCTTTGTTATTACTTTTTACAACACAAATCTTTTTTACTCTCCATTTTTTGTTAATATGATAATTTCATTTTAGGACGTGTGGACTACCGCCCCCTAAAAGAAATATGATCCATTCATACACTTCATGGAATTTATTATGTACAGTTTTAATTCATATATATGATATATATGATATCATAATGACATTTTAAACAGAAGATGCCAAAGGCTGTCCATAAGAGACATACCTAAAGAATCCAACTAAAAATAACCAAGGGAAGCCTTCAGATTACCTCCATAGAGATGTGAGAACCTTATTTGGCATTAGGAGAAGAAAAATCCCCTGTTATAATCATTTTTTGGAAAAAATAGAGGATTAAAGTAAAGGTCGACCTAGAACAACTTTTTTATGATCATTTTTTAAACTCGTGCATGGTTAGTTCGCCCGGTTAGACAAACCGTATGCTAACTGTGCATTACCTACATCCTTAAGGAAACCCTTGCAGGACCTACCCACGTGGTGTCCCTAACCATGCTCAACTATGTCTTATTTACTGAATCAAAATAGAAAATGAACACAATTTCTCTTAGGATATCCACATGGTTTAGACAAATCGTGCACAACCCATGAACACGTAATTTACCCCCAAAAACTTATTTAGAGATAACCCAAATATCCGATTATTCACCCTTACACTTAATAACCATTAAAATAATCAATTAAGGGTTACATACTAGAAATCGTGGGCACTAAATTCTCACCACCATTTGTCTTTCTATCCTCAAAAAATAGAAATCCATTACTTCCCTAAAAATGTTTTGTCCACTGTTCTTTAATTTTTTTCTTGCATTCCCAAATCTCTTCCTAAATATGACCATGTTGCCATAAAACCAACACTACACCGATTTATTTCCATGCAAAACTTTTTCTTTCCAACACAAAATCCTCCATGAGATATGTACAAATGAATAATCTAACTCTAGGTCAACATGATCCCATCTAACAATATAGTCAGAATCAGGCTGATACGTTTTCTACTAGGATACATGGAATACCTTATGCACCAAACTGAACCATGGTGGTAATTCCAACTGATATGCCACCTCTCCAACCCATTCCAGTATGTCAAAATGGGAAATTTATCAAGTAGATAACATGACCTACTTTCTGAAATTATGATCTCCATGTCTTAGAGAGTTCCTCCAGAACACATGATCACTCACAAAAAATGACAACGACCTTCGATGATGATCCACATATGATTTCTGATGACACTGAGCTGTCTCTATCATCTTTTCTGATCAGATGAATATTTTTCATCATTTCTTGGACAATACTAGGTCCAAATAGATATGTATCACCTATTTCCACCCAACACAGTGGAGAACAACCAGGATGCACATACAATGCCTCAAATAGTGCCATATGTATCGAGGCATGATATGTATTATTATACGAGAACCTGACTAAAGATATGTGATCTTCCCATGATCCACCAAAGTCTATTATAGATTCTCGCAACATGTCTTACAACATCTGTATCATCCAGTTAGATTGACCATCTATCCGAAGATGATACACTGTACTCATATTCAACAGAGTTCCATGGAATTTCTATAAGAATTTCCATATATGAGAGGTGAAACTCGGATACCTATACAAGACTATTGACATAGGTACACCAGGATTATTTACCAATTCATGGATATAGATTTTAGATAGATCTTCCACTATACGAGTTTTATGAATTGGAATGAAATATGCCGACTTGGTAAGCCGATCCACTATCACCCATATGGAATAGTGTTTCTAAAATGTTATTGAAAGACCTGTATCAAAATATATCACTATCTGATCCCATTTCTACATTGGGATAGGCAATTATTGAAACATACCCACTGGTCACTAATTCTAGGCCTTAAAATATTGAAAAACTATGCATGAAGAGATGAACTCAGCCACCTTCCTTTTCAATCCACTCCTCCAAAACCACTCCTTTAAAACCTTGTACATATTCTATATACCCAGATGTAAAACCCTTATTGAATTGTGGTATGCATGAATATTTTATTCTTTACATGCCGTAGGTACAACAACTCAATCTATAAACCACAAAACCACACTCCATTCAATTATCCATCCCTTAATGGTCTCCCCACCATCAAGTTTCTAACTCATAACTAGGCATTCTGCATCATATGTTTGTGATTATTTAACTATATTAACCAAATTAGGAAGCCCTGAAACCTAAAAGAGAACCACCACATCACCTTAGTCTTCACATTCCACATGCATGTTTTCTAGGAGTAACATCAACTACTATTCATCTGATGCTTCTTTTTCTAACTGAGCATATGGATTTTTTCTTATTGTATCTTCCACAAAATTCCCTTTTCCTAGTCTATACATCAAGTAAAAATCGAAAATATATATATTTCATCGATCTCCGTTTCTTGAAATTTAAATCTCACTCTGAGAAAATGTGTTTCACAATTTTATGGTCCGTAAACATAGTGAATTTCTCATCAAGGAGATAATGATAGTAGTTCTTCAAAAATTAGATGACTGTACCTATCACATAATAATGTGATGGGTAATTATTCTCATGTACTCTGAACTAACTCGAACCATAATACAAAACATGGTATCCTTTCATAAGAACATAGTCAAACCTCAATACTGAAGCTTCATATTACACCATATATCCCCATTTTAATTCTATAAATTATTCAATGAAATGATGTTTAATTTGTCATTCCAAAATTGTTAGTAGATCATGCAATCCATAAATTGAATTACAATTCATTCCATCTATCTTTATAAAAAAATGTTTATAACAAGTTTTCAAACAAGTATAAGTCCTTATATGGTGAGATAATACATTATTATGACAAACATCATCCAAAGTTTAACCTTTCCAAAAATTTGATAACCTTAAAATCCTTTCGAGAGATGAAAATATTAAACTATAGATAAACTATCACAAAATCGGCTCAAAATTTATCCTCATATATCATAAGATATCTCTGGTTGGTAGTAATACAATAACTTGAACCCCTTCAATATGTATTCTCTTGAGTCACGGTAACAACCTGAATTTTATGATATCCTTATTGAAAATATTTGTGTTTCAATTTTTAAAAACTTATTTGATATATTACTTAAGTCCCAAAACGTTTTATTCCATATCAATGATTACATAAACATCTTCTCAAAAAATCCATAATTTGATCTCAAGATACTAGCATCATCTAATTTACATATTCAAATCAAACATATCTTCATTGAAGCATCATCATCTTAACATAAGGGATATATTAAGGGCTATCTTCCCCTTAATCATGTGTTCTCCAAGTATATCACCCTATCCTTAAATCAAATTTCTATATCCTTAGAATTATTCAATATATTATTTCCAATCCTTAATAATAAACATATAATTAAAACACTTATATATTTCATGATTCATATAACATAATATATAATATATGAAACATATACACCTCAAGCATCCATATTTATTCAAAAACCATTACTCAGGATCCATTATCATTGTCTTCACTAAAATATGAATGATGTATTAAGGTTTCTCAACCTCTATATTCTTAGGTTTAATGTAAACCACAATGGATGAACTTTATATACATTTCAAAAGTCATTTATAATCTCTATATCGTAAGTAGCATAACAAATACTCACATCATCACTATGATTCTCTCCATGATATTAACAATTTGGAAATCAATCATCATTTTTCTATAATTTCTACTTCTAAAACATTCAATGGTTAACCGTGTTCTATGTATTTATGGATATTGACTAATACCATAAAGAAATATGTGAGAAATACATATCAGAGATTAAAATCACATAATTAAGGTAAATTACATATAATATTTCAATATATGATACCATAAGTTTAATCATAGTTTATTCATTACTATCAAAACAAATATAATATTTTAACATATACATGAATTATCCTTAGTACATCGCAAGACATATCCTTAAAATTATATATAGGGATATCACAAATGTTTTTGCATCCATGTTTCTAAAGGATGACTAAACCATTGCTCTGATACCAAATCCAATGACCCAATCATGATGTACATGGACATTACATTTAATTTTCGGAATATTTAATAAATTACCAAAATATAATCCTATAGAAAAAATTATATTAGTGTCGTTGTGAAATTACAACATAATATTCTAACTTGGTGAAAGCTCTTCTACATCTCCCACAATGATATACTTCATTTTATTTTTCTACATAAAATATTTTATTTTATCTTGATGAAAAGAAAACATAGAAAGGGGATATAAAATTCATAGTAATGGTAAAAAGTGAGAATATAAAACAAAATATAAAAATAATAATGTAAAAACATGAACATGTAGTTTAAATATAAAAATCTAGAGTCATGAAATAAATCTTGTTAGTATGTAAGGAATTATCATAATGAAACATTAACCATGATAAAATAGCATTGGCTTAAATCATGGAATTTTAGAAGACAAATAATAACATAATATTATTTATATAGTAGACAATACATTTCTATAAAGACCATTATAGAGGAAAAATTCCATTACTGAACCGGGTTTACTTACCATTCCAGGCATGTATTACTGAACAAGATTTATTGACATTACATCCCTCTTTTACTGAACTGTATTTACTTTCCATTCCAGTTATGTATATCTCAAGAGATATAAATATTTACACAATTCATTGAATGGGAATATATTTCCCACACATCCCATAATTAAATCATTCTTACATGTGACAGAAAAACATAAATCAATCATCATAGCATAACCCAAGATTTAAAATAGGTTTCTTAAACATCATCCCAACATAACATATTTCACATAAAATATCATTTCATTATTAACACAACCAAATCATAATAATAATAGGGATATAAAGAGAAACATATTTAAAGAGTGTCATCTTATATGGAAAAGAAAATCGATAAAACACCTGAACATAATTCTTGAAGAAAATATCCTTTCTTCTTAAAAATTGCTTTCCTTTCTCAAAATATGATGAAATTATAAAAGAATATAATTTAGTTGAAAATAAGGATAAAATCATGTATAAGAAGCTTAATGGTAATAAGGTGTTAGGAAGAAATAAAAATTTATTCATTTCATATAATTTGGAAAAACATTCTTGTCTAACTCTCACATGAAAAGTCAGAAAGTACATCCTATGGAAAATGAACGAAAGATTCCATCCATACCATGTAGTAAAAGTGAAAAATGGGTAAAAATACATTAAAAATATATAAAAGAATAGTAAACCTTTTAGGAAAATATTTTTAGAAAACATGGACATTGATGATAAATATACACCATTTAAATAAATAAGTATAAATAATCTCACATAAAAATGAGATTGCAAAATTATCCCTTACCTTATATCTTATTTCTTCCATATGTGTCTAAAACTCTTGTATTGTGGGTTTAAACATATTATTCACTTATAAAATAATGATAATAATATATATGATATCATATATGATTCCATTATGACTTTATATTACCCATTTATTTATCAATTTCATTTAAATCAGCGTTTTGGGTAATAATCATTTTATTTCTCATATGTCTTTTGAATTTTTATTCGTGATATTATTAAATAGGTTATGATTTTATTACTTGTCTAATATAAAAAATGATTTATTTATTATAAATATTATATATATAAATATATATAATATATAGATAAATGAAATTGAATACTTCATTCATTGAGACGGTAGGTCGTACTTATGAATGAATGCAATTTTCGTTTACTTATTGAATTGAATGGAAGAATTTAAATGAAATATATATATATATATAATTTAAATAAAATTATTATGTCATATATTTCATGATTATTTATTATATATACTTTAAAATAATTCTTAAATGGTTAACCTGGAGAATGAATCTAATAGAATCGTAGAGACTGTAGGTTATACATATGCATGAGCCACAATATCATTCAATTAATAGTTAAATGGTATGGAATAAGATGGTATATTAATTATAAAAAATAATTATCATGTTGTATTCATTATTTAAATCCATTATACTCATCATTATACCCATCCAAAGTAAGTATTGTTGAAGAAAAAATTACACCATGGCGTGGAGACAGTATGTTGTATGTACACATGCATGGTGATATTGTTATTCATAAGATTGATTAATCAAGGTATAAGGTTTTAACATAATTATAATAACACCAATGAATTTATAATATAATGGATTTATTACTTTGTTATGAATACTATATAAGAAGATCAAGTAGAAGAATAAAATAATTTTGTAATAGGTGATAAAACAATTACCTCATTTTCAAGTATCTCCTTTTGATTTTTAGAAATGGTCTCCCTATGATGGATTTAATCACAATTTCTGACCATTAAAAAAATTTAAGTATTTTTGGAGAGGAAATGGGCATTTTTTTTGATAAAAAGTGCATTAGTGGTGTGACTAAAATTGAAGGAGAATTTCATTTTTATAGGAGAGGTGGGGCACTTTAGGAAAGTCTTTAAATATTAATTTATTATAAATTGGTTTTCGGTTTATAATGGTCTAAAACTCATTTATTTAGAATATAATTTGAGTATGGGTTTAAATACACACCACCAATTGGATTTGGACAAGTTTAGGTAACAAATTTAACATTATTTCTAGCTTTAACCTTCAGTTAAAAACATTAACTCTTACAATGTCTTCTTGTATTTTCATAATATATTGTTACTATAGTTACTATAAACTGCCATGAAATCTTAAAGTGGAAAATTAATGATATTGTTAACATTTTATATTTCTTTTTTTGGAATATTATATTTTTAGTACTATAATATCATTTAATAAAATAATTTTTTTAAACTCATTTATGTTAATTCTTACACTATTTAGTAATTTATTTTTTTAAGGACATAACAATTTGATTCGTCAAAACCAAAGGCATTAAATCATCCCTGAAATTTCAATGAAATCCAAAATATTCATGTATGAAATGGAAATTTTAAATTATAGTTATTTTAATATTTATAATATCATTTTTTTGAATATTTCATTAATAAGGTAATCACTGCATCATCATTGTCTCATTAATAATTTGATTTATTTAATGATTAACAATTAAAAATTAAATAACATTGTGTAGGAAATATTTTTAGATTTATAATGAGTATTTCTTTGTAATAGATCTTTTATATAACGAAAAATAATTTTTTTAGTAAAAAGATACATGTTTATTTCTATTTCCCTTTATTTTAAATTAATTTTTATAGCAAGTCATTTTCCCACCCATGTGGTTCTAAAATGCCAAAATTTTAGCAAAAGGATTTTTTTGGGTGCCTATAACTCATACCATAGGATTAGGAGATGTGTTAGGGTAGTTTTATATTATTATTATATAATTTTTTTCCTTTATTTACCTGATTTACCCTTTAACCATGGTAAATAAAAATAATTACTGAAGTTACTATTCATAACGTCCAAAACTGAATGGAACCTATGAACAAAATTTTGACCTTATAATTCAAAATATTCAATATGTTATTCAAAATTCTAAACCTAGAAATGGAAGAAATTAATTTAAAATTCATTACTATTGTCAAAACAACAAACAGAGTTTTTATGAAGTGAAAACTATCAAGAGATTGACATGTGTTTATGCCCAATTTAATTGTAAAATTACTTTAAATGAAAAAAAGTGTATTAAATGATTAAAAACTAATACAATTACAATTTAAGACCAATTATAAATAATATATATATATATATATATTAGAATAAAGGGAAGTTTTGAATTAAAATACATTATTTTTCATAAATCATTAAAAATATGAATTTTATTAGAAAAATAACAACAATTCAACCAAAGTAAATTTTTATTCCCTACATCTAAATGAGAAGTTTATTTTGTAAAATATATAATATAATACTGTTAAAAAATATATTTAAAATGGGGGCATCAACAAAAGGGGGAAATTTTTATTTTTCGAAAAATACTTCTTTTACGTGAAAAAATGAATTTGTTCTTATATCAGGTCTAGAAAATGCATATGGTGAATGTTAATTTCATATAAATTCAAAATTTTATTAATTATATTCATAATTTCTAGTTTATATGATATTAAATAATAATATTTTAATAATATATTGTTGTTTAGGGAAAATGGTTATTGTGTAAAACTCAAGCTGTCGAGGAATGTCACTCTTGTGTGTAACGCAAACAAAGTCAGTGTCACGTGTAGTTAAAAATTATTTTGGTGTTTTTTGAAACATAATCTCAATATAGTTATTTTATACATTGAAAAAAATCTATACTCTGTGTTGCATGTATCGTATGCCAACTCGGTTTTGTGTGTAACATATGACAAGTTAGTTTAGTGTGAAAGGAATGTTTGAATTTTTGAATTTAAAGATATAAATGATAATTTGAATTTATTTGAAAAATGGACCATAAAAACTAATGGCATTACATTATACCCCCTTAAAATGATTTTTCACAAGAAATTCACCGAGGGTTATAAAGGGATTACTACTGGAAAGTTTCTTCTATGGAAACCCACACCGTTAAAAGGATTAATAAAATTTCATTTTAAAATAGAAAGTTCGAAACATAATGGTAACCTAAAGTAACTCATCACTAGGTTCCCACACAGGATATCATATGTGGGAAGTGAAAACATTAATATGGAATAAAAATCTAACCACCATGTTTTGACGGATAGTGATAGATGACACGTTTTTGAGAAAGTTACCAATTAGGAATCCAAAAAACTTTGATGATTTAAGGGACCATATGATTCAACAGATAAATAAGTACTAGGATAAAATTATTGGGTTTTAAGATCATTTTCCTAAATTTGAAGAACATGAGAATAAATACTTACTTGATTTCAGTACATTCTCATCATTGGTCACGCCTTGATCAATTTTTATGCCATCTCATATTCAAAGAAATGAAGTTGAATTTTTCATTCCTAAAGTTTTATTAGATAATCTGATCCATAAATTGAATAATTGTTCATTCCATATGTTTTTATCACAAAAAGGTTATCAAAAGTAATCAATCATGCATAAGTCCATATATTGTGAGATAATACATTATTCTAACAAACAATATCTGATTTTTAAACTTTCCAAAAATATGATAACCTTATAGTCCTTCTAAAATACAAAAATCCAAAACTATAGAAAAATGTTCAAAAACTCGAAAAAAATTTATCCACCATATATCAAAAGATATCACTGGTTGGTCACATTCAAAAATTGTGACCACCTTCATCATGTACTTTCTTGAGTCATAGTAACAACCTAAATTATCATATATCCATATTTAAAACATTTGTGTTTCTTTATTACAAAACTAATTTGATATATTCCTTAAGACCCCAAAAGTTTTATGCCTCATCCATGATTGAATAAACCTATTCTCATTAAATCTATTATTAGATCTCAAGAAACAAGAACCATCCAATTTAATTATACAAATAAAACATATCATCATCCATGTAACATTTTCATAACATAAGAGATATATTAAGGGTTATCGTCCCCCCAACAATGTGTTCTCTAAGTATATCATGTTTCCCTTAAATCACTTTTTTATATCCTTAGAACTATTAAAAATATTTATTCCAATATTTAAATAGATACTTATACTGAAAAAAATTATATATTTCATGATTCATATAACATAATCCTTGAAATCTAAAACATATACACCTCACTCATCCATCTTTATACATAAAAAATTCTCCGGATCCATAATCATTGTCTTTCATAAAATATGAATCATGTATTAAGGCTTCTCAACCTCAAGATTCATAAGATTAATGTAAACGATAATGGAAGAACTTCACATACCTTCCACATGTCATTTACAATATTTTTATCCTCACTAGTATAACTAATACATGTACAATCATTATGATTCAGAACATGATATTTCTACTCAGGATATTGATCTTCATTTGTTCCATAATTTCCACATATGAAACATTCTATGGTTAATAATTTTCTATGTAGTTCTGGATATTGACTATGGGAAGAAATAAAAGTGTGAGAATACCTAGCAGTGATTAAAAGAACCTAAGTAATGTAAATTAATTATGATATTTAAATCTATGATATCTTATGTTCAATCCTAGGTTATTTATGATTATCACAAAAACTCCAGGATTTTAACCTATACTTGAATTATCCTTAGGAAATCCCTAGAAATATCCTTAAAAATATCTATAGAGATCTCAGTAATGTTTATAGCACCCTAGTTTTCAAAGGTTGATTAACCTATCACTCTGGTACCAACTCCAATGAACCAATATTGACGTACATGGACAATAAATTTCTTTTGGAGAATAATTAATACATTAAAAAAATATACTCACAATGACCATATTAGTATAATATCTTTGGAAACTATTAACATAATATTATAACTAGATGAAATATATTTAACATCTCCCATAAATATCTTCCCATTTTCTTTAATATAAAACATTTATTTATATATTGGTGGAATGAAAACATAAAAAGGGTGAGATTAAATGCTTAGTAAGGGTAAAAATATAAAACATAAAAGAAAATATTAAAAAAATAACGTCAAAACATGAACATATAGTTTATATATCAAAATCTTGAGTCATGAAATAAATCATCGCAGTATATAATTAATTTCCAAAAAAAACATTAAACATGATAATATAGAATTTGCATAAATCCTGGAAATGTGGATAACAAATAATCACACAATATTATTTCTATTGTTGTAAGAACCTATTTTTTATTCTTGAGGTAAGATTTTATTCTTTTCTCTTTTCCTTAAGTGTTTTTGAGAAAAATAAGGAAAATGGGAGAAAATCCAAAATTTTGTGACTACACGTCATGTCCTTTCCCACACGCTGTGTAATTTGGATGTGTGGAAGGAGTACACAGGGCATGTAGGCCGGTCGACGATGATGGGTGTAAAAACCGACTACACGTCGTCTAGTTTGTATTTACATGCCGTGTAGTCAGTCGGGAGGAAAATAATTAGTAGGTGGCTAGCTGAGGGATAGTACACGCCGTGTACTCAGGTATTACATGCCATGTACTCATGTCGATAGATGAACAGTTCCATGTTGGCGAGAAGCTGCCAAAGGAATAGTTAAACAAATGAAAACTACATGCCGTGTATCCAATAGTACATGTCATGTAGTATGTTTTTTTCTCTTAAAATGGGAAGTATCTTCCCCTATTCATAGGGAAGGCTTTGAACTGGTGGAGAACTCAGGAGGGATGGTCGGAGCTTTGGAGATCACCCAATAGAGCACCGAGAATCTATTTCTACCACCGTCGATCTCGTTGGAATCGCACTAGTGAGTTCTTCCTTCTACTTAAGTAGATCTTCTCAATTATTCCTCTAAATAGATTTATTTACATTTGAAAGGGAATTATTTTTCCTCAGATCTACATCGTTCTCAGGTGTTTCGAGGAGTGTCATTCACGTACACCGATCAGGGGCGATCAAGGTAGGTGGTCTAGTGTTTATTTCAAATTGTTGTTGTGAATTTGTGTACCATTGTGATACGCGCCCATGAATGGGGTGTCATATGGATGAGGCCTAGAATAATTAAATACCTAGAATTTCATAGGTAGTTTGATGAACATGTATAACTGTTGTTTGGGATCACTGCTTGGATCCAGGACCACCCATGGGGTGTGTTCCTTGGTTTAGATGTTTGTCCAGGTTACCCGAGGGTATACCATGATTTTGGCATGTTTTAAATTTCCTTGAGGGGAATTGTATATAACATTCTTGTTTATATATTAGACATGGCCCGGTTACTTGTTTTGCCTAAGGGTAGTATTGTGTTTAGCCTGTGGGAAGTGCTCTGTTTAGCCTAAGGGAAAATTATATCGTGCCTATGGGAAGTAGATTCTGTGCCTGTGGGCAACACCTCGTAAGCCTATGGGTAATATTCGATATTCTTGTGGGTTTAGATTCTCTTTTCCTGAGGATAAGGGATTCCATGCCTGAGGACACTGACTGTTTACTTAGAAATAAACTGTGGTGTTTTCCTACTATTGAATGATTAAATGAATATTAAAATGGAAATCTAACTGGTAAGGTCAGTTACTTTTGAGTACTTCTTAGATTATTGCATTTACTACTACACACTCTTGATGCACATTTACACTGACAGTTGGGCATGGGCCTTTGGTGGGGGTGCCTAATGGGATTTATTTCTCACACCCTATTTGGGTTCATGTCTTCGGTCCCAAATAGATTACATTTTGGCAGGTATGGATAAGGGCACAGGTTCTTATATACGTACTTGAGTGTTGCTGAGGTGTAGGGGATCATGGGATCGAGCTCAGTCTCGCGATGCTGCCGGCTGTTCTGTTTTGTTCTATTGTACCTATACTTCCATTTTTATCATATTTTAATGATGTGTAACATGTTCTATATATTTTCTTTGAACTAGAGACATGTTGCATCATTATCTATATAGCAGTTGGTTATCTTTTACTGCATTTTTTCATTTCAGTTATGTATGTTTTACTTCTTCCACTGTTGTTGTGTGTTTTGTTCTTGTATTCCGCTGCGCTACACTTTGATAAATGATGGCATAGTTTCCCCACTATCAGACATGGGCACTTGCTGCTAGTCGGTAGCCTCTGGCGTTTGGGGAAATGTTCTTGAGGTCATGTGACCAACCGGGTTCAGGGTACCCATGGAGTGGTACCTGGATCCGAGACGTTACAAAGTGGTATCAGAGGGTGTTTCTTTTCTTTGACTTACTCTTTGGATTCTTAGATAGGGATAGGGAAGACCAGGTATTTGGTAATAAGTTGTGCCCGGGCGTAGCTAACCTGTGTACAGGAAAAATCCAGTCTACCTCCTTATTTTTTTCAATTATTCTAATTTTGCAATTTACGGTTGATCTGATTTTCACCGTTGGGTGACGCACTTGAAATTTTACAGTTTATATGTTATCCATGGGTTCTATTTAGTTGCAACCCGATGAGATGAGGGTATTCCATCTCATGAATCATCTTGGAACATTCCATAAATCACATTCCATGCATAGTGCCATGCCATGTAGGTGCATTAGAAATTGCATGTTGTGGTGATATTTGTTGTGCTAGAAAAGCATGTTGTTGTGATAGCTGCATTGATAAATACCTTCTATGTGATAGGGTAATTTTATTTGTGAGCCTGTTGATAGGATGGATTCCAAAATTAGGTTTTTGGGGAGTATGGGCCCTTAATGACCAGAATTTGGTGGATCATTGACTTTTTACATGTGTATAACATGTATAAGATGCCAAATTTGATTCGCGGGGAGTATGGGCCCTCACAGATCGGAATTTGGCACATATGTTTTGTTTTCAGTATTTTCTGGGTTCCAGAGAAGTATCTGAGGCTTACAATCCGGATAACCCAGGATACACTCCGTGTAGTTCTATGGACACATGTCATGTATTCTTTTGTTCGGGATGAAATGAAAAATTTTCAAGTACACATCATGTACCCTCTGTACATTGTGTGTAGTCTCTTCTTGTGTCATAGACCATGTGGGCGGGGACACAGGGTAGGGAAAGGTTTTGTTTAAATCACGCCATGTACCAGATGTACATGCCGTGTAGAGTTGACCCGGGGTCCGCCCGTGTAATTAACAACATGAACGGAGGAGACATTGAGGAATACACGTCGTGTCCACTATGGAACATGTCATGTAGTCATCCTTGGGGACCCGACCGTGTAGCTAACAAACACGGGTCGGTGTAACCTCTTCTTGAACACCCTATGTGCATGAGGGACACGTCGTGTAGTCCTTACCGGTGGGAGACTGTGTGGACTTAGCCACGGGGCTGGGGAAACAGGGTGGTGTACACACCATGTGTGGGTGTAACACGTTGTGTGGTGTCAGCAGAGTAGTCGTCCGTGTCAAAAATGACACGGGCAGTTGGAAATTGAACCATACAAGCCGTGTAGAGGCCATACATGCCATTTAGTATTGTTCAAGTGAGAAGTATGGCTTAGCTGTGTAGAAGGACTCAGGTAGGGAAGAAGGATTCAAGTACACGCTGTGTATTTTGAAGGCACGCTGTGTGTTTGGGGTGTTACACGACATGTTTAAGCTGGGGTACACGACCATGTGAATGCTTGAGAGAATACTCCGTGTAGTTTTATACATTCCACGTAGTGATTTTTTGTAAATTTTGAAAACATTCCTTCTCTGTCTCCTTGTTTTCGGTCTTTGGTAATCGTGGTCTAAGGTGTGAGTTTAACCATGTAGATTCATGCCAATGAGATGAACACGCATTGTTCTCTAGGAGAGCAGAAACGATTATACTCTAAAGATGGTAGGCCATGTGCTACCAGTGGATCCTCTAGCAGAGCCAGATGTGGCGCCAACCGTTATTCTGGACACAGGCGCAGATGCGCAGTTCCATGAAGGCATCATGCGGTTCATGAAGACCTTTTAGGGAACACCACCAGCTGCCACATCTACGGCTGAGCTTACTCGTATCTTCTAGCCGCAGTATCCACCTACATTTTCAGGGGATGGAAGACCACTGGCTGCGGAGTCTTTGCTGGATTCATTTCAGACTATTTTTGAGCATCTTAAGATTCCTCTAGGGAGGAGCGTCAAGCTCACGACTTATATATTGCGTGATTCTTCCAAGAGGTGGTGGGATGTTAACACCCAGTAAGAGAATCACAGAGACATGGCGTGTGAAGATTTTCATACAGCTTTCTCTGAATTCTTATTCCTAGATACGCTGAGGCCAGATAGATCTCGAGAGTTCATGAATCTGTAGTAGGGCACTAGGCCAGTGATGGATTATTCTGCTCGTTTCACCGAGCTTCAGCATTTTTCACCCGTTCTGGTGGGTGATGAGACGTTGAAAGCTAGGCTCTTTGAGGACGGTCTTCGATATGAAATCTGCACACTGGTGAATGTTTTTAGGTTTGCAACTGTACATGATATTGTGAACCAAGCACTAATTATTGAGCAGAATCTGTGAGATGCTAATGGTGTGGGCCAGGGCAGTTCAACACCGGTTTCTAGTAATATTTCTTCTTGTACGAGGAAGAGACAGATGGACTTCTTTCATGGTGGAAGTATCGGCCAGAAGAATGTTTCATGTTGCCATGTCATGTGCTACCAGTGTGGCAAAGAGGGGCACAAGAGACCGTAGTGTCCACATGACCCAATAGAATGCCGAGCATGGGCAGGATGGGTTATCTACAACTCTTTTGCATGGTGTTTCCACTAGTGGATAGTGAGAGGGGTTCTTTGCAGACTCTGCATGTAGGAGCAGGACTAGCGACTGCTCTCCAGTTGAGAAACTAGAATACATCAGGGCATACAGGCAGGGATGGTGGTCGTTACCGTGGTAGCCAGACACCAGGATCTCAGAGGCTCCAGGGCAGGATAGCTCATGGTAGCTAGGTTGTGTCACAGGTCCACGACACTAGGAAAACATACGTAGTGCAACAGATCCAACATGAGCCAGATCCTGGACCATCTACTGTCAGAGGTACTATTCTAGTAGCATCTGTCTTATCTTCAGTACTTTTTGATATGGGTGCTACACATAGATTTTTATATGTTCCTGTTGTGGAGAGCCTTGGGCTTTGTATTTCTTCTTCTTCTTCTCCTCTTATGATGCTAGACACTCCATTGCGGATTAGAACGACTAGTGAGTGTCAGTGCAAGGAGTTCCCCCTTGAGGTTGGTGGATGTCGCTTCCTTTGGGACCTATATGTCTTGGAAATGGTGAGCAATGATGTCATTCTCATGATGGATTGGATGGTTCCATTTCAAGCCTTTGTATACTGCTATCGTCATAGGGTGTGTTTCACATCACCATAGGGTGGAGAGTTTCTATACAAAGGTGAGTGGGTTGTTCCGGTGAGTCGAGCTGGACCAGAGCATCATGGGCGAGGTGGAGTCACAACCCAGAATTCGAGTTTATATCTGGATGATCAGGGGACTTGTCAGAAGGACTTCACTCTAGTGGTTGATTGTTTCAGGGATGTCTTCCCAAACAACATTTCAGGTCTACCTCTGGAGCATGAGGTGGATTTCTCTATTGATATTGTGCCAGGAGCGGCACCAGTATCCATTACTCCTTATATGATGGCTACACCTGAGTTACAGGAGCTCAAGAGATAGTTAGAGGAATTACAGTCAAGGGGTTTTATCTGACCCAGTACATCTCCTTGGGGTTCTCCAGTCATGTTTACGAAGAAGGAGGATGGTACCCTTAGACTCTATGTGGATTATCGGAAGCAGAACCAGTTGACGGTCAAGAACCGATATCCCTTACCAAGGATTGATGATATTTTTTATCAACTCCATGGAGCATGAGTGTTCTCAAAGATTAAATTGAGATCAGGATATCATCAGCTGCATGTGAGGCAATAAAAAATACCACTTACAGTCTTCAGGAGTAGGTATGGCCTATATGAGTACTTGGTTATGACGTTTGGACTCACAAATGCGCCATCAGTTTTAATGGATATGATGAATCACGTGTTCCATCCTTATCTAGATTATTTTATGTTATTATTAATGGATGATATATTGGTGTACTCTAACACTCAACACGGCAATTCCACACATCTTGAGATCATATTGAGTACAATGAGAGAGCATAAGCTATATGCTATGCTCTCAAAGTTCCTCTTTTGGATGGACCAGATTCGCTTCCTGGGTCATATCATTTCAGAGGCAGGAGTTGTAGTAGACCCAGAGAAGGTGAGAGAATTAGTTTCTTAGGAGAATCCTAAGAACGTGTTTGAGATACAGAGTTTCATGGGGATGTATGGTTACTAGAGGCATTTTATATAGGAATTCATCCTCTTAGAAGCGCTGTTGACGATTTTGACTAAGAAGGGTGTAAAGTTTATTTGGTCAGAAGCCTGCAAGACAGCATTTCAAGAGCAGAAGGAAAAGTAGACATCAGCCCCAATATTGATACTCCCAGAGCAGGGAAAGGGCTATATAGTTTACTATGATGCATCAGGTATTGGGATGGGAGCTGTGTTAATGCAGGGCGATCGAGTTGTTCTGTATGGGTCTTGGCAGTTGAGGCCACATGAGAGGAATTACCCGACACATGACCTCGAGTTGGCTGTAGTTGTTCACGCATTACGCTGTTAGAGACATTATCTCTTGGGAGAGAATTTTGTGGTTTTAAATGACCTTAAAAGTCTCATGTATACCTTTAATCTGTATGACATGAATCTGAGATAGTGAAGGTGGGTCGAATACCTACAGTCCTTCGATTTTGAGCTTTCCTACAAACCTGGTAAGGGTAATGCAGTTAGTGATGCATTGAGAAGGAAGACTCAGACACATGTGGTTCATGAGGCCAGTGGTGAGTGGAAGCTTATGGCCTTATTCTCTGAGATGAATTTGGAGGTGCACGACAGTCAGGGGCATACCTATATTTCTTCCTTAGCTGTAACTTCTACCCTCTTGGATAGAGTGAGGATGAGACAACTATCTAATTGAGAAGGCCTAGTTCTATGGGATTCAGTGTCAAGTGAGGGCCCTCCTACTGGATGGATGATATGCGATGATGATGTATTGTGTTTCCATGGACGAGTATGAGTTCTAGGGGATATACGCGAGGAGTTGATGCAAGAGTTTCATGCCACAGCTTGGGCAGTTCATCCAAGAGTTACCAAAATGTACCGTGACTTGAGGCATCAGTACTTGTGGCCAGGTTTGAAGAGAGAAGTAGCTGTTTTTGTTACGAGATGTTCCACCTATCAGCAGGTGAAGGTAGAGCATTAGAGACTAGCTTGACTATTATAGAAGTTACCCATTCCATAGTGGAAATGGGATGATGTCGCGATGGACTTCGTGACTGGGTTGCTGAGGTCACCTTGAGGCAAAGATTCCATGTGGGTCGTTGTGGACAGACTTACAAAGGTAGATAACTTTTTTCCAATAAAGGAGACCTTCAGTGGTGATTAGATCAGAAAGTTGTATGTCCAAGAGGTTGTACGTCTTCATGGGGTCCCTCATTCTATCGTTTCAGAAAGGAATGCCCATTTTTCGTCTTGTTTTTGGCAGTGTTTTCAGAGGTCACTGGGTACACAGGTGCTTTTGAGCACAACTTACTTCCCTCAGACCAATGACTAGTTAGAGCATACGGTACAGATTCTAGAGGACATGCTGCATGCATGGGTCCTAGACTTTTGGGGCTCCTGGGAGAAGCATATACCCCTAGTCGAGTTTTACTATAATAATAGTTTTCTGGAAACTATTGAGATGGCACCTTATGAGGCTTTATATGGTAGGCCATGCCGATTACCTTTGTTCTGGATAGAGGAAGGTGAGGCAGCTTTACTAGGACCAAAGCTCGTGACGGAGACTTCTGAGGAGGTCCAGTTGATTCATAAGTGAAATGCTACTACGCAGTCTCGTCAGAAATATTTTGTTGATCGCCGCAAATGGCCCTCGGAGTTAGTGCTCGGGGATCAGGTTTTCTTGTGTGTTTCACCGAGGATGAGACACAGGAGGATCAGGAGACATGGTAAACTTTTACCGAGTTATGTGGGGCCATTTGAGATTCTTGAGAGAGTCGGGCCGGTTTCCTATCGGTTGTAGTTACCACAGAGGTACTGGGCCATGTACGACAACTTCCACGTGTCTCAGTTGTGCTACGATCATTCAAACCCATCTCACGTCTTCCATCCAGAGGAGGTTGAGATTCAGATAGATGAATCCTTCAAGGAGCATCTGATTCGTCTTGTTGATAGGAGAACGAAGGTTCTCCGAGGCCGGTCAGTTCCTCTTGTTCGAATACTATGGCAGCATGGCTGAGTGTAGGACGAAACTTGGGAGTGGGAGACTGACGTACGTGCTCAGTGGATAGAGTTGTTATAAGCTTTATCTTTACCACCGTTGGAAGGAAAATTCGGGGATGAATTTATTTATGGGGAGAAGTATGTATGATCCAGGTTCTTATTCTTGAGGTATGAGTTTCTTCATTTCACTTTTCCTTAAGTGGTTTTGCAAAAAATAAGGAAAATGGGAGAAAATCCTAAATTTTTCGACTACACGCCGTGTACTTTTCCACATGCCATGTACTTTGTCCACGTTAAAGGAGTACACAGGGCATGTTGGCCGGTCGAGGATGATGGGTGTAAAAACCGACCACACACTGTGTAGTTTTTATTTACATGCCGTGTAGATAGTCGGCAGGAAAATAGTAAGGTGGTGGCCAGCTGAGCGATAGTACACACCGTGTACTCAGGTATTACATGCTGTGTACTCTTGTCGACAGAGTAACAGTGCCACACTAGCGAGAAGCTGCTAAAGGAATTGTTAAAAAAATAAAACTACACGTCGTGTACCCAATAGTACACACTGTGTAGTCTATTTTTTTACATAAAATGGGCAGTAGCCTCCCCTATTCACATGGAAGGCTTAGAACTGGAGGAGAACTGGGGAGGGATGACCGGAGCTTTGGAGATCACACGATCGAGCACCGAGAATCCGTTTCCGCCTCTGTCGATCTCGTTGGAATCGCACGGGTGAGTTCTTCCTTCTACTTGTGTAGCTCTTGCCAATTCTTAGTTTAAAGGGAGTTATTTAGGTTTTAATTAGAATCATTTTACCTCAGATCTACGTCATTCTCGGGCATTTTTTGGAGCGTCGTTCGCATACACCGATTAGGGGTGATCGACGTAGGTATTCTAGTCTTTATTTCCAAATACTGTGGTAAATTTTTGTACCATTGTGATACGCACACATGAATGGGGTGTCGTATGGTTGAGGCCTTGCATAATTAAATACCTATAATTTCATAGTTAGTATGATGAACATGTATAACTGTTGTTTGGGATCGCTGCTTGGATCCAGGACCACCCCTAGGGTGCGTTCCTCTGTTTAGCAGTTTGGCCAGGTTACCTGAGGGTATACCATGATTTTAGCATGTTTTAAATTGAATTGAGAAGAATTTTATATAATTTTCTTGTTTATAAGTTGGGAATGGCCTGGTTACTTGTTTTGCCTAAGGGTAGTGTTGTGTTAAGCCTCTGGGCAGTGCTCTGTTCAGCCTGAGGGAAACTTCTTCTGTTCCTGTGGGAAGTAGATTCTGCGCTTGTGGGAGACACCTCGTAAGCCTGTGGTAATTATTCGATATGCCTATGGGTAGATTACTATGGTTTTAGATTCTCTTTACCTGAGGGTAAGGGTTTACGTGGCTGAGGGCACTGAATGTTTATTTAGAAATACACTGTGGTGTTTTCCTGCTATTTAATGATTGAATAAATATTAAAATGGAAATATAACTGGTAATGTTAGTTACTTTTGAGTACTTCTTAGTTTATTTCATTTATGCACACTGTTGTTTCCCATTTACACTCACAGTTGGGAACATGTCTTTGGTTGGTGCCTACTGGGATTTATTTTTCACACCCTGTATGGGGTCATGTCTTCGGCCCCAAACAGATTACATTTCTGCAGGTATGAATAAGGTCAAGTGTACCTATACAAGTACTTGAGTTTGGCTGATGTGTAGGGGAGCATGGGATCGATCTCTGTCTCGCGATACTGTCGGCTGTTCAGTTCTATTCTGTTTTACCTGTACTTCCATTTGTATCGTATTGTACTACTATGTAACATGTTCTGGCTATTCTCTTAGAACTAGAGACATATTGAATAATAATCTATATAGTATTTGGTTATCGTTTATTGTAGTTTTTCATTTCAGTTATGTATGTTTCACTTATTTCTCTATTGTTGTATGTTTTTTTCTTGTATTCCGATGCACTACACTTTGATAAATGAGGGCATAGTTTCCCCACTATCAGACCTAGGGCCTTGCTGCTAGTCAGCAGCCTTTGGCGTTTGGGGAAATGCATTTAAGGTCATGTGACCAACTGGGTTTGGGGAACCCGTGGAGTGGCACCCAGATCTAGGATGTTACAATAGTAGAAAAGGCATTGAAACCAAGACTATCATAGTAGACAAATTCCATTACTGAACCGAGTTTACTTTCAGTTCCATTCATGTATTACTAATCCAGATTTACTTGATGTTTCTACCATGTATAGTTGAAGAATATTTACTTTTTGTTCCAGTAATTTATATCTCATGAGATATAAATCATTACCCAATGCATTGGATGGAGATATAAGAACCAATCTTATCATATAGAAATAATTCTTACATGTTCCACAAAAAAGAATTCATTCATCAAAGAATAACCCAATAATTAAAATGGGGTTCTTAAACATCATTTTTATCACCACATAATACATATAAAATATTATTCTATCATTGACATAGTAAAATCATAGTAATAATATGGATATAAAAATAACCCTATTTTAAGAGCTTCATCTTAGATGAAAAATAATTTTGATAAAACACGTGAACTTATTTATTAAAGAAATATCATTTCATCATAAAAAATGTTTTATTTTCTAAAAATTCCTTGCTAATTTAAAAGAAAATAATTTAGATGAAAATAAACATGAAATCACATATAAACATATTATTGGTAATAAGGTGTTAAAAATATATAAAAATCAATTCATTCCATATAAGATATAAAAAAATTCTTCTCCTACTCTTACTAGAGAAGACATAAAGTGTATCGTATGGAAAAAAAAGACAGATTCCTTCGATACCATGTATTAATAGTAAAAAATGTGTAAAAAGTCTGTAAACACACATAGAATAATAATATACTTTTTAGGGTAACACTTTTAGAAAACATGGATGTTGATGATAAATACACACCCATTAAATACTTATGTATAAACAATGTCAGATATAAATGAGACTGTAAAATTATCCCTTACCATAGGTCAAATTTCGTCCGTATGTGTTCAAAACTCATATATAGTGGGATAAAAATATTATTAACATTTAATAGGATGAAATAAATATCTATGATATCATATATGATTCTATTGTGACTTTATATTACCCATTTATTTATCAATTTAATGTTAATGCAATGTTTTGGGTAATAATCATTTTAATTATCGTACATGTTTTGACATGTTATTCTTGATCCTATTATAAAGATCGTAATTTTCTTACTTCTAGAATGTAAAAAATGATTTATATATTATAAATATTCAGTATATATATATAAAATAGAAAGATAAATGAAATATAATACACTGTTAATGGAGATGGTAGGTCGTAAGTATGGTTGAATGCTATTTCCATTTCCTTATTGAATTGAATGGAAGAAAGTAAATGAAATATATATATATATATACATAAATATAATATAATTATTATGAGATATATTTCATACATTTTTATTAAATATAAATTATAATCATTCTTGAATGGGTAACTTGTAGAATAAATTTCATCGCGTCGTGGGGACGGTAGGTCGTATGTACGCACGAGGGAGAATATCATTAACATAATGGAAAAATGGTATAGAATATGATGGTATATTAATTATAAAGAAAAAGTATAATGTTATATTCATTACATAAATCTTTTATACTCACCATTATACCCATCCAAAGAAATTGTTTTTGAATAACAAATTACACCATGACGTGGTGACGGTAAGTCCTACATACGCATGGAAGGTGATATTCTTATTTACAGGATTGATTAAAGGAGGTATAAGGTTATAACATAATTTTAATAACATCTCAAAATGTAAAATATAATGTATTTATTACTTTATTATGGAAAAATATAATATTGTGAAGTATAAGAACAAAAGTATTCTGAAAGAGGGGATAAAACAATTACCTCTTTTTCGAGTATCTCATTTTGATTTGTGCAAAAAAGGACTCCCAAGGATGGATTTCTTCCCAATGTGTGAAATCTAAGATAAATTAAGGGGAATTGGGAGAAAAAATGGGCATTTGTTACATGATAAAGATGATTTTAGAGGGGTGATTAAAAGAGAAGAAGAATTTCATTTTTATAGGAGAGGTGAGGGGTAGTTTAGGGAAGTCTTTAAATATTTATTTATTATAAATTGATTTTAGGTTACTAATAGTACCAAACTCATTTATTTAAAAGATACGATGAGTATGAGATTAAATACTCTCAACTAAGAGGTTATAGACATGTTTAGGTAACAAAATTATCGTTATCTTTTATCTTTAACCCTTAGTTAAAAACATTAACTCTTTCCATTTCTTCTTGTATTTTCATAATATATGGTTAATATAGTTACTGTAAAATTCCAAGAGAACCTAAAGTGGATAATTGATGATATTTATAACATTATATAATTTATTTTTTTAAAACATAGATATTTATGTCTATTATATCATTTAATAAAATATTATTTGTTTTAAAAACTCATTTATGTCAATTTTGACACTATTTAGTAAATTATTTTTGTAAAAGTCAAAAAAACTTCATTCCTTAAAACCAAAGGAATTCAATAATCCCTCACATGTAAATTTCATCAATAAATTTCATATATGACATAAAAATGTTCAAATTACATTTATTTTAATATTTACAATATCATTTACTTGAATATTTCATTAATAGGTTAATCACCACATCATCATTATGGAATAAATAAATTTATTTATATAATGTCTAAATATATATATATAAAATATCATCATGTGGGAAATATTTTTAGATTTATAAAGAGAATTTATAGTCTGAGATAATATTTATATAAGACAAAATATATTTTTATTAAAAATATACTTGTTTATGTTATATTTACCTTTACTTTAAATTAATTATTATAACATGTTATTTCACACCCATGTGGTTCTCAAATACCAAAATTTTGGAAAAATGATATTTTTGGTGGCCCATAACTCATCCAATAAGATTATATCATGTTTTAGGTTAGTTTTATATAATTATAACATTATTTTTTACCCTTATTTACCTAATTTACCTTTTAACTATGGTAAATAAAAATAATTACTGAATTCACTATTCAAAACGTCAAAAAATAAAAGGTTCCGATTTAAACAATTTAAAACTTTTTATTCAAAATATGGAATCTATATTTTTCTAAATTAAAAACACATAATTGGCACACTTTTATTTAAAATTAATTCCCATTATCAAAACAGAAAGCGAGTTTTTATGAAGTAAAAACTATCAAAATATTTACATGTGTTAATGTACAATTTAAAAGTAAAATTACTTAAAATGAAAAAATTGTATTAAATTATGAAAAAATAATCCAATTACACTTTAAAACTAATTAAAAGGATAATCTATCTATATAAATATTTTAGATGAAAAGGAATTTTTGAATTAAAATGTAGTATTTTTCACAATTCATTTTAATATTGATTTTATCATAAAAATTTAAAAAATTCATCCAATGTAAATTTTTATGACCCTCTCCCAAATAAGAAGTTAATTTTTTCAATTTTTTTTAATAAAAGTGTTAAAAACTATATTTAAAAAGGGTTCACAATAAAAAGGCGGAAAAACAATATTTTTTTGAAAAATAATCGTTTATGTGAAAAAATTAATTTGTTATTATATCATGTATAAAAAACTCATAAGTTGAATTTTAATGTTATATAAAATTCAAAATTTAGTGAATACTATTCATAAAATATATTTTATATCTAATTAAATAATAATATTTTAATAATATATCATTTTTTAGTGAAACCCATTATTGCGTACAACTTAAGCTATCGATGAAGGTCACCCTTGTATGTAACAATAGAAAAGTTAGTGTTTTGTGTAATAAAAAACTACTTTGATTTTGTGTATAGTATAATCCAAAAATAGTAATTTTATACATTGAACAAAATCATTAATCCATGTTGTGTGTATCGTAAGACAACTCGGTTTTGGGTGTAACATACAACAAATCGATATTGTGTGAAAAGAATGTCTGGCTTTTTGAATTGTAAATTTATTAAAAAAATGGTCCTAAAAAACATAGGCTGTTACATTATACCCCCGTTAAAATTAATTTTTCCCTTGGAATTCTTCAGGTTTATAAAATTTTTACTACTTGACAATTTATTTCATGGAAACCTAAATCATAAAAAGGAATACTAAAATATTGTTTTAAAAAGAAATATTATAAAAAAAATGTTACCCAAAGTAACTCCTCACTGGTTTTCAACAAGGGAGAACATAGGTGGTAAGTGAAAACATGAATATATACAAACAATACAACCATCAAGTTAGGATGGATAATGACAGAGGATAAGGTTTGGAGGAAGTTAATAACTAGAAAACCATAAATCTATGATGATTTAAGGGACCATCTGATTCATTAGGTAAGAAGATTCTAGGATAATATTTTTGGGTTTATATATCCTTTTCCTAAATTTTATGAACATGAGAATAAATAATTACTTTAATTTAGTACATTTTTGTCATTGGTCGTGATTTAAAAAATTTCCACTTCATCTCTTATTTAATGAAATGAAGTTGAATTTTCCATTACTAAAGTGTTAGAAGATCACGTGATACATAAATTAAATAATAGCTTATTCCATCTATCATTATCGGAAAAAGGTTATCACATGTTATCAAACATGGATAAGTTCATATATGGTGAGATAATTATTTATTCTATAAAAATTTAATCTAATGTTTAAATGTTCCAAAAATTCAACAACCTTCCAATCCATCCAAAAGATGAAAATCCAAAACTATAGAATAATGTTTACAAAAACGGATTATCATTTATACCCCTTATATCATAAGATATATCTTGTTGGTCAGATTCCAATAATTTGAACACCTTCATCATGTATTTTCTTGAGTCACGATAACAAGATGAATTATCAGATATCCTTATTGAAAACATGTGTGTTCCCTTATTCAAAAACTTATTGAATATAATCCTTAAGTCCCGCAAATATTAATTCCTGATCCACGATAGCATACCCCTCTTCTCAATTACTTCATAATTGGATCTCATGAAACCAACATCATCCAATTTACTTATTCAAATCAAACATTTGATTAGCATCATTATCATAACATAAGGGAAATATTAAGGGTTATCTTCCCTTTAATCAGGTGTTTTGCAAGTATATCATCTTACCCTTAAATCACTTTTCTATCTCTCAGTAATATTCAACATATCATTTCCAATCCTTAATTAGAAACCTACAATGAAAACACATACATATTTCAGGATTCATATAACATAATCTTTGAAATCTTAAACATATACACATCCATCATCCATCTATATTCTTAAACCATTACCCATGATCCATGATATTTTTCGTTCAGAAAATATGAATCATGTATTAAGGCTTATCAACCTCAATCTTCTTAGGGTTAATGTAAAAAATAATGGAAGAACATCACATACCATTCACATGTCATTTACAATCCATGTATCCTCATTTGTATAACCAATACTCGTACCATCATCAAGATCTTCTCCATGGTATTTCCACATATGAAAAAAATATTCATTTTTTTCCATAATTTCCACATGTAAAACATTCAATGGTTAACCATGATCTACATAGTACTGTATATTGACTAAAACTAGAATGAAAAGTGTGAAAAATATATATTAGTGATTAAAAGAACCTATGTAAGGTTAATTACTAATAGTATTTCAATCTATGATATATTAGGTTTAATCCTATATTATTCATGATTATCACAAAAAATCTATGATTTTAACCTATACATTAATTATCATTCTTTATCCCTAGACTTATCTTTATGAATATCGCTCGGGATATCACAAATGTTTTTGCATCCTAGTTTCAAAACATTGTCCAAACCATCGCTTTGATACAAACTCCAAAAACCCTATCCTGACATACATAGACATTAAATTTAATTTTCAGAATACTTAATACATTACAAAAATATATGAGAAAAGAAAATATTAGTTTAGTGACTTTGGAAACATGGAACATAATCTTTGAACTTGGTGAAATATCTTCAACATCTCCCATAAAGTTTTTTCCCTTTTTGTTTTCCCACCTAGACCATTTCATTATATCCTTGTTAAAACAAAATATAAAAAGGGTAATATAAAATTATTAGTAAGCGTAAACATTGAGAACATAAAGAAAAATAAAAACAAAATAATGTAAAAACATTAACAAATAGTTTAAATATCAAAATATTGAGTCATGAAATAAATATTGGGAGTATATAACGAATTATCAAAATGGAAAATTTATTATAATAAAATAGCCTTTGAATAAATCATCGATTTGTGGAAAACAAATTAGCACATAAGATGATTTCCATAGAATCCAAGGAACATCTTCCAAGACCATCATAGTAGAAACAGTCCATTACTGAATCAGGTTTACTTGTGGTTCCAGTCATATATTACTGAACCAGATTTACATAACATGCAACCCTGTATTGCTAAACCGGATTTACTAGTCGTACAATCATGTCAATATCATGATATATAAATATTTACACATTTAATTGTATGTAGATATAGGTACCACTCATATCATAATTAAATAATTCTTACATGTTCCACAAAAACATTAATAATTAATCAAAGCATGACCCAAGAAATAAAACAAGTTTCCTAAACATCATTCCTTCATAAAATAATCCATATAAAATATCATTCCCTAATTAACACAATATTATCATAGTAATAACAAGGATATAAAAATAACCCTATTTAAAAAGAGTCATCTTAGATTGAATTTTTTTTGATAAAACACTTGAACAAAATTCTCGAGGAAAATATCCTTTCTTCATAAATGTTTTTTCTTTTCTCAAAATGCCTTGAAATTTTAAAAGTAAAGAATTTAGTTTAAATTAAAATTGAAATCATATATATGATGACTCAAGGTAATAATTCATTAAGATGACATAAATATCCATTCATTTTGTAAAAGTTTGAAAAACGTTCTTCCCCTACTCTTTCCAGAAATGATTGAAAGTACATCGTATGGAAAATGAAAGAAAGATTAATTCAAAACCATGTAATAAAAGTAAACAATAGATAAAAAAGTATTTAAACATTCATATATGAATATTAAACTTTTTAGGAAAAAATATTTTTAAAACATGGACATTTATGATAAATATACCCCCAATTAATACTTATGTACAAATAATCTCAGATAAAAATGAGATTGCAAAATTATCCCTTACCTTAGGTCCAATTTCTATTATATGTGTCTTAAACTCTTGTATAGTGGGTTTAAACAGATTATTAACTTGTAACGGAACTAAATTAATATATATGATATCATATGTTATTCACTTATGACTTTATATTACCCGTTTATTAATCAATTTCTTGTTAAAGAAACGTTTTGGGTAATAATCATTTTATTTATCACACATGTTTTGACTTGTAATTCATGATCTTATTTCATAAATAGTGAATTTAATACTTCCATAATTTAAAACATGATTTAAATATTATAAATATTTATTATAGAAATATATATAAATAGATAGATAAATGAAATGGAATAAAATGTTCATGGAGACAGTAGGTCGTACGTACGCATGAATGTTATTTCTGTATCTTTATTGAATTTAATGGAAGAAAGTAAATGAAAAATATATGTACATAAATAAAATATAATTTTATACCATATATTTCATTATTATTTTTTATATATACATTATAATTATTCTTTAATGGTTAAGGTGGAGAATGAATCTCATTGCGTCATGGAGACGGTAGGCCATACATACATATGAGCGACGATATCATTTACTTAATGGTTCAATGGTATGTAATTTGATAGTATATTAATTATCTATAATAATTATCATTTTATATTAATTATTTACAAACATTATACACATCATTATACCCATCCAAAGAACATATTGTTTAATTATAAATTACACCACATTGTGCAGACGGTAAGTCGTATGTACGCACGCATGATGATATTGTTATTCATAGGATTGATTAAAGGTGGTATAATTTTGTACCATAATTTTAATAACATCTAAGAATGTATAATATATTGGATTTATTACATTACTATGGTGAAAATATAAAATGAAGAAGTAGAAGAAGAAAAGAATTTTGAACGAGGTGATAAAATAATTAATTTTTTTTGGAGTATCTATTTTTGATTTTCCCAATAGGTCTCCCTAGGATGGATTTATTCCAAATGTGTGGCCTCTTGGTTAAATTTATGGAATTTGGAAGATAAAATGGTCACATTTTCACCGATAAAAATGTATTTAGAGGAGTGATTAAAAGTGATGGAGAATTTCCCTTTTATATGAAGGGTGAGGGGCACTTTAGGAAAGTCTTCAAATATTAATTTAATATAAATTGATTTTCGGTTTCTAATGGTCCAAAACTCATTTATATAGAATATAAGATGAGTAAGGGTCAAAATACTCTCAAAAAATATTAATTATAATAGTTTAGGTCATAAAATTAACCTTATCTTCTAGCTTTAACCCTCAGTTGAAGACATTAACTCTTACCATGTCTTCTAGTATTTTCATAATGTACGGTTACTATAGTTACTATAAAATGACAAGAGAACCTATAGTGGATAATTAATGATATTTGTAACATTAAATAATTAATTGTTTTTAGTAATAGATATTTTAGACTAGTATATCATTTAATAATATAGTATTTGTTTTAAAAACTCATTTATGTCAATTTTGACACTATTTAGTAATTGATTTTTGTTAAAGTCGTAACAACTAGATTACTTAATCCAAAAGGCATTAAA
The DNA here is from genome assembly GCA_963277665.1 of Viscum album. Lineage (NCBI taxonomy): Eukaryota > Viridiplantae > Streptophyta > Magnoliopsida > Santalales > Viscaceae > Viscum > Viscum album. The sequence goes on from OY728146.1 coordinate 930,858,954, forward strand.
TCATCCCCAACATGTCAATTTCACCCAAAAAATTAATGAATGACATCAAAAATGTTTAAATTTCATTTATTTTAATATTTATAATATCATTTATTTGAATATTTCATTAATAAGGTAATCACTCTATTATCATCGTGGCATATATAAATTTATTTATTTAATGTCTAACAGTTATAAATAAGATAAAATGTTTTAGGAAATATTTTTAGATTTATAATGAATATTTATATTTTAAGAGATCATTTATATAATCTAAAATAATTTTTTTAGTAAAAAGTTACATGTTTATGTTATATTTCCCATTACATTAAATTAATTATTATAACATGTCATCTTTACACCCTTGTAGTTCTCAAATTCCAAAATTTCATCAAAAGGATTTTTTTTATTTTCAAATAACTCATCCAATAGGATTAGTACATGTGTCATGGTTGCTTTATATTATTATAATATTACGTTTTTTGTTTATTTACATGATTTACCCTTTAACCATGGAAAATAAAAACTATTACTGAAGTTACTATTCATAATGTCCAAAAATAAAAGGTGCATATTTACAAAATTTGGAACATATGATTCCAAATATGGAATATATTTCTCTAAATTCAAAACACATAATTCATATAAATTAATTTCAAATAAATTTCCATTATCAAAATCATAAAGTAGGATTTTAAGAAGTAAAATCTATCAAAAGATTGACATGTGTTTATATCCAATTTAAATATAAAATTACCTCGAATGAACAAAAACTATATTAAATGATGAAAAAATAATCCAGTTACACATTAAAACCAATTATAAATATAATCTATCTATATAAATATATTAAATGAAAAGATAGTCTTCAATTAAAATGCAATATTTCCACAATTCATTAACACATGTATTTTATCAGAAAAATACCAAAATTTCAACCAAAAAAATTTATTTGTCCTTATTCTAAATAAGAAGTTTAATTTTTAAAATATAATATAGAAAAATTTTAAAAAATATATTTAAAATGGGTGTCCCATCAAAAGTTGGAAAAACTGTATTTTTTGAAAAATACTTCTTTTATTTGAAAAATTGAATGTGTTCTTATATCATGTATAGAAAATACATAAGATGAATGTTAATGTTATATAAAATAAAAAATGTGGTTAATACAACTCATAATAGCTATTATATATCACATTACATAATAATATTTTAATAATATATCATTGTTTAGTAAAACTCGTTATTGCGTACAACATAATATATCGAGGAAGGTCACTCTTATGTGTAACGCAAGACTTTTCAGAGTTGTGTGTAGTGGAAAATAAATTTTTTGTTGTTTCATACATAATCCAAACATTTTTATTTTATACATTGAACAAAATATATACTCCAAGTAGCCTGTATCGTATAACAACTCGATTTTGCGTGTAACATATGAAAAGTCAGTTTAGTGTGAAAGGAATGTTTGACTTAGTGAATTGAAATATATAAATGAAAATTTTAATTTATTTGAAAAATATGGTCCATAAAAATATAGGGAGTTACATTATACCCCCATTAAAATGGATATCAACCTTGAAATTTTTCAGGGTTATAAAAGGATTAGTACTTGAACGTTTCATTCATGGAAACCCACATCGTAAAAAGGAATACTAAAATATCAATTTAAAATGGAATGTCAGAAACATAACAGTTACCCAAATTATCTCATCACTAAGTTTACACATAGGAGAACATAGGTGGGAACCGAGAACAAGGTTATGTAAGAAAAATTTATCCATCATGTTCTTATGGTTAGTGGCAGAGGACAAGGTTTAGAGAAAGATAACAAATAGAAATCCATAAATTTGTGATGATTTAAGGGACTATGTGATTCATCAAATAAGAGGGTACTAGTAAAAACAATTTTGTTTTAAAATTATTTTTCCTAAATTTGAATAACATGAGAAGAAATACTTACAAGATTTCAGTACATTCTCATTAATTTTCCCACCATTAACAATTTCCACATCATCTATTATTCAAAAAATGAAGTTGAATTTTTAATTCCTAATGTATTATTAGATCATGTGATCTATAAAGTGAATGATAGGTTATTCGATCTATGTTTATCCCAAAAAGGATATCATAAGTTATGAAACAAGCATATGTCCATATATGGTGAGATAATACATTATTCTAACAAACTTCAACCGATGTTTAAACTTTCCAAAAATTTAATAACCTTAAAAACCTTCTGAAAGGTGAAAATAAAAAACAATAGAAAAATTTTCACAAACTAGGCTTAAAAGTTATTCCCCTTATATCATAAGATATATCTAGTTGGTCTAATTCTAAAAATGTGAACACCTTAATCATGTATTCTCTTGAGTCACGGTAACAACAAAAATTATCAGATATCCGTTTTGAAAACATGTGTGTATCCTTATCACAAAAATTATTGAATATATTCCTTAAGTACCAAAAGGTTTTATGCCCCATCCATGATAGCATAACCATTTTATCAATTACTACATAATTAGATCTCAAGAAAATAACATCATCAAATTTATTTATTCAAATAAAACATATCCTCAGCCAAGCCTCATTATCATAACATAAGGGACATATTAAGTGTTATCTTACCCTTAATCATGTGTTCTAGAAGAATTTCACCTTACCCTTAAGTAAATTTTCTATCTCCTTAGAACTATTCAACATAGAAATTCCAATTACTAATTAAAAACTTATACTAAAAACACTTCTATATTTTATGACTCATATAACATAATATTTCAATTCTGAAACATATACACCTCAATTATCCATCTTTATTATTAAACCATTACTCTGGATCCATAAACTTTGTATTTCCTAAAACATGAATCATGTATTAAGTTTTGTCACACATAATCTTATTAGGTTAAATGTAGAAAATTATAAAAGAACATCACATGCCTTTTAGATTTCATTTAGAATCTCTATATCCTTAGTAGTATAACCAATACTCGAACCATCATCATGATTATATCTATGATATTTACACATACGAAATTGATCTTCATTTTCCAATATTATCCACATCTGAAACATTAAATGGTTATCCATGTTCAATGTAGTTTAGGCTATTAAGTAAGAGCTGAAAAAAATTGTGAGAAATACATATGAGATATTAGAAGGACATAAGTAAGGTAAATTACATATAATATTTTAATATATTATATCTTAGGTTTAATCCTAGGTTATTTAGGATGATCAAAAAAACCCTAGGATTTTACCCTATAGTTGAATTATCCATAGGATATCCGAAGAAAAATCCTTAAAAAATATCTAGGGATATCACTAAAGTTTTTGTATCCTAGTTTCCAAATATTGACTAAACCATCAATTAGATACCAACATCAATGACCCAATCTTAACATACAAAGACATTACATTTCAATTTATAAATAATTAATAAATTACAAAAATATACACCAAAAGACAATATTATTTTTTTTTCATGGGAATATTGGAACATAATCTTATATCTTGGTGAAAGATCTTTAACATCTACCACAATGATCTTACCCTTTTTGTCTTCTATCCTAAAACATTTCTTTATATCCTAGTGTAAAGAAAACATAAAAAGAGTGAGATCAAATTCTCATTAAGGGTAAGAAATGAGAACATAAAAAAAATATAAACATAATAATGTAAAATCATTAACATATTGTTTAAGTATCAAAATATGTAGTCATGATATAAATATTGGCAGTTCTTAAGGAATTATTATAAACGAACATTAACCATGATAAATTTGCCTTGGAATAAATAATAAAATTATGGAAAATAAATCAGAACATAAAATTATTTCCATAGTAGCCAATGAATTGCCTCCACATCCATCATAGTGGAAAAATTCCATTATTGAACCGGGTTACATTACCTTCTTGGAATGTATTATTGAACTAGATTTACATGAAATTCCAAACATGTATTACTGAACTATATTTACTTTCCATTCCAGTCATATCTATCTCATGAGATATAACTCTTTATCTATTATATTATATAGAGATATAGGTCCCACTGATGTCATAATGAAATCATTCTTACATGTTACACAAAAATATAAATCATTCATCATATCATAACCTAAGAAATAAAATGGGTTTCTTAAACATCATTCCAACAAAACATAATCCATATAAAATATTATTCCATAATTAACACAATCAATCATAGTAATAATTGTGATATAAAATAAACCTATTTAAATAGTATCATCTTAGATGGATAATAATTTTTTATAAAATACTTGAACATAATTCTTGAGGAAAATATCATTTCTTCTTCAAAAATGTTATCTTTTCTCAAAATTCCATTAAATTTTAAAAGAAATAAATTTAGTTGAAAATAAACTTTAAATAATGTATAGGATGATTCATGGTAATATGGAATTAATAATACAAAAAAATCCATTAATTATATATAATTTAGAAAAACATTCTTCTCCTACTCTTACTGTAAAAGATAGAAAGTACATCGTATAGAAAATGAAAAAAAGATTCCTTCCATACCATCTAGTAAAAGTCAAAAATTGGTACACAAGAAATTAAACATACATATAAGAATAGAAATCTTATTTTTAATTTTTTCTAGAAAACATGGACATTGATGATAAATATACCCCGAGTAAATACTTATGTATAGACAATCTCAGATAAAAATGTGATTTCAAAATTATCCCTTACCTTTGATCCGATTTCTTCCGTATGTGTCTGAAACCCCGGTATAGTGGGATTAAACATATTATTTAAATTTAAAATAATGATAATAATATCTATTATATCATATATTATTCACTTATGACTTTATATTACCAGTTTATTTTTCCATTTCATGTCAACGCAGTTCTTTGGGTAATAACTGTTTTATTTATCCTACGTGTATTGACATGTTATTCTTCATTTAAATACATAGATTGTAATTTTATAACTTATAGAATATAAAACATGACTTATATATTATAAATATTAATTATATAAATATATATAATATATAGATAAATGAAATGGAATACACCGTTCATGGAGATAGTAGGTCGTACCTATGCATGGATGCTATTCTATTTCATTATTAAATTGAATAAATGCAAGTAAATGAAGAAAATATATGTAAAAAAATACAGTACAATTATTATGTAATATATTTCATTCTTATTTATTATATATACTTTATAATCATTCTGTAATGGTTAATGTGGATAATGAATCTCATTGCATCGTGAAGATGGTAGGTCGTACGTACACACGAGCGAGAATATAATTAACTTAATGGTCAAATGGTATGGAATTGGATGGTAGATTAATTATAAATAATTATTATCATGTTATATTAATTATCTACATCAATTACACTCTTAATTATACCCAACCAAGTTATTTATTTTTTAACTGAAAATTACACCTCGATGTGGAGATGGTAAGCCGTACGTATACACCCATGGTGATATTGTAATTATTAAGATGGATATAATGATGCATAAGGTTGTAACCTAACTATAATAACATATTATAATGTATAATTTATTGGATTTATTAATTTTTTATGGATAAAATATATGAAGAGGATGTAGAAGAAGAAAAGAAGTTTGAAAGAGGTTATAAAACAATTACCACTTTTTCGAGTATCTCATTTGGATTTGCACACAAGGTCTCCCTTGGATGGATTTATGCCATAAGTGTGGACTCTAAGATTAAGTGATAGATGTTGGGAGAGTAAATGGGCTGGATTTGGTCTGTAAACAGGGCTTTAGTGGCGTGATTAAAAAATATGTAGAATCTCCCTTTAATAGGAGAGGTGAGGGGATGTTTAGGAAAGTACTTAGATATTAATTTATTATATATTTATTTTGGGTTTATAATGGTTCTAAACTAATTTATTACGAAAATAAGATGAGTATGGATCGAAATATTCTTAACCAAAATATTTTGGACAAGTTTAGGTCACAAAACTAACCTTATCTTTTAATTTTAACTCTTAGTAAAACACATTAACTCATACCATGTCTTCATGTATTTTCATAATATACAGAAACTATAGTTACTATAAAATGACAAGAGAAACTCAAGTGGATAATTAATGAAATTTTTAACACCATTTATCTTACTTGGTAGACTCATTGATATTTAGTAATATTATATTATTTAATAAAATAGTATTTATTTTAAAAACTCATTTATTTCAATTTTGACACTATTTAGTAATTGACTTTTGGTAAAGTCATAACATCTTTATTAAACTGACATGTGATGGATGATTTAATTTTTCATTCCTAACACTTTAGATGATAATGTGATCCATAAATTGAATTACAGGTCATTCATCTGTCATTATCATGAAAAGGTTATCAGATTTATAAAACATGCATAAGTCTATATGTGGTGAGATAATACATTATTCCAAAAAACCTCATCTGATGTTTGAACTTCAAAAAATTTGTTAATCTTACAATCCTTCCAAAAGATGAAAATAAAAAACTATAGAAACAAATTCACAAACAAATATTAACATTTAGCCCCCATATATCATAAGATATCTTTGGCTGGTGAAATTCCAAAAATGTGAACCCCTTTATAATGTATTCTCTTGAGACATGGTAAAACCTTGAATTTGTAGATATCCTTATTGAAAAAATGTCTGTTTCTTTATTCCAAAACATATTGGTTATATTTCTTAAGTCCCAAAAAATATTATGCCTCATCCATGATAGCATAACCCACTTCTCAATAACTCCATAATTAGATCTCAAGAAACTAGAATCATCTAATTTACATATTCAAATAAAACATATCATCAACCGAGAATCATTATCTTAACATAAGGGGAATATTAAGGGTTATCTTCCTCTTAATCATGTGTTCTCTAAGAATATCACCTTACACTTAAATCACTTTTCTATCTCCTTAGAACTATTCAGCTTATCCTTTCCAATCTGTAATTAGACACTTATAACCAATAATGGAAGAACATCACATACCATTCACGTGTCGTTTACAATCACTATATCCTCAATATTATAACCAATACACATACCATCATCAAGATTCTATTCATGATATTTCCACTTTGGAAATCGATCTTTATTTTCCCATTATTTCTAAATCATAATCATTTAATGGTTGACCGTCTTCTATCTTGTTCTGGCTAATAACTAAGGCATGAAAGAAAAGTGTGAGAAGTACATATCAGATATTTAAATCACATAAGTAAGATTAATTACACATAATATTTCAATATATGATATATTAGGTTTAATCCTAGGTTATTCATTATTATCAAAAAAACTCCTGGATGTTAACCTATACAAGAATTTTCATTAGGAAAACCATATAAATGTCCATAAAAATATCTCTTGGGATGTCACTAATGTTTTTTTCATCCTAGTTTCCAATGGTTGACTAAATCATCTCTCTAATACCAACTCCAACGACCCAATCTTGATTTACAGGGGAGTTAGATTTATTTTTTGGAATACTTAATACGTTAAAAAAATATATGCCCAAACACCATATTAGTTTAGTGTATTAGGAAACATTGAACATAATCATCTAACATTGTGAAAGATATACAACATCACCCATAAAGATAGTCCCTTTTTTATTTTCGAACCTAATTTTTTTTATAACTTAGTGGAAAGAACACATAAAAATGGTGAGACCAAAATCACATTTAGGGTAAAAAATAGAGAACATAAAACAAAATATAAACATAATAATGTAAAAACTTGAATATATCATTTAAATATTAAAATATTGAGTCATGAAATAAATCTTGGTAGAATTTAAGTAATTATCAAAAAGTAATGTTAACCCTAATAAAATATCATTGGCATAAATCATGGAATTTTGGAAAACATATATGTACATAATATGATTTCCATAGTATAAAAGGCATTACTTCCAATATCATCATAGTGGAAAAAGTACACTATTGAACCGAGTTTACTTGTCGTTCCAGGTATGTATTACTGAAACAAACTTAATTTACCTTCCAACCCTGTATTATGGAACTAAATTTACTTATCGTTCCAGTCATGTATATATAATGAGATATAAATCATTACCCAATGTAGTGGATGGAGATATATTTCCCACCCATATCATTATGAAATCATTCATTCATGTTCCACAAAAACATAAATCATTCATCATAGCATTACCTATAAAATAAAAGGATTTATTAAACATCATTGCATCATAACAAAATCCAAATAAAATATCATTCCATCATTAACAAAATAAAATCCCTATAATAATGGGGATATAAAAATAACATTATTTAAAGAGTGTCATCTTAGATGGAAAATAATTTTGATAATATAGCTGAACATAATTCTTGAGGAAAATATAAATTCTTCTTAAAAAATTATTTCTTTTCTAAAAATGCAATAACATTTTAAAGAATAGAATTTAGTTAAAAATAAACATGAAATCATATAGAGTAAGATTCATGATAATAAGGTGTTAAGAAGACATGAAAATCTATTTATGTCATATAAGTTAGAAAAACTTCTTCTCCTACTCTTACGGGAAATGTCCGAAAGTACATCGTATGAAAAAACAATGTATGATTCCTTACATACCGTATAGTAAAAGTTGAAAAATGGGTTAAAAATAAATTAAAAATACATATTTGAATAGTGAAAATTTTAGGAATTTTTTTAGAAAACATGGAAATTGAAAATAAATATACCTTCAGTAAATACTCATGTATAAACAATCTCAGATACAAGTTGCACTTTGTTTAATAGAATCTGTAAACCCTCTCTTTGATGTTTTGTATTTGCATTTATTTTTCTATAAATTTGGTCGGGGGGGGGGGGGGGTTGACCTGCCTCTAGGCCTTTTGCTTATATTACCTATTTATTTATCAATTACATGCTAAAGCAATGTTTTGTGTAATACATATTTTATTCATCGTACATGTTTTGACTTTTTATTCATGATATTATTACATAGATAATGATTTTTTGAATTAATGAATGAAAAAAAGGATTTATATATTATAAATATTTAGTATAGAAATATATATAATTGTTTGATTAGTGAAATGGAATACAACATTCATTGAGACGGTAGGACATACGTACGCATGAATGCAATTTCTGTTTCCTTATTAAATTGAATGGAATTAAGTAAATGAAATATATATATATATATACATAAATCCAATATAATTATTATGTCATATATTTTATTCTTATTTGTTATATCAACTTTATAATCATTATTTATTGGTTAAGATGGATGATGAATCTCTTGGCATCGTGGACATGGTAAGCCAAATGTATGCACGAGTGATGATATCAATCAATTAATGGTTAAGTGGTATGTAATTGGACGGTATATTAATTATACAGTATAATTATCATTTTATATTCATTAATACTCATCATTATACCCATCAAAATAAAGTATTCTTTAATATAAAATTACACCATGACACGGAGATGACAGGTTGTACGTATACACACATGGTGATATTATTACTCATAATATTGATTAAAAGTGGTATAAGGTTGTACCATATTTTTAATAACATATAATAATGTAAAATATAATTGATTTATTTTTTTATTATGGGAACAATATAATAACAGTGTGTAGATGAAAAAAATAATTTTGAAAGAGGGGATAAAACAATTACCTCTTTTTTGAGTATCTTCTTTTGACTTTTGAAAATTGTATCCTGAGGATGGATTTATATCCAATGTTTGGACTAAAAGATAATGTGTGGGAAGTTGGGGGAGAAAAGGTGAAGGTTTTCTATAGGAAAAATAGATTTAATATTGTCATTAAAATAGAAGGATTATTTCCCTTTTAGTAGAGAGGTGAAGCACACTTTAGGAAAGTCATTAAATAATAATTTATTATAAATTGATTTTTAGGATTATAATTTTCTGAAAAAAATTCATTTCAAATATAATATGATGATTGGTATAAAGAGTCTCAACCAATATGTGTTAGACTATTTGGGTCACAAAATATACCTTATATTCTATATTTAACCCATATTCAAAACCATTAACTCTTACCATGTCTTCTAGTATTTTCATAATATATGGTTACTATTGTTACTATAATATTATGAAAGATCCTAAAGAGGATAATTAATGATATTTTTAACATTATATTACATATTTTTGGAATATTCGATATTTAGGACTACTATATAATTCAATAAAATATTATTTATTTTAAAAACACATTTTTGTCAATCTCGACACTATTTAATAATTGATTTTTGTTAATGTCATAAAAACATCATTCCTTACCACTAAAGGCATTAAATAATACCTCACATGTCAACGGAATCCAAAAAATTCATGAATGAACTAAAAATGTTCAAATTACATTTATTTTAATATTTATCATATCAATTAATTGAATATTTTTTAATAAGGTAATCAGTGCATCATCATTATCTCATAAACAAATTTATTTATTTAATGACTAAAAATTATAAATAAAATAAGATAGTGTAGAAAATAATTTTAGATTTATAATGAGTATTTATATTTTAAGGCATCATTTATATAATCCAAAATAATTTTTTTAGTAGAAAGATACATGTTTATGTTATATTTCCGTTTACATTTAATTAATTATTATAACATGTCATTTTCACCCCCATGTAGTTCTCAAATGCCAAAATTTCAGAAAAAAGATATTCTTCCCTTCCATAACAAATAAAATAGGATTAATACACGTGTTAGGGTAGTTGTATATAATTATAATAATATTTTTAACCTTATTTACCTGAATTACCCTTTAACTATGGTAAATAAAGATAATTACTAAAGTTGCTATTCATAATGTCCAAAAATAAAAGGAAACAATTACACAATTTAGATATTATGATTAAAAATATAGAATCTATTTTTATTAATTCAGAACACATAATTAGAAAAAATTAATTTAAAATTAATTCCCATTATCAAAACTAGAAAGTAGGTTTTTAAGAAGTAAAAATTATCAAAATATTAACATGTGTTTACGTCAAATTCACATGTAACATTACTTCCAATGAAAAAAAATTGTTTTTAATGATGAATAAAAAATACAATTACACTTTAAAACCAATTAAAAATATAAAATAACTATATAAATATATTGGATAAAAATTAATTTTTGAATTAAAATGCAGTATTTTTCACTATTCATTAAAATATGATTTTTATCAGAAAAATTCGAAAAATTCAACCAAAGTAATATTTTATAACCCAATTCCAAATAATATATGTATTTTTTATAATAAAATAGATTAATATTTTTAAAAATAGATTTAATATTGGTGCGCCATCAAAAAGTGGCAAAACTATATTTTTTTGGAAAATTCTTCTTTTATATGAAAAATTGAATTTTTTTCTAGTATAATATCTAGAAAATACATAAGATTAATGTTAAAGTTATAAAAAATTCAAAATGTGGTTAATAATATTCATAACTACTAGTTTATATCCCTTTAAATAATAATATTTTAATAATATGTCTTTGTTTAGTGAAACTCTTTATTGCGTACAATGCAAGCTATCGAGGAAGGTCACTCCTGTACATAACGTAAGTCATGTCAGTTTTTCATGTTGTAAAAATTACTTTTCTATTGTTTATAACATAATCCAAACATATTTCATTTATACATTTAACAAAATCTATACTCTGGGTTGTATGTATCATACGCCAACTCAGTTTTTTGTGTAATCTATAACAATTTGATTTAGAGTGAAAGGAATGTTTGAATTAGTGAATTGTAAGATATATATGAAAATGTCAATTTATTTAAAAAATTGGTCTATAAAAACATAGTGTTTACATTATAACCCCCTTAAAATTTAATTTCTCTCTCAAGTTTTGTAGTGTTATAAAAGGTTCACTACTTGAAAATTTCTTTTGTGGAAACACACATCATAAAAAGGAATACTAAAACTTTATTTTAAAAAAGAATTTCAGAAACATAATGGTTACCCAATGTAAATCATCACTGTGTTTTCATATAAGAGAACATAGGTGGGAAGTTAAATCATGTATATGGAAGAAAAAACCAACCACCAATTTCTGATGGATAATGATAGAAGACAATGTTTGGAGAAAGAAAACAATTTGAAATCCATAAATCAGTTATGATTAATGTGACCATCTGATTCATCGAATAAGATGGTACTAGGATAATATTTTTGTGTTTAAAGATCCTTTTCCTAATGTTGAATATAATGAGAAGAAATACTTACTGGATTTTAGTACATTCTCGTCATCGGTCATGCCTTGAAAAATTTCCACTTCAACTTTTATTCAATGATACGATGTTAAAATTTTCATTACTAACGTGTTAGTAGAACATGCCATCCATAAATTAAATGACATGTAATTCAATAAGACATTATCACAAAAAGGATATAAAAAGTTATCAAACTTTCATAAGTCCATATATGGTGAGATAATAATTTATTCTAACAAACATCATCTAATGATTAAACATTCCAAATATTTGATAACCCCATAATCATTTCAAAAGTTGAAAATCCAAAACTAGTGAAATTTTTACAAAAACTCAGAATAGAATTAATCACCCATATATCATAAGATTTACCTTATTGGTCACATTACAAATATGTGATCACCTTCATCATGTATTCTCTTGAGTTATGGTATCAACCAGCATTATCACATATCAATTTTGGAAACATGTGTGTTTCCTTATTCCAAAACTTATTGAATATATTCCATAAGTTCTAAAAAGATTTATGCCTCTACCATGATTACATAAACCTATTCTTAATAACTCCATAACAGGATCTCAAGAAACTACCGTTATCCAATTTACATATTCAAATAATACATATATTTATCCAAGAATAATTATCTTCACATAATGAACATATTATGGTTTATCTTTCCCTTAATCATGTGTTCTCCAAGTGTTTCACCTAACCCTGAAATAAATTTTTCTATCTCCTTATAAATATTCAACATATACTTTCCAATCCTTAATTAGAAACTTATACTAAAGACAATTATGTATTTCATGATTCATATAACAAAATTTATGTAATCTGAAACATATACACCTCAATCATTAATCTTTATTCTTAAACCATTACTCAGGATACATCATCAGTGTCTTTCATAAAATATGAATCATGTATTAAGGTTTCTCTACCTTAATCTTCTTATCATAAATTTAAACAATAATAGAATAACATTACATTCCTTTCACATGTCTTTTACAATATTTGTATCCTTAGAAGAATAACCAATACTCATACCATCATCATGATTCTATCAATGAAATTTCAACTTGTGAAATAGATCTTAATTTTTCCAATAATTTACACATCTGAAAAATTCAATGGTTAAAAATATTATATGTAGTCTTAGCTATTGACTAAGACCAAAATGAAAAGTGTGATAAATACATATCATAGATTAAAAGCAGGAAATTAAGGTAATTTACATATAATATTTCAATATATAATATCTTTAGTTGTATACTAGCCTTTTCATAATTATCACAAAACCCTATGATTTTATCCTATACTTGAATTATCCTTAATAAATCCCTAGATATATCCTTAATAATATCTCTAGGGATCTGACTAATGTTTTTGTATCCCAGTTTCCAAAGGATGAAAAAACCACCCCTTTAATACAAACTCTAACGACCCAATATGGACATATATGGACATAGTATTTCTCATTAAGAATACATAAAACACAAAAAGATATATTCCCAAAGTACATATGTCTATGGAAAATTGGAACATAATATTCTAACTTGGTGAAAGATCATCAATATCTCCCATAATGATCTTCCTCTTTTTTTTCTTCTTAAAACATATCTTTCTATCATGGTGAATAGAAAACATAAAAATAGTGAGATAAAATACTCATAAAGAGTTAATATCTAGATCATAAAAAATATATAACCATAATAATGTAAAAACATTAACATATAGTTTAAATATTAAAATCTTGAGTCATGAAACAAATCATTGCAATACGTAAGGAATTGTCATAAAGAAACATTAACGATAATAAAATAGAATTGTAATAAATCATGGAATTGTGTAAAAAAATTATTCAAATAATATTATTTCTATTTTATCCATGTCATTGATTCCAAGAGAATCATAGTGGACAAATTCAGTTACTGAACTGGGTTTACTTTCCATTCTAAGAATGCATTACACAACAAAATTTACATGACATTCCATCCCTGTATTACTGAAATGAAATTACAATGAATTACTATCATGTCTATATAATGAGATATTAATCATTAAATAATTAATTATATAGAGAAATATGTCCCAACCATCTCATAATTAAATGATTATTATATGTTCTACAAAAACACAAATCATTCATCATAGCATAACCCAATAAATAAAATGGGTTTCTTCAAAATCATTACTACATAACATAATACATATAAAATATCATTACATCATTAAAAAATAAAATAAATGTAATAATATGGATATTAAAATTACACTATTTATGTATTGTCATCCTAGATGGAAAATAATTTTGATTAAACAGTAGAACTAAATTCTTGAGGAAAATATCACTTTTTCTTCAAAAATGTTTTCTTTTATCAAAATTCCATGAAATTTTAAAATAAAATAATTTAGTGAAAAATAAACAAGAAATAATGTAGAGTATTATTCTTTGTTACAAGGCTTTAAGAAAACATAAAAATATGTTCATGTCATACATGTTATAAAAACATTCTTCTCCTACTATTATTGGAAAAGTCAGAAAGTAAATCATATGCAAAACAAAACAAATATTCCTTCCATACCATGTAGTGAAACTAAAAAATTGATAAAAAAGACTTCAAACATACATAGAAGAATATTTAACATTTTAATAAAACTTTTTTAGAAATCACAGAAATTTATGATTAATATACCCCCTGTAAATACTTATGTTTAAATAATCTCAGATAAAAATGAGATTGAAAACATATCCCCTACCTTAAGTCAAATTTCATCCATATGTGTCCGAAACTACTCTATAGTGGGTTTAAAAATATAATAAACTTGTAACTAAATTATAATAATATCTCTGATATCATATAAGATTCACTTATGACTTTATATTACCTGTTTATTTATCAATTTCATGTTAAAGCTATGTTTTAGGTAATAATTGTTTTATTTATCGTACATGTTTTGACTTATTATTATTGATATAATTCCATAGATAATTATTTTATTACATCTAGAATTTAAAACTTTATTTATATATTATAAGTATTTTGTATATAAATATATATAAGAGATAGATAAATGAAATTTAATACACCGTTCGTGAAGGCGATAGGTCGTACGTACGCATGAATGTTGTTTCTGTTTCATTATTGAATATAATGGAAGAAGGTGAATGAAATATATATATATATATATACAAAAATAAAATATAATTATTATTTTATATATTTCATTTTTATTTATTATATATAATTTATAATCATTTTTGAATGGGTAACATGGAGAATGAATATCATCACGTTGTGGAGATGGTAGGTCGTACATACGGATGAGCAAAGATATCAATCATTTAATGGATAAATGGTATGGAACTGGATGGTATATTAATTATACAGAATAATTATAATGTTATATTCATTATATTAATTCATTATACTCATCATTATACCCATCTAATGACATTATTACGGAATAACAAATTACACTATAATGTGGAGACTGTAAGTCATATGTACACATGCATGTTCATATTGTCATTCATAGGATTCATTAAAGGAGGTATAAGGTTGTAACATAATCAAAATAACAAAACATAATGTATAATATAATGGATTTATTACATTTTTATGGGAACAATAAAACAATAGGAAGTAGAAAAAGAATTTCTGTTGAAAGAGGCGTTAAAACAATTAACTCTTGTTTGGCTATCTCCATTTGATTGAACAAAAGGTCTCAATAGGATAGATTTATTCCAAAATTGTGACCTCTAGGTTATATTTTGGGAAGATGGTTGTGGAAATTTATAGGTTTTCTCTGAGAAAAAAGTAATTATAGGTGAGATTAAAATAGAAGGATAATATACCTTTTATAGGAGAGGTGAGGGGCACTTTAGGAATGTATTTAAATATTAATTTATTATAAATTGATTTTTGGTTTATAATTCTCCCAAAATGATTAAATTTTAAGAAAAGATGATTATGGGTTTAAATACTCTCAACAGATTGGTTTTGGACAAGTTTAGGTTAGAAAATTAACCTTATATTCTAGCTTTAACCCTTAGTTAAAAAACATTAACTCTTACTACGTCTTCTTGTATTTTCATAATATATAGATACTATAGTTACAATAAAATTCCAAGAGAACCTAAAGTGGATAATTAATGATATTTTTAACATTATATAATTCATTTTTTAGAATATTATGTTTTGATGACTATTATATCATTTAATAAAATAGCATTTGTTTTAAAAATTCATTTATGTCAATTTTGACACTATTTAGTAAATGATTTTTGTTAGTCATAAATACATGATTTATTAAAAAAGGCATTAAATCATCCCTCACATGTCAATGTAATGTTAAAAGTTCATGTATGATATCAAAATGTTCAAATTTCATTTATTTTAATATTTATAAAATCATATATTTGAATATTTCATTAATAAGGTAATCACTTCATCACTATTGTGTCATAAATAAATTTATTTATTTTTATGTCTAAAAATAATAAATAAAATAACATGGTGAAGGAAATATATTTATATTTTTAATGGTTATTTATTGTTTTAGATATCATTTATATAATCCAAAATAAATTTTTTTAGTAAAAAGATAAATTTTTAGGTTATATTTTCATTTACATTAAATTAATTATTATAACATGTCATCTTCACACCCATGTGGATATCAAATGCCAAAATTTTAGAAAAATGATTTTTTGGTCACCCATAACTCATCCAATAGTATTATTACACAATTTAGGGTAGTTTTATAGTATTATAATATTATTTTTACCCTTATTTACCTGATTTACCCTTTAACCATGGTAAATAAAAATAATTACTCAAGTTACAATTCATAATTTAAAAAATAAAAGGTACCTATTTACCCAATTTGGAACATATGATTCCAAATATGGAATCCATTTTTCTAAATTCTAAACACATATTTGGCACAAATTAATTTAAAATTAATTTCCATTTTCAAAACCTGAAAACGAGTTTTTAAGAAATAATAACTATCAAAATATTGACAGGTGTTTGTGTCCAATTTAAATGTAAAATTACATCCAAAGGAACAAATTTTATTAAATGATGAAATCAGAATGCAATTAAAATTTAAAATCAATTAAAAATATAATATAACTATATAAATATATTAGATGAAAAGGAGGTTTTGAATTAAAATGTTGTATTATTCACTATTCATTAAAATAAGAATTTTTTTAGAAAAATACAACAAAATAAACCAAATTTATTTTTGTGTCCCACATCCAAATAAAAAGATTATTATCTCAAATATAATATATATATACATGGGTTGAAAAATAGATTTAAAATTCTTTTACCATCAAAAGTTTGAAAAACATTATTTTTAGAAAAATACTTCTTTTTTGAGAAAAATTGAATTTATTGTTATATCATGCCTTGAAAATACAGAATTCGAATATTAATGTTATATAAAATTCAATATATGATCAATATTATTCAAAAAATCCAGTTTATATCTCATTAAATGATAATATTATAATAATATATTGTAGTTTAGTGAAACTCGTTATTGCGTACAATACAAGCTATCGAGGAAGGTCACTTTTGCGTGTAACAGAAGGCAATTCGATTTTGTGTGTAGTGAAAAATTACTTTGGGGTTGTGTATAAAATAATCCAAACATTGTTATTTTATACATTGAACAAAATCTATACTCTGTCTTGCATGTATTGTATGGCAACTCAGTTTTTTGTCTAATGTATGACAAGTCTTTTTAGTGTGAAAGGAATGCTTGACTTAGTGAATTGCAAGTTATAAATGAAAATTGGAATTTATTCGAAAAAAGTACTATAAAAACTTAGGGTGTTACATTATACCCCCCTTAAAATGAATTTATCCCTCGAAATTCATTGGGGTTATAAAAGGTTTTCTATATTAATGTTCCATTCATGGAATCCCTAATAAAAAAAGGAATTCAAAAACTACATTTTAAAACGGAATTTTTGAAACTTAATGGTCACCCAAAGTAACTCATCACTAGGTTTCTACATAGGATAAAGTTTTGGGAATTGAAAACATAGATATAGAAGAAAAATCTAACCATCATGATCTTTTAGATAGTGATATAGGAAAAGGTTTGGAGAAAGTTAGCAACTATAAATACATAAATCTGTGATGATTTAAGGGACCATATGATTCATTAGATAAGAAGGTACTAGGATAATTTTTTTGGTTTTAAAGATTCTTCTCCTTAATGTGAAGAACATGAGAATAAATACTTACTTGATTTCAATACATTTTCTTCATTGACCAAACCTTGAAAAAGTTCCACTGTATCACTTATTCAATGAAATAAAGTTGAATTTTTCATTCCTAAAGTGTTAGTACATCATGAAATCCATAAATTTAATGATATATCATTCCATATATATTTATCAAAAAATGTTTATCACAAGTTATCAAGCATTCATAAGTCCATATACGGTGCAATAATACATTATTGTAACAAATATCATCTGATGTTTAAACCTTCCAATAAATTGATAACCTTACAATCCTTCTGAGAGATGAAAATCCAAAACTGTAGATAAATGTTCACAAAGAAACTTAAAATTTATCCCCCATATATAATAATATATATATAGTTTGTCACATTCCAAAAATTTCAACACCTTCATCATGTATTATCCTGATTCACAGTAACAACTTGAATTATCAGATATCCTTATTAAACCGGGATTTCTTGTCGTTCTAGGCATGTATTTCTGAGCCAGATTTACTTGACATTCCGGCCCTGTATTGCTGAACCAGATTAACTTTCCATTCTATTAATATCTAACTCATGATATATAATTCTTTACCCATTGGATTTGATGGATATATAGGTACCAATGAGGTCATAATGAAATTATTCTTATATGTTCCACAAAAAAATATACCATTCATCATATCATATCCTAAGAAATAAAATGGTTTTCATAAACATCATTCCATCATAACATAATCCATATAAAATTTCATTCCATAATTAGCACAATAAAATATTAATAATAATAAAAATATAAAATAAACCTATTTAAATAGCGTGATCTTATAAGAAAAATAATTTTGATAAATCATATGAAATTAATTATTGAGCAAAATATACTTTCTTCTTTAAAAATGTTAACTTTTCTCAAAGTGAAATGAAATTTTAATAGAAAAGAATTTAGTTGAAAATAAACTTAAAATAACATAGAGGAATATTCCTGGTAATAATTAGTTAAGAAGACATAAAAATACATCATGTAGTATAAGTTAGAAAAACATTATTCTCTTACTCTTATAGGAAAAGTTAGAAATTACATCGTATGGAAAATGAATGAAATACTCCTTATATACCATGTCGTAAAAGTAAAAAATGGCTAGAAAATATGTTCAAAATCATATAAGAATAGTAAACATATTAGTAAATCATTTTTAGAAAACATTTACATTGATGGTAAATATACCCTCAGTAGAAACTTATGTATAGACAATCTTATATAAATATGAGATTGCAGAATTACACCTTACCTTTGTTCTGATATCTTCCATATGTGTCTGAAACTCCTACATAGTGGTTTTAAACATATTATTAACTTGTAAACGAATGGTAATAATATCTATTATATCATACACTATTCAATTATGCCTTTATATTAAATTCTTATTTTTCAATTTCTTGTTTACGCAACGTTTTGGGTAATAGTCGTTTTATTTATCGTTCATGTTTTGAGTTGTTATTCATGATCTGAATACATAGATTGTAAATTAATTACATAAAGAATGTAAACCATTATTTAAATATTGTAAAAATTTAGTATATAAATTTATAAAATATATAGATAAATTAAATAGAATACACTATTCATAGAGATGGTAGGCCATACGTATGCATGAATGTTATTTCTGTTTCCTTATTGAATTGAATGGAGGATATTAAATGAAATATCTATAATTAAATAAATAAAGTAGTATTATTATATAATATATTTAATTATTATTTATTATATATACTTTATAACCATTGGTGAATGGTTAATATGGAGAATTAATCTCATCACGAAGTAACGATGGTAGGTCGTATGTACGCACGAGCGATGATATCATTAACTTAATGGTTAAATGGTATATAATTGGATAATATATTAATTATAAATAATTATTATCAAGTTATATTAATTATTTAAACCCATTATACTCATCATTATACCCATCCAAATTAATTATTATTGAATAAAAAATTACACCTCGACGTTTAGATGATAAGCCGCACGTACGCATGCATAATGATATTGAAATTAATAGGATGCATATAATGTGGTATAAGGTTGTATAATAATTATAATAACATATTATAATTTGGAATATACTTGATTTATTAATTTATTGTGGTAAAAATACACGAATATGAAGTATAAGAAGAAAGTAAATTTGAAGGAGGTGATAAAACAATTACCTTTTTTTCGAGAATCTTCTTTTGATTTACACAATAGGTCTTTCTAGGGTACATTTCTGCCATAAGTGTGGCCTCTAGGATTAAGAGATAGAATTTGGGAGTGTAAATGGGTAGGTTTTGGCTGAAAAATAGGGATTTAGAGGTGTGATTAAAAAATAAGGATAATTTCCCATTTATGAGAGAGGTGAGGGGAACTTTAGGAATGTATTTAAATATTAATTTATTATAAATTTATTTTGGGGTTATAATGGTACAAAAATAATTTATTTCCAAGATATGATATCTATGGTTCTAAATATTATACAAAATTTATTTTAGAAAAGTTTAGTTCTCAAAATTAACCTTATCTTGTAGGTTTACCCCTTAGTTAAAAACATTAACTCATACCATGTCTTCATGTATTTTCATAATATATAGTAACTATAGTTACTATAAAATGGAAAGAGAACCTCAAGTGGATCATTAATGAAATTTTTAACATTATTTATGATATTTGGACGAATTATTGACATTCAAGACTATTATATCATTTAATAAAATAGTATTTATTTTATGAATTCATTTCTGTCAATTTTGAAATTATTTAGAAATTGAATTTTGTTAAAGTCATAACAACTTGACTGATTCAATAAAAATGAATTAAATCATCCCTAACATGTATATTTCATCCATAAAATTCTTGGATTACATCAAAATGTAAAATTATAATTTATTTTAATATTCATAATATCATTTATTGGAATGTTTCATTAATAGATAATCTGTGTATCATCATTATTTCATAAATAAATTTATTTATTTAATGTCTCAAAATTATAAATAAAATAACATGGTGCAGGAAATTTTTTATATTTCTAATGATTATTTATCATCTAAGATATCATTTATATAAACGAAAATAAAATTCTATTAGGTAAAAGATACTTGTTTATGTTAAATTTACCTTTACTTTAAATCAATTATTATTACATCGCATTTTCACACCCAAGTGGTTCTTAAATACAACAATTTTAGAAAAATGATTTTTTTATCCCATTACTTATATAATAGGATTAGTACATGTGTTAGGGTAGTTTTATATTCTTATAAAAATAATTTTTACCTGTATTTACCTGATTTCCCCTTTAACCATGTTAAAAAAATTATTACTGAAGTTACTATTCATAATGTCCAAAATTAAAAGGTACCAATTTACAAAATTTGGAACTAATTATTGAAAATATATAATCCATTTTAATAAATTAATAACACATAATTGGAACGAAATAATTTAAAATTAATTCCTGTTGTCAAAACATGAAAGTGGGATTGTATGAAGTAAAAACTATCCAAAGATTTACATGCGCTTACGTCCAATTTAATTGTGAAATTACTTCCAGTGACAGAACTATATTAAATTATAAATAAATAATCCAATTTAAATTTAAAACCAAATAAAAATATAATATAACTATATAAATAAATTAGATGAAACTATAGTTTAGAATTAAAATACTTTATTTTTCACTAGTCATTAAAATTTTATTTTTATTAGAAGAATACCAAAAATTTAACCAAAGTAAATTTTTTTGTCCTTATCTAAAATATGATGTTTATTTTTTCAAATATAATATATAATAGTGTTAAAGATAGGATTTAAAATGGATTCTCCATCAAAAGGTGGAAAAACTGTATTTTTTGAAAAAAACATATTTTATCCAAAAAATGAATTTATTCTTATATCATGTCTGGAAAATAAAAATTATTAATGGTAATGATTTATAAAATTGAATTTTTTTTAATAATATTTATAATAACTAGTTTTTATACCATTAAATAATAATATTTTAAAAATATTTTATTTTTTAGTGAAACTCAGTATTACGTACAATGCAAGCTATCGAGGAAGGTCACTTTTGCATGTAATGAAATCCAAGTCCATTTTGAGTATAGTAAAACATTATTTTGGTTTTATGTACAGCATAATCTAAACATAGTATTTTTATAGATTGAAAAAAATATATATTCATTGTTGCATGTATCGTACGCCAACTCGGTGTCACGTGTAACATATGATAAGACATTTTAGTGTGAATGGAATGATTGACCTAGTGAATTGAAAGATATAATTTAATATAAGAATTTATTTTAAGAAAATGGTCCATAAAAACTGAGGGGTTTAAAAATGGTACCATCTATATATATCATAAAAACTCAGGGGTTTCATATCGGTCACATATCAATTAGTGGTTCTTTGTTTTAAAGACACCCAATTGGGAACCATAGGTTTTATCACTATCTAAAATGGTGGTAGATGTTTTGGACTTTGTATTATAACCATATGATGAGATTATTATGTATCTATAAAAAGAAATTATTATTTTTTATTGAGACCTATTATATGGATAAATAATTCCTCTTTTGGGATAAGGGATGGGGATAATTTTGGTACCTTTTAAGGTCCCTAACTACTTAATGTCATGTGTTGTAGTCTCTTAAAAGCAACATGATTCATAATGGTTAGTGTGTTTGTTACCTATGATATTTCCATTCTAAATTATACAAAATAATATTAAAAAAATTATATTTTTAATAATTGTCCCATAGGGATATGGTCCGCGGAGAAAGAATTAGTTATCTGATGAAAAATATTGTTCAATGAGGATGCGATTATTATAAAGATTATGACCCACTAAAGATCTCATCTTGAGTATTGGATTGAAATCGTGAATAGGAATTTTACTTATCTTTATTTGGCAGAATCAAATCTCATAATGTTTTTATTTTACGTTTTATAGTCTTATTATTGTTTTAGTCATTACAATTTTGCACAATTTGGTATGAACATTTTTATATTGGTTTACATCATTCCATAAATGTAACACCCATAGATTTTATGAGATTTATTCTTTTTAATTTCATTCATATATTCTGTTTTACGCAACACCAAGATTATCTTGCGCTATACGCAAAACGTATTAGCTTGTAGTATAGGAAACACTATTCTTGGATCATGTTACATACAATTTCAAGTTCGTATGAAAGTGGTTATTCTACGAAACATTGAGTGTGTGTATATATATATATATATATATATTCAATGTATAAATAAAATATGGGTGGATTATGTTATACGCAACAACAAATGAGTCTTGCAATACATGCATCCCCAAATTATCTTGTGTTACACGCAATCGCCACCTTCCACGATAGCGTGTGTTGTACGCAATACTGAGTTACACTAAACAACGATATGTTATATAAACTAGCCATTATGAATAGTAATACCTATTTTTGAAATTTTATAAATTTTATCTTTCAAAATGGACTTCATTTTTGGATCTGGAATATTGAAATTATCCTAGGGTGAATTTTTGGTATTTTTCTGAAAACATTCAATTTTTGATGAATAGTGAAAACAATGGGTTACTATTTAAAAACCGACTTTTTATTTAAATAATTATTTATTTTATTTAAATTTATTTTAGTTCAAAATTTATACATAATACTTATATAATTTCAATGTAATTCATTGGATTAATTTCATAATAATTTTAGATATATAAAAATTTTATTGAACTTTTCACTGTCTTTTACCCACCTCCTAGGAGAGTTTGAAAATTTACATAAAACATAATTTTACCACTTCTGTGAGTGGAATTTCGAAAATATGAGAGACATGGTAAATATCAAGAAGTAAAATGTGGTTCAATAAGATATACATAATTTTTTCTGAATAGTAACTTTTTTACTTTTATTTACCACCGTTAAAAGTAAATAGGGAAATAAAGGGTAAAAATGATATTACTATTACCCTAACACATGTCCTAATTCTATTGGATAATTTTAGTTCCCCCCAAAAAAAGCTTAGGGATAAAATATTACCCTTTAGGTCCACTTGGATTAGATTAGGACATTTATTATTATTTTATTTAAAGAAGAGTTAGAATAGTTAAAATCAATGTTTAATAACTAAAACATTTTTAATATAGGGTTATAAATTAGATAAATTCGACTATAAATATTCATTAGAAAGATAAAAAGATTTTATACATAATGGTATTTTATGTATTATTTTTAGACATTAAATAAATTATTTTATTTTTGACTCAATGATGATGTAGTAATTACCTTATTAATGAAATATTAACAAAATTGATGTTATAAATACCTAAATAAACGTAATTTTAGACTTTTTATGAATTAAACTAATATTAATGGTTAATATAACATGTTATTATTGAAATAATTAAACTTGTTTTGAACTAATCATGCTGTTATGATTTTCACAAAAATCAAGTACCAAATAGTGTCAATATTGACATAAATAGTTTTTAAAACAAATATTATATTATTAATTGTTATTTTATTCATAAAAATCTAAGCTTATGCAAAATTACATAGATAAAGATATATATATTAATAATGAACCACTTGGGGTTCGTTTGGATTGTTATAGTATTTTTTCTAACCATATAGTGTAATAAAACAAAAAGACACGGTAAAAGATAAATTATTTAACTTTGAGTTAAATCTTAATGATAAGGATACAATAGTAACCTAAACTTCTATAAAATCTATTGGTTGAGAGGATTTAGAACCATACCCACATTATCATCTAAATAATTCAATTTGGAGATATTAAAAACTTAATATGACTTTATTATAAAATAATATTTTATGTTTTCCAAAGGTGCCCCTCTCCCCCCTTATAAAAAGGTAACCCATTCTCTTTTCACTTCACACCCCTTTTGAGCCTTGAAGCTCGGCCAAACCCTAACCATTTCTATTCTCCACTTCCCTAGAAACATTATGGAAGTTCTGGTCTTCTCAAAAGACCAACTCTACTTCCTTAATAGGAAGCTTAAAGGAGATGCGTCGAAGAAGATGTAATATCTTCATCCGATTCTTTCAAGTTTCATTCTTCTTCTACTTCCTCTTATTTAGTTTTTGTAATATAAAGTAATCAAATCAGTATTACTTATATATTGATATTTTATTATAAATATTAAACAACCTATTTCATCTTATATCCATCCTACGAAAAATGTAATCACCACGCGTGCGTACGTACGGAATACCGTCCCCACGCCGTGGTGTAATCAGTTTTTCCAACACCACCATTCTTGGATGGGTATAATGGTGTAAATAATAACTAAATATTATTAATATAACATCATACTAATTATATGATATTATATCATCCACTTAAATACCATTCAATAAATATGGGAACGATATTATCGCTCGTGCGTACGTACGGAATACCGTCTCCACGACACAATGAGATTCATTTTCCAAGTTAACAATTCAAGAATGCTTATAAAGTATATATAATAAGTAATAATGAAATATATGAAATAATAATTCTACTGAATTTATGTATATATATATGTATTTCAACTACTTAATTCCATTCAATTCAATAAGGAAACGAAAAAACAATGTTCTTGCGTATGTACGGCCTACCGTCTCTATGAACAGTGAATTTATTTTCCTTTATCGATTGATCATATATATATGTATATTATGAATATATATTATATATAAATCATGTTTTACATTCTTTAATTATGTAAATTATGATATAAGTAATAATATAAAGAACAACAAGTCGAAACGCGTACGATAAATGAAACGATTTTACCCAAAATGCTGCTTTAACATGGAATTTACAAATGAACGGGTAATATAAAGTCATAAGTGAACCATATATGATATCATAACAATGATTATGATTCTGTAATAAGTCAATGACATTATTTAAATAACTATACAGGATGTTTGAATACATATGAATCATATCGTACGTAAGGTAAGGGATAACTTTTCCAATCTCATTTTATCTGAGATTGTTTATTCATAAGTATTTACTAGGGTTATGTTTTTCATCCAGTTCCATAAAAATGTTTTCTCATAAAGTTTTTAATTTTATTTCATGTATATATAAAGTCATGTTTACCTCTGTTTTAATTTTACATTGTGTTATGGAAGGAATTTTTTTTTTGTTTACCATATGAAGAAATTTTTGACTTTTTCGACAAATGTACAAGGAGAATGTTTTTTTTAACTTATACGACATGAACAGATATTTATAGTATCATAACACCTTATTTTCATGAAGTTTACTCTACAAGATTTCATGACTATTATCAAAATAATCCTTTTCTTTTAAAACTGCATGGCATTTTGTGGAAAGAAAATGATTTTTGAAGAAGAAAGGATATTTTCCTCCAGAATTAATTTCAAGAGTTTTATCAAAACCATTTTCATCTAAGATGACATTATTTAATATGTGTATGTTTCAAGTATAATGTATCTATTATTTGAATAGGTTGATTCTTCTAATGATGAAATTATATCCAATTGTTTTATATGGATTATGTTATGATGAGAAGATGTTTATGAAACCCATTTTATTCTTTGGGTTATGATGAATGAATTAAGATTGTTTTGTGGAACACAAAAGAATGATTTAATTATGAGATGGGTGGGACCTATATCTCCCTCCAATGCATTGGGTAAATATTTATATCTCATGATATAGACATGGCTTGAAAGGTAAGTTAATCTGGTTTAGTGTTGTAGTACTGAAACGAGGAGTGAACTAGATTCAGAAAGGGACATTGTACACTAAGATGGTCTTGGAAGCAATGCCTTGGATACTATGGAAATCATAACATGTGATTAATGGATTCCACAATTACATCCTTTATTCTCATCCTATTTTATAATGATTGATGATCCATTATGATCTATGCCTTACGTACTGCCATATTTTATGTCATGGCTCAAGATTTTGATGTTTAAATATTATGATCACGTTTTGAAGTTCAAATGTATATGGTTAGTTTTATTTTCTCCATGATTACCATTCCTGATAATTTGACCTCACCCTTTATATTTTTACTTTTACCCATGATATAAAGATAGGTTGTATGTATGAAAAAAAAGGAAGATCTTTATGGGAGATGTTGAAGATGTTTCACCAAGATTAGAAGATTATATTCCGAGTTTCCAAACGCACTAAACTATTATGGTCCTTTGTTTTCTTTTTTTGTTATGTATTAGATATTATGAAAAAGTAATGTAATGTCCATATACGTAAAACTTTGGGTCTCTACAGTTGGTATCAGAGGAAAGGTTTAGTCAACCTTTGGAAACTGGGATTCGAGAACTTTAGTGAAATCCCTAGAGATATTTCTAAGGTATGTCTAAGGATGTCCCTAAGGTTAAGTATAAGTATAGGTTATAGTCCTAGAATTATGGAAATGATCTTATAAATAAACATAATATGTTATATATTGAAGGTACTCCCCCTTTATTATGTTTTTTTCCCTAGCTTTATTTTTTCCTCTCACACTATTCTTTTTGGGGTTTAGACGATGGATGGAACCCAAAGGAACCGTGTTAATCAATGTAATGGACAATTCAATGATTGTCCTCCTGAACATACCAATTTCATGGGAGTTGGTGTGAAAAATATTATTACTATAATTACACAAGCTATGAATCATTCTGGACTTCCAAATGAGCAGAAAAGGGAAAAATATTCTATTGAACGTCCACCTTCTATCAGTGGGTCTTCTGATCCACTTGTTTATGAACAATGGATTAATACCATTGAAAAGATATTTTCCATACTTCATTGTTTGGAACATGATAAAGTCATTCTAGCTATTTACCGTTTATAAGGTGAAGCAGACCAATGGTGGACTCTAATTAAGAATACAAGGCCCCAAGATGAAATTGAATCCATGGAATGGGACGAGTTAAAGAACTTGTTTTTCAGTAAGTACTTCCCTCGTATTAATCGAACAAAGATGGAAAAGGGGTTCCATGAGATTAAGCTAAAGTATGATGAATCTGTTGGTATATACAAAGCAAATTTTACAAGGCTTGCAAGGTATGCATCTGTCTTTATCATCCAACATGAAAAAAAAGTTGATTGATTCTTCAGTGGCTTAAAAACAAGTCTTTAATGGGAATTAGCTATAAGAGACTTCAGTAGATATGAAGAGATTGTGCATTGTGCTATCAAGGTAGAAATGGAAGTTGGTGTTACATAATCATCTCATGGTTTTGACAAGAAACGAAAGATGGAGTTCAAGGAGAAATATCAGAATAATGGTGAAAAGAAGATGAATGTTTCTTTATGCTCAAATTGTGTAAAGAAGCATGGTGGAGATTGTCTTAAAGGGACTATAAAATGTTTTATGTGTGGAAAATAAGGTCATCGAGCAGCTGAGTGTCGAAGTAATGGAAAAAGGGCTGCTAATGATGTGAATAAAGAAAAGACTGCAGAGAACGCACCACAAACACTTCAATGCTTAAAGTGCAAGGAAATGAATAATTATTCTAATCAATGCCCTAATCCAAGGGTTAATGATGATCAACGTGAGAAACCTCTTAAGGAAAAGGGTAAAGGGAAGTGACATGTGATCACTATTTGTGATGTTGAGTATGAAAATGATGTTGTGTAATGATTAAGTGTTTATGTAATGGGATTTAAAAACAATATCAAAGAATCTCTTTTATAGCATCATGGAATTTTGGAATATCTATGTATTGGTAACCATGAAAACTGATTCAAATATTTTGGAAAGAAGATGATATGTTCATAATGAATGGATAAAGAGAAAATAATATGTTTGACAGTATTCATGAGCTCATGATTGATATAAGGACTAAGTGATATCATGGTTTGAGTATATATAATTTTTAGGATTTTGGTATGTGGAAAGTGTTAACTTTTAACTGCATTCATGTTTTCACTAAGGATCAATGGGTATTCATTTTTTAAGAGAATACATGATTAAGGTATTCACATGTTTGGAAGGTGACCAAAATGATATATCATATGATAAATGATGGTACTCACATGCTTGGTAAATGACATTTCTAGTAATTTTTTTCTTTATATTATGAGATTGGACAGAAGTATTTTGGATAAGCCTAAATATTGGAATGGATTATGTTGGAAATAAGTCAGTATTGTTTAAGGCTCAAACTTTTTTTCGATATTATTTATGGAATGTTATAATAATGTAGTTTTAGAAAATGGACGACCTGTAGGACGGGCAACAACCCGTCGCATCGGACAAGGATGTGGAAATCGGACCCACAACTGAAGTGCGACAAGCCTTTATTGCATACCACTGGCCTATAGGAAGTACCTGGTTAGTAGAAAGTAGTTTTATTATATTAACCAGTATGATATATTAATTATAAGTCTATTTTAGGAACCATATACCATTAATCTCACTATAGATGGACTTATGTATATTTGATAACTTTTGATAACCTTATGTTTGAGACAGATGGAATGACCTATCATTATATCGCATGATCTGGTAACACTTCACAGAAGAAAAATTAAACTTCATTTCATTAAGAGATGAAGTGGAAATAGTTCAAGGCACAAACAATAGTGAGATTGTTCCAAAATCAAGTAAGCATTTCTTTTAATTTAAAAAATATACAACATTAGGGAAATGATCTTGAAAACCAAAAATTTCATCCTAGTGCCCTCATATCTAATGAATTAGATGGTACCTTAGATAATCATAAATTTATAGCTTTGTGACTATTGGATTTATCATAGCCATTTCCTCTACCACTATCCATCGGAACTTGATGGTTAGATTTCTCTTCCATATCCATATTTTCACTTATGTTATCCTATGTAGAAACCCAATGATTAGTTAATTTGGGTAATTGTTACGTTTCATACATTAATTTTTAAAGATATGTTTTGGTATTCCGTTTTATAATGTGGGTTTTAATGAAATAAACTCTCATGTGATAAACCATTTATAACCCTGATTAATTTAGAGGGCGAAATACATTTTAAGTGGGGTAGAATGTAACACACAGAGATTTCATGAGATTTATTGTTTTTAATTTCTTTCATATCTTATGTTGTACGCTACCCCAAGATTATCTTGTGCTATACGCAATACCTTATTAGCTTGCAGTATACGCAACACTATTCTTGGATCGTGTTACATACAATTTCAAGTTCGTTTCATAGTGGTTATTCTACACAACATTGAGTGTATATATATATATATATTCAATGTATAAATGAAATGTGTTTACATTCTGTTATATGAAAGAACAAAAGAGTCTTGCAATAAACGCATCCCTGACTTGGCTTGCATAACACGCAATCGATACCTTCCACAATAGCGTGTGTTGTACGCAATACCGAGTTACACTAAACAATGATATGTTCTATAAACTAGCCGTTATGAATAGTAATACCAACTTTTTTAAATTTTATAATTTTAATCTTTCAAAATGGACTTCATTTTTGGATTTGGAATATTGAAATTAGCATAGGGTAAATTTTTGGTTTTTTCTGAAAACATTCAATTTTGGATGAATAGTGAAAACACTTGGTTACTATTTAAAAACCGACTTTTTATTTAAATAATTATTTATTTTATTTAAATATATTTTAGGTCAAAATTGATTCATAATACCTATATATGTTCAATGTAATTCATTGGAGTCATTTTATAATAATTTGAGACATATAAAAATTTTATTGAACTTTTCACCGCCTTTTACCCACCTCCACGGAGAGTTTGAAAATTTACAAAAAACACAATTTTTCTGCTTCTATGAGTGGAATTTTGAAAATCCAAGAGACACGGTTAATATCAAGGAGTAAAATTTGGTTCCATAAGATAAAAATATTTTTTGGTGAATAGTAACTTTTTACTTTTATTTACCATGGTTAAAAGTAAATAATGTAATTAAGGGTAAAAATGATATTAATATTACCCTAAAACATGTATAAATTCTATTGGATAAGTGTAGTTTGATAAAAAACAAACATAGGGATAAAATATTATCCATTAGGTCCACTTGGACTAGATTAGGACATTTATTATTATTTTATTTAAAGAAGAGTTAAAATAGTTAAAATCAAAGTTTAATAACTACAACATTTTTAATATAGGGTTATACATAAGATAAATTCGAATATAAATATTAATTGAAAATATAAAATGATTTCCTACATAATGGTATTTTATGTATAATTTTTAGAAATTAAATAATTTAATTTATTTCTGACACAGTGATGATTCAGTAATTACCTTATTAAGGAAATATTAACATAATTGATGTTATAAATACCCAAAAAACAAAATTAGAGAGTTTTTATGAATTCCACTATTTTTATAGGTTAATATGACATGTTATTATTGATTTAATTAACTTTTTTCGAACTAATCTTGCTTTTATAATTTTCACAAAAATCATATACCAAATAGTGTGAAAATTGACATAAAATAGTTTTTAAAACAAATATTATATTATTAATTGTTATTTTATTCCAAAAAATATAAGGTTCGGAGAAATGACTTAGATATGGATATATATATTAATAATGAACCACTTGGGGTTTGTTTGGATTTTTATAGTATGTTTATTAACCATATAGTGTAAGAAAACAAAAAGACACGGTAAAAGTTAAATTATTTAACTTAGAGTTAAATCATAATGATAAGGATACACTGGTAACCTAAAATTTTATAAAACCTATTGGTTGAGATTATTTCGACCCATCCCCACTTTATCTTCGTAATAAATCAATTTGGAGCTATTAACAACTGAATATGAAGGTGCCTATCTCCTCCCTTATAAAAAGAGAACCCCTTACCTTTTCACTTCACACCCCTTTTGAGCCTTTAATCTTGGAAAAAAACCTGCCCATTTATCTACTCCACTTCCCTAAAAACATTCTAGAATTTCTGGTCTTCTAAAAATACCAACCCTACTTCCTTAAGATGAATCTTAAAGGAGGTGTGTCGAAGAAGAGGTAATCTCTTCTTCTGATTCTTTCATGTTTCTTTCTTCTTATACTTCCTCTTCATTAGTTGTTTCATTATAAAGTAATAACATAACTATTACATATATACTGATATGTTATTATAAATATGAAACAACCCTATTTCACCTTCTATCCATCCTAGGGAAAATAAAATCATTGGGCGTGCGTACGTATGGAATACCGTCTCCACGCCGTGGTGTAATCAGTTTTTCCACCACCACCTTTCTTGGATGGGTATAATGGTGTAAATAATAACTATATATAATTATTACAACATCATACTTATTATATGATATTATATCATCCACTCCAATACCATTCAATAAATATGGGAACGATATCATCGCTCGTGCGTACGTACGGAATACTGTCTCCAGGACGCGATGATATTCATTTTCCATGTTAACAATTCAAGAATGATTATAAAGTATATATAATAAGTAATCATGAAATATATGACATAATAATTCTACTGAATTTATTTATATATATACGTATGCCATCTACTTAAATCCAATCAATTCAATAAGGAAACGAAAAAATAACGTTCATGCGTACGTACGGCCTACCGTCTCCATGAACAGTGTATTTATTTCCAATTATCGATCTATCAAATATTTATGTATATGATAAATATATATAATATATAAATCATGTTTTACATTATGGAATTAAATAAATCAGTACATAAGTAATAATATCAAGAACAACAAGTCACAACACGTACGATAAATGAAAATAATATACCCAAAACGCTACTTTAACATGAAATTTACAAAAGAACGGGTAATATAAAGTCATATGTGAACCATATATGATATCATAAAAATTAATATGATTCTTTATAAATTCAATTATATTATTTAAATCATTATACAGGAGGTTCTAATACATACGAAGCATATCAGACATAAGGTAAGGGATAACTTTTCCATTTTCATTTTTATCAGAGATTATTTATTCGTAAATTTTTACTAGGGTTATATTTATCATCCATGTCCATAAAAAAGTTTTTTCATAAAGTGTCTAATATTATTACATGTATATTTAAATTCATTTTTACCCCTATTTTACTTTTACATTGTGTTATGGAAATAATCTGTCTTTTGTTTACCATACAACGAACTTTTTGACTTTTTCGGCAAAAGTACGAGGAAAATGTTTTTTGAACTTATATGGCATGAACGGATTTTTACGGTATCATAATGACTTATTTTCATGAAGTTTACTCTACAATATTTCAGGACTATTTTAAAAAAAAAAATCCTTTTCTTTTCAAACTGCATTGCATTTTGTGAAAGGAAAATGATTTTTGAAGAAGAATGGATATTTTCCTCAAGAATTCATTTCAAGAGTTTTATCAAAACCATTTTCCATATAAGATGACATTATTTCATAAGTTTATGTTTCAAGTATAATATCTCTATTTTTTAAATGGTTTGATTCTTCTTATAATGAAATTATATCGATTTTTTATATGGATTATCTTCTGATGGGATGATGTTTATGAAACCCATTTTATACTTTTGGTTATGATGAATGATTTATGATTGTCTTGTGGCACACGAAAGAATGATTTCATTATGAGATGGGTGGGACCTATATCTCCCTCAAATTAATTGGGTAAAGATTTATATCTCATGTGATATACATCGCTGGAACGGTAAGTTAATCTGGTTCAGTGTTACAGGACTGAATTGAGGAGTGAACTAGATTCAGAAAGGGACTTTGTCCTCTAAGATGGTCTTGGTGGCAATGCCTTGGATACTATGGAAATCATTACATGTGCGTAATGGTTGACAAAATTACATGCTTTATTCCCATGCTATTTTATCATGATTGATGATCCATTATGATCTATGCCTTACGTACTGCCATGTTTTATGTCATTGCTCAAGATTTTGATGTTTAAATATTATGTTCATGTTTTAAAGTTAAAATGTATATTGTTTGTTTTATTTTCTCCATGATTACCCTTACTAAGAATTTGATCTCACCCTTTATATGTTTTCATTTACCCAGTATATAAAGAAAGGTTTTAGGTAAGAAAAAAAAGGATGATCTTTATGGGAGATGTTGAAGATCTTTCACCAAGATTAGAAAATTATATTCCGAGTTTCCAAAGACACTAAACTATTTCGGTTGTTTGGTGTCTATTTTTGTTATGTATTAGATATTCCGCAAAATTAATTTAATGTCCATGTATGTCAAGATTTGGGTCTCTACAGTTGGTATCAGAGGAAAGGTTTAGTCAACCATTGGAAACTAGGATGCAAGAACTTTAGTGAAATACCTAAAGATATTCTAAAGGTATGTATAGGGATGTCCCTAAGGTTAAGTATAAGTATAGGTTATAGTCCTATAATTATGATAACGATCTTATAATTAAACATAAGATGTTAGATATTGAAGGTACTCCCCCTTTATTATGTTGTTTTCCCTAGCATGATTTTTTTCCTCTCACACTATTATTTTTGGGTTTTAGACGATGGATGGAACCCGAAGGAACCATGTTGATCAATTTAATGGAAAATGCAATTATTTTCCTCCTGTACAAACCAATTTCATGGTATTTTGAGTACAAAATCTTATTACTATACTTACACAAGCTATGAATCATTCTGGACTTCTAAATGAGTAGAAAAGGGAAAAATATTCTATTGAGTCCTTCATGAGGCAACATCCACCTTCTTTTAGTGGGTCTTATGATTCACATGTTTCTGAACAATGGATCATTACCATTGAAAAGATATTTTCCATACGTCTTTGTTCAGAACATGATAAAGGAATTCTAGCTATTTACCATTTAGAATGTGAAGCAGACCAGTGGTGGACTTTAATTAAGAATACAAGTCCCCAAGATGAAATTGAATCCATGGAATAGGACAAGTTCAAGAACTTGTTTTTAGTAAGTTCTTCCCTAGTATTATTCAAAAAAAGATGTAAAAGGAGTTCCTTGAGGTTATGTAGAAGGATGGTGAATCTGTTGATATATATGAAGTAAAATTTACAAGTCTGGCAAGTTATGCATCTCGCTTTATCATCTAACTTGAAAGCAAAGTTGATCGATTCTTCAGTGGATTAGAACCAAGTCTTCGAAAGGAATTAACTATAAGAGACTTCAGTGGATATGAAGAAATTGGGGGTTGTGCTATCAAGGTAGAAATGGAAGTTGGTGTTACATATCCATCTCATGGTTTTGACATGAAACGAAAGATGGAGTTCAAGGAGAAATCTCAGAATAATGGTGAAAAGAAGATGAATGTTTCTTTATGCTCAATGTGTGGAAAGAAGCATGGTGGATATTGTCTAAAAGGGACTAGAAAATGTTTTAAGTGTTTAAAATAAGGTCATCGAGCAGCGGAGTGTTGATGTAATGGAAAAAGGGTTTCTAATGATGTGAATAAAGAAAATATTGCCGAGAACGCACCACAAACACTTCAATGCTTCAAGTGAAAAGGAATGGGGAATTATGCTAATCAATGCCCTAATACAAGGGTTAATGACGATCAACATGAGAAACATCTTAAGGCAATGGATAAAGGGAATCCACATGCGATCACTAGTTGTGATGTTGAGTATGACAATGATGTTGTGCAATGATTAAGTATTTATGTAATGGGATTTAAAAATATTATCACGGAATCTCTTTTATGGCATCATGAAATTTTGAAATATCTATATATTGGTAACCATGAAAAGTGATTCAAATATTTTGGAAATCAGATGATATGTGAATAATGAATGGATAAAGGGAAAATAATATGTTTGATAGTATTCATGAGCTCATGATTGATACAAGGACTAAGTGATATCATGGTTTGAGTATATAGAATTTTTGGGATTTTGGTATGTGGAATGTGTTAAATTTTAACTGCATTCATGGTTTCACTAAGGTTCAATGGGTATTCATTTTTCAAGAGAATACATGATTAAGGTATTCATGTTTTTGGAATGTTACCAAAAAGATATATCGTATGATAAATGATGGTATTCACATGCTCGGTAAATGACATTTCTTGTAATTGTTTTCGTTATACTATGAGATTGGATATAAGTATTTTGGATAAGCCTAAAGATTGTAATGGATTATGCTGGACATAAGTCAGTGTTGTTTATGTCTAGATTTTTTTTTCAATATTATTTATGGAATGTTATGATAATTTAGTTTTAGAAAAAGGAAAACCTGCAGGACAGGCGACAACCCGTCACATCGGACAAGGATGTAGGAATCGAACCCACAACTGAAGTGCGACAGGACTTTATCACATACCACTAGCCTATAAGAATTTCCTGGTTAGTAGAAACTAGTTTTATTTTATTAAGCGGCATGATATATAAAGTATAAACCCATTTGAGGAACAATATACAATTAATCTCACTATAGATGTACTTATATATACTTGATAACTTTTTCTAACCTTATGTTTGAGACAAATTAAATGACCTATAATTCTATCACATGATCTGCTAAAACTTCACGGAAGTCAAATTCAACTTCATTTCTTTAAGAGATGAAGTGAAATTGTTCAATGCACAAACAACAGTGAGATTGTATCAAAATCAAGTAAGTATTTCTTTTAATTCAAAAAATATACAACATTAGGGAAATGATCTTGAAAACCAAAAATGTCATCCTAGTTCCCTCATATCTGATGAATCTGATGGTACCATAGATCATCACAAATTTATGGCTTTGTGACTGTTGGCTTTATCATAGTGATGTCCTCTACCACTCTCCATCCGAACTTGATGGTTAGATGTCTCTTCCATATCCATATTTTCACCTATGTTATCCTATGTGGAAAACCAGTGATTAGTTAATTTGGGTAACTGTGACATTTCATACTCTAGTTTTTAAAGATAGGTTTTCGTTTTCCGTTTTATGATGTGGGTTTCTATGAAAGAAACTATCATGTGATAAACCATTTATAACCTTGGTGAATTTCAAGGGTGAAATTCATATTAATGGGGGTAGAATGTAACACCCATAGATTTTATGAGATTTATTCTTTTTAATTTCTTTCATATCATCTATTGTACACTACACCAAGATTATCTTGCGCTCTACACAAGACCTTATTAGCTTGCAGTATACACAACACTATTCTTGGATCGTGTTACATACAATTTCAAGTTCATTTGATAGTGGATATTCTACTCAAACTTGATTATATATATATATATTCAATGTATAAATGAAATATGATTGGATTCTGTTATATGAAACAACAATGGAGTCCTGAAATACATGCATCCCTGACTTGTCTTGCATTACACGCAATCGCGACCTTCCATGATAGGGTGTGTTGTACGCAATACCGAGTTACACTGAACAAAGATATGTTATATAAAATAGCAATTATGAATAGTAATACCAACTTTTTGAAATTTCATAAATTTTACCTTTCAAAACGAACTACATTTTTGGATTCGGAATACCGAAATTAGCCTCGAGGGAATTTTTGGTATTTTTCTGAAAACTTTCAATTTTCGATAAATAGTGAAAACACTGGGTTACTATTTAAAAACCAGCTATTTATTTAAATAATTATTTATTTTATTTAAATTTATTTTAGGTCAAAATTGATACATAATACCAATATAAGTTCAATTTAATTCATTGGATTCATTTTACAATAATTTTAGACATATGAAAATTTTATTGAACTTTTCACCATCTTTTACCCACCTCCTAGGAGAGTTTAAAAATTTACATAAAACTTAATTTTACCACTTCTGTGAGTGGAATTTCGAAAACCCGAGAGACATGGTGAATATCATAGATTAAAATTTGGTTCAATAAGATAAAAATAGTTTTTGGTGAATAGTATCTTTTTAATTTTATTTACCACAGTTAAAAGTAAATAGGGTAATTAAGGGTAAAAATGATATTACTATTACCCTAACACAGGTCCTAATTCTATTGGATAAGTTTAGTTCAACCAAAAACAACCTTAGGGATAAAATATTACACTTTATGTCCACTAGGATTCAATTAGGACATTTATTATTATTTTATTTAAAGAAGAGTAAAAATAGTTAAAATCAAAGTTTAATAACATTTTTTTTAATATTGGGTTATATAAAAAATAAATTCTAATATAAATATTCATTAGAAAGATAAAAATATTTCCTACATAATAATTTTTTAGGTATAATTTTTAGAAAATAAATAATTTATTTTATTTTTGACACAATGATGATGCAGTAATTACCTTATTAATGAAATATTAACATAATTGTTGTTATAAATACCCAAATAAATGTAATTTTAGACTTTTTATTAATTACACTAATTTTCTAGGTTAATATGATATGTTATTATTGAGTTAATTAACTTTTTTCGAAGTAATCATGTTTTTATGATTTTCACAAAAAACAAGTACCAAATAGTGTCAAAATTGACATAAAATTGTTTTTAAAACGAATATTATATTATTAATTGTTATTTTATTCCTAAAATTATAAGGTTCTTCCAAATGACTTAGATAAGGATATATATATTAATAATGAATCAATTGGGTTTCGTTTGGCTTGTTATAGTAAGTTTATTAACCATATAATTTAAGAAAACAAAAAGACACGATAAAAGTTAAATTATTTAACTTAGAGTTAAATCTTAATGATAAGGATACAATAGTAACCTAAACTTGTCTAAAACCTATTGGTTAAGAGGATATCTACCCATACCCACCTTAGCTTATAAATAAATCAATTTGGAGCTATTCAAAACCGAATATTACTTTATTATAAAATAATATTTTATGTTTTCCTAAGGTGCCCCTCTCCTCCCTTATAAAAAGGGCACCCCTTACCATTTATCTTAACACTCATTTTGATCCTTGAAGCTCATAAAACCCTGCCCATTTCCCTTATCCACTTCCATAGAAACATTCTGTAAGTTCTGGTCTTCTAAAAAGACCAACTCTACTTCCTTAAGAGGATGCTTAAAAGAGGTGCGTCGAAGAAGAGGTAATCTCTTCTTCCGATTCTTTCATGATTATTTATTCTTCTACTTCCTCTTCTTTAGTTTTTTAATTCTAAAATAATAACATAAGTATGAATTATATAATTATATGTTATTATAATTATTAAACACCCCTATTTCACCTTCCATCCATCCTACGAAATATGAAATCACCGCGCGTGCGTATTTACGGAATACCATCTCTACGCCGTGGTGTAATCAGTTTTTCCACCCCCACCATTCTTGGTTGAGTATAATGGTGTAAAGAATAACTATATATAATTATTATAACATCATACTGATTCTGTGATATTATATCATCCACTCCAATACCATTCAATAAATATGGGAACAATATCATCGCTCGTGCGTACGTACGGAATACCGTCTCCACGACGCGGTGAGATTCATTTTCCATGTTAACAATTCAAGAATGATTATAAAGTATATATAATAAGTATTCATGAAATATATGACATAATAATTATAATTAATTTATATATATATATATAAATGTATGTAATCTACCTAATTCCATTCAAGTCAACATGGAAACAAAAAAATAGCGTTCATGCGTACGTACGGCCTACTGTCTCCATGAACTGTGTATTTATTTCCATTTATCGATCTATCATATATATATGTATATGCTGAATATATATTATATATAATTCATGTTTTAAATTCAATAATTAATTAAATCAGGATATAAGTAATAATATCAAGAACAACAAGTCGAAACACGTACGATAAATGAACCGATTTTACCCAAAACACTGCTTTAACATGGAATTTACAAAGGAACGGGTAATATAAATTCATAAGTGAACCATATATGATATCATAACAATGAATATGATTCTGTAATTAGTAAATTACATTATTTAAATCATTATACATGAGGTTCAGATACATACCAATCATATCGGACATAAGGTAAGGGATAACTTCTCCAATCTCTTTTTTATCCGAGATTGTTTATTCGTAAGTATTTACTGAAGTTATATTTTTCATCCAAGTAATAAAAATGTTTTTTCATAAAGTGTTTAATATTATTCCATGTATATTTAAAGTCATTTTTACACCTCATTGATTTTTACATTGTGTTATGGAAAGAATCTTTCATTTGTTTAGCTTACGAGGAAATTTTTGACTTTTTTGGAAAAAGTACAAGGAGAATGTTTTTTTAAAATTATACGGCTTGAATGGATATTTATGGTATCATAATGCCTTATTTTCAGGAAGATTACTCTACAATATTTCATTACTACTTTCAAAAACATCCTTTTATTTTAAAACTTCATGGCATTTTGTGAAAAGAAAATGATTTTTGAAGAAGAAAGGATATTTTCCTCAAGAATTCATTTCAACAGTTTTATCAAAACCATTTTCCATCTAAGATGACATTATTTCATATGTGTATGTTTCAAGAATAATGTATCTATTATTTAAATTTTTTGATTCTTATTATGATGAAATTTTATCCATTTGTTTTATATGGATTATGTAATGATGAGATGATGTTTATGAAACCCATTTTATTCTTTGGGTTATGATTAATGATTAATAATTGTTTTGTGGAACATGAAAAAATGATTTCATTATGAGATGGGTGGGACCTCTATCTCACTCCAATTCATGGGGTAAAGATTTATATCTCACGAGATATACATGGCTGGAATGGTAAGTTAATCTGGTTCAGTGTTACAGGACTGAAACGAGGAGTGAACTCGATTCCGAAAGGGACTCTGTCCACTAAGATGGTCTTGGCAGCAATGCCTTGGATACTATCGAAATCATAACATGTGATTAATGGTTTCCACAATTACATTCTTTATTCCCATGATATTTTACCATGATTGATTATTCATTATGATCTATGCCTTATGTACTTCCATGTTTTATGTCATTGCTCAAGATTTTGATGTTTAAATATTATGTTCATGTTTTGAAGTTTGAATGTATATGGTTTGTTTTATTTTCTCCATGCATACCATTATTGAGAATTTGAGCTCACCCTTTATATGTTTTCTTTTCCCCAAGATATAACGAAAGGTGTTAGGTAAGAAAAAAAAGGATGATCTTTATGGGAGATGTTGAAGATCTTTCACCAAGATTAGAAGATTATATTCCGAGTTTCCAAAGACACTAAACTATTACAGTCTTTTGGTGTCTTTTTTTGTTATGTATTAGATATTCGGAAAAATTAATGTAATGTCCATGTACGTAAATCTTGGGGTCTCTACTATTGGTCTAAGAGGAAAGGTTTAGTCAACCTTTGGAAACTAGAATGAGAGAACTTTTGTGAAATCCCTGGAGATATTCCTAAGGTTGGTCTAGGGATGACCCTAAGGTTAAGTATAAGTATAAGTTATAGTCCTAGAATTATGGTAACGATCTTATAATTAAACCTAAGATGTTATATATTAAAGTTACTCCCCCTTTATTATGTTGTTTTCCCTAGAATGATTTTTTCCTCTCACACTATTCTTTTTGGGTTTTAGACGATTGCTGGAACACGAAGGAACTGTGTTGATCAATGTAATGGAAAATTCAATGATTTTCCTCCTGAACAAACCAATTTCATGGGAGATGGAGTTAAAAATATTATTGGTATACTTACACAAGCTATGAATCATTCTTGACTTCCAAATGAGCAGAAAAGGGAACAATATTCTATTGAGTCCTTCATGAGGCAATGTCTACCTTCTTTCAGTGGGTCTTCTGATCCACTTGTTGCAGAACAATGGATCAGCACCATTGAAAAGATATTTTCCATACTTGGTTGTTTGGAAAAAGATAAATTCATTCAAGATGTTTACCATTTAGAAGGTGAAGTAGACCAGTGGTGGACTCTAATTAAGAATACAAGTCCCCCAGATGAAATTGAATCAATGGGATGGGATGAGTTCAAGAACATGTTTTTCAGTAAGTACTTCCCTCATATTCTTTGAAAACTATGGAAAAGGAGTTCCATGAGATTAAGTATAAGGATGATGAATCTGTTGGTATATAAGAAGTGAATTTTACAAGGCTTGCAAGGTATGCATCTGGATTTATCATCCAACCTGAATACAAAGTTGATCGATTCTTCTGTGGCTTATAACCAAGTCTTAGAAGGGAATTAGCTATAAGAGACTTTAGTAGCTATGAAGAAATTTTTATTTGTGATATCAAGGAAGAAATGGAAGTCGGTGTTACATATCCGTCTCATGGTTTTGACAAGAAACGAAAGATGGGGTTCAAGGAGAAATCTCAGAATAATGGTGAAAAGAAGATGAATGTTTCTTTATGATCAATGTGTGGAAAGAAGCATGGTGGATATTG
This sequence comes from Viscum album, assembly GCA_963277665.1. Lineage (NCBI taxonomy): Eukaryota > Viridiplantae > Streptophyta > Magnoliopsida > Santalales > Viscaceae > Viscum > Viscum album. The sequence continues at coordinate 930,901,764 of OY728146.1, forward strand.
TCTTAAAGGGACTAGAAAATTTTTTAAATGTGGAAAACAAGGTCATTGAGCAGCTGACTATCGATGTAATGGAAAAAGGGTTGCTAATGATGTGAATAAAGAAAAGACTGCAGAGAACGCACCACAAACACTTCAATTCTTCAAGTGAAAGGAAATGGTGAATTATGCTAATTAATTCCCTAATCCAAGGGTTAATGATGATAAACGTGAGAAACCTATTAAGTAAAATGATAAAGGAATGTCACATGTGATATCTATTTTTGATGTTGAGTATGAAAATGATGTTGTGTAATGATTAAGTATTTATTTAATGGGATTTAAAAATAGTATCATGGAATCTCTTTTATGGAATCATGGAATTTTGGAATATCTATGTATTAGTAACCACAGAAAGTGATTCAAATGTTTTGGAAAGCAGATGATATGAACATAATGAATAGATAAAGGAAAAATAAAATGTTTGATAGTATTGATGAGCTCATGATTGACATAAGGACTAAGTGATATCATGGTTTGAGTATATAGAATTTTTGGGATTTTCGTATGTGGAAAGTGTTAAGTTTTAACTGCATTCATGTTTTCACTAATGTTTAATGGGTATTCATTTTTCAAGAGAAAACATGGTTAAGGTATTCACATGTTTGGAATGTGACCAACAAGATATATCATATGATAAATGATGGTATTCACATGCTCAGTAGATGAAATTTCTAGTAATTGTTTTCTTTATACTATGAGCGTGGATAGAAGTATTCTGGATAAGACTAAAGATTGAAATGGATTATGTTGGACATAAGTCAGTATGGTTTAAGGCTAGAAATTTTCTTTGATATTATTTATGTAATTTTATAATAATTTAGTTTTAGAAAAAGGACCACCTGCAGGACGAGTGACAACCCGTCGCTTCAGACAAGGATATGGGAATCGAAACCACTACTGAAGTGCGACATGCGTTTATCGCATACCATTGGCCTATAGGAAGTCCATGGTTAGTATAAAATAGTTTTATTTATTAAGCGGTATGATATATGAAGTATAAGTCCATTTTAGGGACTATATGCGATTAATCTCACTATAGATGGACTTATGTTTATTTGATAACTTTTGCTAACCTTATGTTTGAGACAGAGGGAATGAACAATCATTCTATCACATGATTTTCTAACACTTCACGGAAGACAAATTCAACTTCATTTCTTCAATAGATGATGTGGAAATTGGTCAAGGGACAAACAACAGTGAGATTTTACCAAAATCAAATAAGTATTTCTTTTAATTAAAAAAATATACAACATTAGAGAAATGATCATGAAAATGAAAAATGTCATCCGTGTTCCCTCATATCTGATGAGTTAGATGGTACCTTATATCATCACAAATTTATGGCTTTTTTACTGTTGGCTTTATCATAGCAATGTCCTCTACCACTCTCCATCATAACATGATGGTTAGATTTCTCTTCCATATCCATATTTTCAATTATGTTATTCAATGTGGAAACCCAGTGATTAGTTAATTTGTATAACTGTTACGTTTCATTCTTTAGTTTTTAGAGATAAGTTTTGGTATTCTTTTTTACAATGTGGGTTTCTATGAAAGAAACTCTCACGTGATAAACCATTTATAACCCCGACGAATTTCGAGGGAGAAATTCATTTTAAGGGGGGTAGAATGTAACACCCATAGATTTTATTAGATTTATTCCTTTTAATTTCATCCATGTCTTCTATTGTATGCTACACCAAGATTATCTTGAACTATACATAAGACCGTATTAGCTTTTAGTATACGCAACACTATTCTTGGATCGTGTAACATACAATTCCAAGTTCGTGTGATAGTGGTTATTCTATGTAACATTGAGTGTATATGCATATATATTCAATGTATAAATGAAATATGTTTGTATTATGTTATACGAAAAAACAAAGGAGTCTTGAAATACACACATCCCTAACTTGACTTGCATTACACGCAGTCGCGACCTTCCATGATAGCATGTGGTGTACGCAATACCGAGTTACACTAAACACCGATATGTTATATAAACTAGCCGGTATGAATAGTAATACCCACTTTTTGAAATATTTTAAATTTTATCTTTAAAAATGGACTTCATTTTTTGGTTTGGAATATAGAAATCAGCTTAGGGTGAATTTTTGGTATTTTTCTGAAAACTCTCATTTTTTGATGAATAGTGAAAACCCTGAGTTACTATTTAAAAACCCACTTTTTATTTAAATAATTATTTATTTTATTTAAATTTATTTTATGTCAAAATTGATACATAATACCTATATAAGTTCAATGTAATTCATTGGAGTCATTTTATAATAATTTTAGACATATAAAAAGTTTATTGAACTTTTCACCATCTTTTACCCACCTCCTAGGAGAGTTTAAAAATTTACATAAAACATAATGTTACCACTTTTTTGAGTGAAATTTAGAAATTATGAGGGACACAGTTAATATCAAGGAGTAAAATGTGGTTCAATAAGATACAAATATTTTTTTTGGCAAATAATAACTTTTTACTTTTATTTACCATGGTTAAAAGTAAATAAGGTAATTATGGGTAAAAATGATATTACTATTACACTAACACATATCCTAATTCTATTGGATAAGTTTAGATCGACCAAAAAAACCTTAGGGATAAAATATTACCCTTTAGGTTCACTTGTATTTGATTAGGCCATTTCTTATTATCTTATTTAAAGAAGAGTTAAAATAGTTAAAATCAAAGTTTAATAACTAAATCATTTTTAATACAGGGTTATAAAAAATATAAATTCGACTATAAATATTAATTAGAAAGATAAAATGATTTCCTACATAATAGTATTTTGTGTATAATTTTTAGACATTAAATAATTTAATTTATTAATGACACAATGATGATGTAGTAATTACCTTATTAATGAAATATTAACATAATCGATGTTATAAATACCCAAATAAATATAATTTTAGACTTTTTATTAATTACAATAATATTATAGGTTAATAAGACATGTTAGTATTGATTTAATTAACTTTTATTAACTAATCATGCTGTTATGATTTTCACAAAAATCATGTACCAAATAGAGTCAAAATTGACATAAAATAGTTTTAAAAAACAATATTATAATTTAATTGTTATTTTATTCATAAAAATATAAGGTTCATCCAAATGACTTAGATAAGGATATACGTATTAATAATGAACCACTTGGGGTTCTTTTGGCTTGTTATTGTAAGTTTATTAACCATATAGTGTAAGAAAACAAAAAGACACAGTAAAAGTTAAATTATTTAACTTAGAGTTAAATTTTAATGATAACGATACACTAGTAACAAAAACTAGACTAAAACCTATTGGATGAGAGGATTTCGACCCATAACCACCGTATCTTAGAAATAAATCAATTTTGAGCTATCAAAAACCTATTATGACTTTATTATAAAATAATATTTTAGGTTTTCCTAAGGTGCCCCTCTCCACCCTTATAAAAAGGGAACCCCTTCCCTTTTCTCTTCACACCCCTTTTGAGCCTTGAATCTCGGCCAACCCCTACCAATTTATCTTATCCACTTCCGTTTAAAAATTCTAGAAGTTTTGGTCTTCTCAAAAGACCATCTCTACTTCCTTAAGAGGAAGCTTAAAGAAGGTGCGTTGAAGAAGAGGTAATCTCTTCTTCCGAATCTTTCATGTTTCTTTCTTCTTCTACTTCATCTTCATTAGTTGTTTCATTATAAAGTAATAACATCAGTATTAATTATATACTTATATGTTATTATAAATATGAAACAACCCTATTTCACCTTATATCCATCCTACGGAAAATGAAATCACCGCGCGTGCGTACGTACGGAATACCATCTCCACGCTGTGGTGTAATCAGTTTTTCCACCATCACCTTTCTTGGATAGGTATAATGATGTAAAGAATAACTATATATAATTATTATAACATAATTCTGATTCTATGATATTATATAATTCACTCCAATACCATTCAATAAATATGAGAACGATATCATCGCTCGTGCAGACATATGGAATACTATCTCCACGACGCGATGAGATTCATTTTCCATGTTAAAAATACAAGAATGATTATAAAGTATATATAATAAGTAATCATGAAATATATGAAATAATAATTCTACTTAATTTATGTATATATATATATATGTATTTCATCTACTTAATTCCATTCAATTAAATAATGAAATAAGAAACAACGTTCATGCGTACGTACGGCCTACCGTCTCCATAAACGGTGTATTTATTTCCATTTATCGATATATCATATATATATGTATATGATGAATATATATTATATATAAATCATGTTTTACATTCTGGAATTAAGTAAATCAGGATATAAGTAATAATATCAAGAACAACAAGTCGAAACACGTACGATAAATGAAACAATTTTACCCAAAACGCTGCTTTAACAGGGAATTTACAAAATAACAGGTAATATAAAGTCATAAGTGAACCATATAGGAACTCATAACAATGAATATGATTCCATAATAAGTCAATGACATTATTTAAATCATTGTACAGTAGGTTCAGATACATACGAAGCATATCAGACATATGGTAAGGGATAACTTTTTCTAATCTCATTTTTATCCGAGATTGTTTAATTGTAAGTATTTAATGGGGTTATATTTTTCATCCATTTCCATAAAAATGTTTTTTCGTAAAGTATTTAATATTATTCCAGGTATATTTAAATTCATGTTTACCCCTATTTACTTTTACATTGTGTTATGGAAAGAATCATTCTTTTGTTTACCATACGTGGAACTTTTTGACTTTTTCGGAAAAAAGTACAAGGAGAATGTTTTTTTATCTTATACGGCATGAATGGATTTTTACAGTATCATAACCCCTTATTTTCATGAAGTTTTCTCTACAATATTTCATAACTATTTTTAAAAAAATACTTTTCTTTTAAAACTCTATGGCATTTTGTAAAAAGAAAATGATTTTTGAAGAAGAATGGATATTTTCCTCAAGAATTCATTTAAAGAGTTTTAGAAAATCCATTTTCCATCTAAGAGGATATTATTTCATATGTGTATGTTTCAAGAATAATTGATCTATTATTAAAATGGTTTTATTCTTCTAATGATGAAATTATATCCATTTTTCTTATATTGATTATGTTATGATGGGATGATGTTTATGAAACCCATTTTATTCTTTGAGTTATGATGAATGATTTATGATTGTTTTATGGAACACAAAATAATGATTTCATTATGAGATGGGTGGGACCTATATCTATGTCCAATGAATCGGGTAAAGATTTATATCTCATTATATAGACATGGATGGAACCGTAAGTTAATCCGGTTCAGTGTTACAGGACTGAAACGAGGAGTGAACTCGATTCATAAAGGGACTTTGTCCACTAAGATGGTTTTGGAAGAAATGTCTTTGCTAATATGGAAATCATAATATGTTTTTAATGGTTTCCATAATTACATGATTTATTCCCATGATATTTTTTCATTATTGATGATCCATTATGATCTATTCCTTACGTACTGCCATGTTTTATGTCATTTCTCAATATTTTCATTTTTAAATATTATGTTCATGTTTTGAAGTTAAAATGTATATGTTTTGTTATATTTTCTCAATTATTACCCTTACTGAGCATTTTATCTCACCCTTTATATTTTTTCTTTTCCCAAGAATATAAATAATGGTTTTAGGTAAGAAAAAAAAGGAAGATCATTATGGGAGATGTTGATGATCTTTCAACAAGATTAGAGGATTGTATTCTAAGTTTCCAAAGACAATAAACTATTACGGTCCTTTGGTGTCTGTTTTTTGTTATATATAAGATATTCCAAAAAAGTAATGTAATGTCCATGTACGTCATGCTCTGGGTCTCTACAATAAAGGTATTCATAATGAAAAAGAGAAAATGAATAAGGATCAAGTGGTGTATAATCATGGGTGGACCAAAGATTGTTAACCTAATAAATGACACTAGTGAAGCCATGAATTGTGGTGGGATACACTTAGTAGGAGGGCCTTGTGAAATCATTTTGGGAACACACCTAATAAGTGGACCATATTTTCATTCACATCCAAATGATTGGGTGAAAAAGGATGATTTGACACTTGTAATTTATCTCCAGGATAATTGGGTTGGGGATTATTCATTATATACCCGTATATAGATATAAAAAGCTTATTAATGAGTCATAGTGATGAAATAATTAATTATTAGATGTAAATGACTTATAATTAGGGAGGAATCCAATTTATGAAAGTCCCACTAAGTAGACTAGGTTACCCAACATGACACTTTGGAACCCTGATTGAGCATCGCAATCAAATTGAGGTTTAACTGGAGTCTCTATGATAATAACCGTCATTATTAAGGGGAATTTGTTATTATTACTATAAGGGTCTAATCAGTTGGGGAGGTTTTCTAGAGATAACCATATTATTAATGATATACATGTTTGTAGGGGATCAGATAGATTCTGGTGGAATGAATATGTATCTAATGAAAATTTAGATGTGTTTATACATGAAAATAATATTTTGGTATTTGAAATTGGAAAATGAAAACAAATAAGGAAATCTATGTGGTATAGAACTAGATATTTAACTTGATAAGAGGAAAATACGCTATTGAATTCTAGCTAAACACCTATGAGTTTCTTGACAAAGTGGTCTAGAAAAAATCAATTGCTTCAGTAGCTAACACTAACCGAAATTTATAAAGTTGCATAAAAAAAGATCTAATTTTCTATCAGAGAACCATTCAATGTGAATAGGGGAAAACCCACATAGGTAATGTTATTAAGAGTAGTTGTCACAAAAATATTTTAATGGAGCCTTCTAGAATGGTGCTTCTGAAAGAGCTGTGATGAAGGAGGTTCTAGAGTAACCCCTCACAGGGTAGCTTTATAATGGATACATAGATATGATACCTCACATATGAGTATCATATATAAGAATTGTGAAGGAGTACTCAATAATGGATTTCATATAGAATTTTTTTGTGTAAATCCCATAGATTAAGATCATATAAGAACTTTTTGAAAGAACCCTCATGTAGGGACCTCAATGAATAGCCACATATAGGGAACTCAGGAACATTCATCATGAGTGGATTTCAATTATGGTTCCATTACTCTTCATTTTTATTGGGAATTACCAAAATATTCTTTATTAGAAGACCTGATCTCTTAAATATCCTTTAAATTCCAAAAATATACATCTCATGTCCTTCAAGAATGACTTTTCTTCACATGTCCATGTATTTTACCTCTTTAAAAATTTATGTTCTAGATATTTATAATATTAATTCATTTATCACCTTTCTTATATAGTTCTCCTCATTGAAAGTATGTGGTCATAAAATGGTAACAATTCGTGAAGGTGGTTAATAGTTATGTTCCATATTTGGCTTCCCATTAAGGATTCATGCGAGGGGAATGTAATTTACACATCTTCTTTATTTACTACTATTATAATTGGCTATTTTAAATTCATCACTTCATCAACATACATTGGATTAGTCAAGGAATCCAGTATACTTTTCAGGTGAAGTGGGTGTAACACCCCATGATTTTTAAAATAAATGTAATATTGAATGCACGAAACACTGAGTCTCTACAAAATTTTTTTGTAATAACCCATCCAGTAAACATAATTTTATTTCCTCTGGGATTTTAATTTCAAAAAACTGACATAAATGGTCCATTCTGTAAGATATTTTGAGTATGATAAGATCAACTTACATTTTTTTGAAAAGTAACTTGACCCTTATCAAAAGTAACGTAACCTTATGAATAGTAATATTACCCTTATGAATTGCTACCACACCAATGATGGAATAAATAAAATTTAGACACATTGTAAATATAATAGGGTATTTTAGAAATTAATAAATAAGTGTTGGTATTTTTGTGAGTAATGAATATTTAATTAAAATTTAAAATTAATAAATTGATTTAAAATAATTTTTATTTTCATAATATGTTTTCCTAAATAAATATTTCGTTTTCCTATAATTTTAGGATAATTTAATAAGTCCAAATTTAATTTTTGAATGTATTATAAAATTTAGTTTAAATTTAAATATGTAATTTTCATGTATATATTGATTTTATTTAAAAATTAAAATTTTCATATTTAGAAAATTATTTTGAAGAAATGGATTCCATTTTTTAATTCAACCTATCAAAAAATGGTTAGGGATAATTTTTTGGATTTTTCTAAAATACTCTAATTTTTTGTGAATAGTGAAATTTTATAATATATGGAAAATGTCAGTGGCCATTGGTTTGATCACACATGAACATATTCCTATTCATGGTTACAAGAATCAATACAATTTTTTTTCATGAAGAAAACAATAAAATAATGAATAAGATAATCAAAATTCACTCCTCTCCTCCACTATAAACCCCCCTCACCACCACCTCAATTAGCTCATATAAAGCCACGTTCCTTGTATAAATACTACCCAAATCTCCTCCCAAGATCCTCCCCCATGTCCATCAGTTCTTGGCCTCATAAAAAGGCCAAAAAACTCTCCCCTAAAGAGGCCCTCAAAGAATATTACTCTAATAAGAAAATTTCTATTTTCATTTATTTTATTTAATGTTACTCTATTTTCTTTTTCTTTCCTCACCTCCTTTCATCCAAATATTATTATGAATCCCATAACGTACATGTACTGAAATTTTTTAATGATAAATGAATAATTTTTCATCATCTATTATTTCCACATCTTTTATACTAGAAATGAAAACACCATCCATGATGTATTAATTTATCACATTCAAAGATGATAGATTTTCCATTTTGATTACCATCTTCAATTATGGTTGTAAAAACATTTTTAGGGTTGGACCATACTATAGGATATGATTTATAACTAAATTAAGGGTCTGAATCCCTTTTTTACATGTGATATTAATTTATAAATCAAAATGTGTTCATTGTGATCAAAAAACACCAATTAACCCAAATAGTTTTCATTGAATTTTTATATAATGATTAATCTTCACTCCCAATAACCAAATGAACTTTATAACCATGTAATCATATATTTGTTCAATAATAATATACAACTTCTATTTTGGATAAACATTCTCATTCTAGAAGTTTATCCACACATGAATATAAGTAAACCGATCATGAAAATCGAGGAGGAAAACGCTCCAAAATAATTAAATTGAATCTCTTAAGCCTTAAAAAGTACATGAATAAACCTTATAAGGTTATAAAAAATCAATTAAATGTAAAATAGTTTCTATAATAATCTATTTATGGACATCATTTTTATTATTTAGGTCATTCATGTCAAGTAAAAACACCTTTGGACATAAGAAAACAGTTTCCTACCTAAACTTCCAATTTCTTTCCAGTTACTATTTTTCTCAATTTATCCCAATTAATTTCTTACTTGATATTATGTATTACTAATAAATTATTTTTAAATTTTATATATATGTGTACAAAACATAATTATTATTTCTTCAATGGTTGATAAATTTTTTAAAAGGAACATTCAAAATTCTTTCTGAAATACAAGCCGGATTCAATGGAATTTCCCAATTTATTACCTATTTTCAAGGGCACTCTATAATCTAATTTTTTTCAACCATTATTTTTATAAAATAATTAATTTTATTATTAAAATAATATATTACTTCAATTCTAGTTTTATACAAATATTTTTTTCAAAATAACTCTTCTTTTCGAAGTAAATTATTATTTATCTCAAGAATTACATAATGATTTTGTAAGAGTATTTTCATCTATTTCAGAAATATTGATGATTATAATATATAATTGTGTCTAATATTTTATGATATCATATTACATATTATATATAATGGGTTATGATTAATTTGACTGTGTATGTGCTATTTTGATACCATCCATCTTACTACACATAGTGGTTAGTGATTATGTTACAGATTTGGAAAAGTTATTTACATCTCATTTGTATATGGTGTTTATGTTTATGAATTTTCATATGAGGAATGCATTGGACTTAGTAAGTTTTGGGTGGGGCCCACTTTATACCCTCTATGAATCGGTAGGTCGAATGAGACAAATAGATATGGACTTGGCCGTGGCCTTGCCCATTTTTAGATATGGTTTTTTGTCACGGCCTTAATAATTTTTAGATGTATTGAACGAGGCCTTGATGGTATATTTTAGAATTTCTAACATATGCATTACCCTCATTATAAATCTTTAAATTCATACGTCATTAGGTTATTCAACTATTGTAATACCCATGATTACGTTTTATTATAGAAATATTTACTCATCTAGTATTCCTACAATATTATGTTTATGTTTTTTAAAGGAATGTGTTTTCAATTATTCACCATGCCTAATGTTTATGTTATCTTATTCTGTAATTTTTACCCTTACTAAGAATCTGATCTCACCCCTTCGTATGTTTCATTTTTCCTAGGGCATGAAGAGGTATATTATGATTGAATTTCTAGGATAATATTAGAGTGGTGGATGTTCCCAATTAAACATATATGTTGTTTTTAAATTCATGTTGTGATGCTAAACTTATGTATTTATCTTGTTTCCAAAGATACTAAACAACTCATTCCTTCAATATTCATTTTCCTTGTTTATATTAAAATTTAATAAAATGAGTAACTGGTTCCGTAATACAATTGTTTTCATTAAAATCAATTATTTTTAAAGAATAAATGAATTTGAAGTGAATATTAATATATCTTTTATAAAATAATATTATTTAAATTAAATGAAAATGTGTATTATAATATTTATTTCATAAATTTTTTATGATTATGGAAAAGTTTATTATGATCAAATTTGTTAAAAAATTACTTTTGATATTTTTTGAATACATCCATTTTGAAATATAGTAGAATGACTCCTTTAAATACATTTTTAAAAGGCAAGTAAAACAAAAAAAATATTTAATAAATAATTTGAGTAATTATAATTAAGATGATTATAAAAATTAATAAAATGTTAGTGGATGAAAATATATCTGATTTCAAGAGAAATAGAATTGGTTTTTATTTTACACCAATATTTTTCCTGATTAAAGTTCAAAATATAGGAAAATTTTAAAGGATATATAGAAATTATGAAATGTGTCATGCATAAAAAATGATTAGATCTTATGAAGGATATGTTCTGAGATTCTGTCAACAAGAGTAAAATAATTCGCAAAAGAAAGTGAAATTGTAAAATAGATTTTTAAATCTTTGGTAACATTCAGATTATAACCCCTTGAAATAAAAAAATTTATATGAATTATTTACCATCAAGAATAAATAATTATTCATGTTTAATACATCAAAGGGGCAGAATATACACCTTATAAAAGTGAATAGGTGAATATTAAGATATGTGTATGAGGCAAATGGAAATTGGTAGAAAATCCATTATCTAACGTTTTCCTTTAGTTAAATGAAAATAACCACATATATAATAGTTTTAAAAATTGAATTAATTTATAAAATAAACCTATTCATATTTTTCGTTTCATATATGATACTGTTATTAAATATTATTTCCCATTTGTTAATAATATTTCAATATATTTATTGTTTCGTTAGATAATCATCTAGTTTTACCTTCTGTGTTTTTTCATGAATGTTACAATTATTGTACAAAGAACATATATCAAACTTCCATATATTGATATTAATCTAAAAGGTTCAGGATTTCAGAGAACCAAATCCGAAAAAATATTATTTTTTACAATTAATATCATGATATAGAAAGTGGGGTTTACAAAGTCAAGTATGATGATCACTATATGTATCCACCTAAAAAAAGTTAGAAAAAATCATAACCACAACAGAATATATCATGTTTTCCTATAAAATGGATCTCTTTGACCAAAAATCAAAAAAAAGTTTGGATACCATGTTAACATGGGTGGAATCCGAGTTGATATTATTATTGATGTGAATAAATTCAATATAGTGTGGTAGCATTTCCCAATGGATATTCCTTGACCAGTCCTTAAAGAGATATAATACCATGGATGAATCTCAATCCATCCATATAAAATTCCATCCATTTTGAACAAAATATTTGATGGCATTGATTATCTACCGTCATTTATCTTCAATAAAAGTTTCATTTCTAATAAAATGATAGAAATGACCATTAGTAAGGAACAGATGGTTACAAAAGACACTTCCACAACTTGAAGTCCTAGATGCACCTGTAGCCACCCATCCACCTTAAAAGTTATCAGATAGGGGATTCGAGGGATCCACCCAATCGAATTCATAACTAGCTATTTTCTTTCCCCTATAGGAACACGAATGTTTCTCAAGAAAATAACAGCAACAATATCAATATTCGTATGACCTATTTGGATCATGGAACAAGTAGGGAAAACCCTATTCATATAATTAGTTCTCTCATGAATGTAATGTGAAATTTTCACAAATTCAAGAAGATTTTTTTCCATCCATATAAACTCAAATATAGAAGCAGCTGGAACATGCATCATTTCATAAAACTTCTTAATATTTCCACCATTAGTAATCGATGTAATAATTCCCTAAAATATTTCCATATTAATACTATAGATGATGGTTTTTTTCATGTAACACTAGAACATGTTTGTGAAAATACAATTTAAAAATATATGGTTGATGCTTTCCAAAATATTCAGGAATAGATAATAGGCAGAGGATACCCAAATTCTTGTTTTTTTCAGCATGATATGAATATGAAACATCCTTTTCCATGTACTAAAATTTATAATAACTATTTATGGGGGGATATGGAATTTCATGAATACCATAAGCCATTTTGGGACCATGAAATTTATTACATAGATGTACCAATAACACTCCCTGAAACTGAGTTGGCCACTATAATGTTGTGTCCATATGAGAGTGTATCTATCAATATAGTCATACTTATGTATTTCAATCCATATATGATATAGAATAAACACATAACTTCCATAGTTATATCATTGAAAATTACAAATGGATGTGTGTTACATGTGAAGAACGAAATCCACATCCTCAAGTAGTGGTCTAATCAGCCATGGTGTGTTAAAACATTTCAAATTATACACCATAATGATATTAATGTTATAAATATAATATTAAATAACTTTAATTTATTTTTTGAACCATTCTTGAATGTTGTACATGGAAAATGAATTATATCTCTTCATGGAGATGGTAGGTCATACGTACACACGAGAAACAATATCATTGCATTAAAGGGTGAAAGGATAATGAAGTTGAAGAAGTTTTAAATTCGATTAATCAATATCATGTGATAAGTATTATATATATACATTTTTTCATTCATTATTTCTATCAATTTGATTCGGTGATAGAAAAAAATTATATCGGTTCATGGGGTAGTAGTCCACCATACACCCAAGCGATTAATTTATTTCCAATTTGATGGAGAAGGATATGGATAAATATTATACCATAAACATGATAATGTTTTAGTATTTGAAAGATAGTTTTCTTATTATATCACGACTATTAATCAATAATTTTATGGTTTAAAGAAATAAATTAAATGAAAGAGCGTTGTTAAGATGATTACCTTCACATAGAAAAGCATTATTTGGATCTCTTCATAATATCCATATGTTTTTTATTTTGGGAATATGAGAACATATACAATGTGTATAAAGATTTTGGGGATATATTTTTTCATGTTTTGGATGAACTAAATAGACTGAGATTTGTGAAAAGTTAAGGAATGAGTTCCCTTTTTAAATTCAAAAGTGACAATTTTTAAATACACAAAAATATTCAGTAATGGGAATTCACCCTCACAAGAAATTCCTATAAATTGATAAATAATTTATTTTAAAGAAATTAATGGTGAAAAAAACTTCAACCAAATAAAAAGTATGTTTTTTAGACATCCTACCCCATTATCTCTATGTTTAGTTACTTTAACCATTTATGTTTTCACTATAGTAACAAGTTTTTTGAACTAGGTAATTAATTAAATAAGACTAAAATAACATGATCTATATTAGAAAATTTAGAACAAATGTTTATAAATATCAAAACTAATTACTTAAAAAATCCAATTATGTGAAAGATTAATTTTATTAGTATCTCATGTGACAGAAAAAATCCCATTTTAACCATAACTATGGTAATTAAATTTACATGTCTTAAATAATTGTTTTGAAAAAAAATGAACTTATTAACTAATGATAATTATTATTTTTAACAATATTTAATATATTTTATCCCATCTAATTCACATAAGTGTCATAATTTTCTTTAAATACAAACCCGCAAATCATGTCAAAAAATAAGTTTTTAAGGAATGCTTCTTCCAAGCATAAGATGATCCTATATTAATTATGAATGGTAATAATAATTTGATGGATGAAAATTTATTTCTTTGGATATATAATATGTTAATATAATATATACAATTCATCATTATATATTATTTTAATTAATTAAACTAGATAGTCATTATGCATTAACAAACAGTATCTTGAAAAATAATTTTTTAAAAATATTTATTTTTTCCTAAAAATATTATTGTATTTATTTATATGAAATTTATATTTAATATAAAATTAAATATATATATTATTAAAAATTACTAAAAATAAAACTGGGAATCGATAAAAACTATTTTTTTATTATTTAGGAAAGTATAATTCAAAGGGAAAATTTGAAACATTTGTTTTAGGCATATTTTATTTAAGTAATTTCAAAAAAATTATTAATCCTATAAGATAAGAATTTTGTGCCATGTAAAATATAAATCTGAAGTGTATTATAGTATAATTAAAATATAATGTTCACCCACTATAATTGGGGATTATTCTTTACAATCTTCCCAAATATAAAAATTCCATCTCTGTAATTTTTATGGATGTCACCTACAAAATAAATGATGGTTGTTCTTCATCATAAAATTCTATGGTTTCCACATTACTACCTAAATTTTTTTGTTTATCAATTATTATAATACATATAGAGTTGTATTACTACTCAATACTTTCTATATTTTAAAAACAATATGGATATTCTCTTCACAGTAAAATGTATTAAGATCCACTTCTACATCATTAGAAGTGATAATGTTGGACAGGTCTAGAATAAACATAATTATTAATGATATATAAAAAAGATCATGTAATTTAGATATATATAGGAAAATTAAAAACATAAAAACCACAACTATAACCTATTCCATAATTTCAAAGGATCTAATGTACTAAGGGCTTAGTTTTATCTTTTATATAAAATTATAACACCCATCCATGGAGATACTTTTAACAAAACATTATATCCCACATGAAATTCCGAATATTTTCATTTATATTTTCATCATATTTTAATTTCGTAATTTGGGTACATTAATATGATCCTATGTAGTCTTTACCATTTTCATTTCCTCAACAACCAGTAATTATCCTATTGGTTTCCTTTTACTAGTTGCATCCCGAAAATTTAGAGTACAAAAAATCATTCAAAATATTGCTTCATACAAGACCATTTCAACAATTTTATGGAATCTATTATTATAGTAAAACTATACCAATTTGAAAAAATAATACCACACACATTTAAAATCATTATATAATGACCTCAACATGTCTTCCAATTTCCGAATAGTCTTTTCAGGTGGTGCATTAGTTTAAGGAGAAGAGGTGATGGTGAAACGAGCTCAAAATCAAGAGCCTTATAAAGACTCTTCTACAATTTCAATGTAAAATATGGGTTATCATAAAAAATAATTTATATATGTGTTACATGTACTCTTATAACTTCATTAATGCAAATACATGTGAGGTTTTTCAGAGTTAAATATACTTTTATAGAGAAGAAATTTATAGATTTTATTATGTGATAAAAAAGTAAACCATATAGAATCATTATTTAAAATATTAATTGGTAGTTCTTTGAAAAATTACATTTCAATATAAACCCATTTATATATATTAATAATAAAAGGTTTCATTTAATCGCAAGGATTATTTGTCTCATCCTTTAGTTATTGAAAAAATAAACATTATGAAACATAATCCACTATATCGTGCAACATGTTATCCCAAAAAACGTGTTCACTGAAATCATTATACATCTTGTTGATACCGATCTGTATATAGAAATTACATATATGAGTTTAATTCAAAAATTATTTTTTTTATCCCTAGTATATATTGATCAAAAAATCATTCCAAATATCAAAAAACCATATTCAAAAATAAAGTCTTCCAACTTACCATCATTCATAGCATTAATTTTCATCTGAAAATTCTCATTAACATATTGATAAATTATTATAATTTAAAATAAATATGTGTTTTTAGTCATTTGAAAAAGGAATGATGTCTTCCCATCCTTAATAATTACCACATATAAATTTCTTAGGTATATAAACCACATATTTTTTTCAATCCTCCTTTTGGCTGAAAAATCATGATTATTCTATATCAAGGAACCCACTACCTTATTTTCCTTCCATATGTTGTAGTATATTGAAAATAATAATTCTTTAGTTTATTGATCCATCTCCTTTTCCCTATGTTGATATATTTATATTAAAATATCTATTGTTAGCTCTAATGGTCTACAAATATCTAATATTTTCACCATAAATATATTTCCTCTTTATCTTTTAAGAAATGACTATATAATCCATTTCAAGACCATTAGTTGGATTGATATATTCACGAGTCTTTAACTTCCTTGATTATTATAAAATTAAATTATCAATTTTCACAATGAAAAAACCATGTAAAAAATCAAAGAATATCCTTATATCACAAACCCATCATTTCTAACTAGTATAGTGAATATCGAAGAATTGAAAAATATCTTATTCAATTCTTAAAAATAAATCTTCACATTATTTTTTTATATGAACATTAACCCATATGTGTAATATATATTAATTAGTTATTCAATAAGAAAATATTCTGAATGAATCATTGATAATAACATTCCACACCAATGAAACCATATAACTCAGTTATGTTTGTAAGTTTTGAACATTTTCTACATTATTTTTTATTAAAAATATCAAGTGATATTCTAACCATAGAGAGAATATAGCAATGAATAGAAACTTGTTGATCTTGAAATCAGACTTACTAAATTTTCCATTTTCCTATTTTATTCAATGAGTCGTAATAATGATCTTTATGTGATTCTTTGGAAAATAATAGATCATAGAATACACTATGATATCCCAAATGAATACAACAAAAAAATAATCAAGATATTTCTTGATTAATATAATCATTATATCCATAAAAAATGAGGGTGTATTAGTCAATACACAAGTAATTACAATAAAGTTATAAAGTCCTCACCTCATTTAGAATGATGTATAAGGAATTTATACAGTTTTATTGATAATTTAAAGTACCCATAATGAATGTCAATCCTTTAATAATAATGAGATATACAAATTTTCTCAAAAAGGTCATCTGTGTAAGGAAAATGATACTTGTTCTTTATCATAATAGAATTTATTTCCCAATAGTCATTTCACAACATCATGGATGTATCATTATTAATAATAAAGAGAACATGGGATTCCCATGGATAAACATTGTGGGTGAATAAATCCCTTATAAAACACATCCTTTTGTTACTTCTTCAACTCCACTAATTTCAAAATGTTCATTCTCTAGGAATAATTTGATATAGGTCTATCATTGGGGTTTAAATCAACGAAAAAATTTACTTTATTCTATAATAGAATTATAAGTAATTCCTCAGTAAATATATCAATGTATTCCTATATAATAGGTACATTATAAATTTTAATATTAGATTTACCATTTGTAGATTGTTTTTCATCTTCATCTCTCGGATTATCATTTAGAATAGCTATTATGGGTGGATCTAGAAATGACTTAGATGATGAAGAATCTCCTCCAATGATAATGAATTCTATATATTAATCATAAATTGAAATGTAATTCTCATTATAATATTTTTTTCATTAGATTTTGAAATATAGTCCATATAATGTATTATATCAAATTCAATTATATATATAATAATAAAGTATAAGAATAGGGAACATTTATGTGATATAATGGGAACTTACTAACACATATTTGTTTTAGTGAGACTCGCACTATGAAATTTTTTTGAAAACTCCCTATTATGATACTAGAGAAATAATTAATTTCTTGGAAAACATCAAAGATATAAAAGAAAGAGAATATCCATAATCAAATAATGATTTATTAAATTTCAGGCTATGATAAAAGTACCAACCATTATATCATTGGGAACTTCCACCTCATTTTGAGTGATATTATAATCTTTTATTTTCCCTATTAACTCTTTTATGGTATGTTCTCTTGATTATTGGGTCATTGGTGTGAAAAATTCTCTATTTCATTATATATGAAGCACTAAAATTTATTTATTTATTTCAGCCTCTTTAATTCATTAGATAGATGAGCCTTATCACCATAGTTGTAAAAAACTATCATTCCCTTCAATAATTTCCTAGGATGGTTTTCCCTCAATTTTCATATGATACAAATAGATTAATTTTCATTTAATTATTTGAAATATTTCCTTTTTCTTGGTGTTCAAATGAACTGTTACTCTCTTGATTCCGCTAGAATATAAATGATCTAGAAAATAAATTCTATATTTTTATGAAACATAAAATAATTCTAGCATATAACAAAAAAATTTGAGTGACCAGAAACCTTTAGGGAATTTCCCTAATATTTTAAAATAAATTATTATCCTTTCATTATGTATTTGATGTTTAATACAAAGAATTATTGGCTAATATTTTGTATGTAGACTCATACTGTAAAATAATTACTTATTCCCTTTTCATTATGATAAATAACATTCTCTTCATTTAAATTTTTTTCTCAAGATGTGAATAATTTTCAAAGAATGTACTTATAAATATATTAATTAAATGTTATATATTTAATCCTACTCAATAGTATTATAGATCGATGACCATGTCACGAACCAGGCCGGGTTGTCATCCGACCCGGCGCCCGACCCAGTCCGCGTCATGGCATGAAGGGCGTTCTTGATCTCCACAAGCTGGAAACTAGTGTCGGGCACCACAACAAGGCAGTTGGGAATTATTTAGCCTAGAAAAGACAGATAAACAATAGACATAAACTAATAAAAGAAGCTAAAAACATGAAACTAAAAATAGAACAAGAATGGAAAGTTAAACATACCTCCAAGTGACCTCATAGGTCACCATCAAAAAACAGAAACAAGCTTACTGTAGGAGAGATCCAAAACCAGTTCCAGAAACTGAAAATATAAAGTAGGCGTGGGCACCGAGATGCAAAGAAGGAAATCCAAAATAGAACACCTCCCAATTCCACTTCCCTTAATAAGAAATCCAAATCATACTATTCTGAAAATAAGGAATAATAAAATAACGTTGTTCACTCTTCAAATTCAAATAACAAGCTTAAATTTCCATGAAAAACACTTCTCTTCCCTTTTTAAAATATGTTCTGAGCATGCATTAACATTTAAAAATTTAAGGAGACCAATTTAGATTCAAATATAGTTTTAACAAAAGAGGGAACAAGCATGAAAAAATTGAATTTAAAATCGTATCACAAACAACATGGGAAGTCCCTAAGTATCTAGTCTTAGTTAGGGACCTAGGATCTTCGTGTCTTGGTAAAATGAGGCTTAGATGACCTCAATCCTCAGAAAACATGGCTTAGAATACCACAACCCTCAGAGGATGTGGCTTAGAAGACCACAACCCTCAGTAATTCATATGTTAGTTATTGTTGCAATCGTCAAACCTATAGTGAAACCGGGTCAAGTCACCTCCAGAACACTAGCCCACAAGTCCTAGTTCACCCACCTACATACCCAGGTTTCCCATTGTTCTCTGTTTCAAGTGGTGGCGAGTTTTCATAAAACTAGCATACATGAACACATCCTTCTCTTTATTAAAAAACACACCCACCCTCTCACCACTGATCTCCCCCCTTGGGCTAATCCTCCTTTTTCTATCCATCACACAAAAATTTACAAGCCTCCTTACCAGGCACATATCACAAACTAAACATAAACCCTTACATCACATTTCTAAAACTAGGGGAATGTCTCAAGTGGGGTTTTCCATTTCGCAAACCAAACTAAATGTTCCAAACAAGCCTCATCACTTTACAAGGAGGATTTATCATTTTGGAACACAATAATGCATTATATTTTTAAAACAAACATAAAACCACACTTATAATTAAGTAATCATTTTCAAGAAATCAAATCATCTTTTAATCATGTGCTCACACCAAAACCAATTTTGAAAATCACTTTGGAATACCTTTTAAAGTCAAACATGTCATTACACTTTCATAAAAAATTGAAACAAAATGCCAAACACCTTTTGGGAATACACATTTCATGTTCAAATACACAACAGACCACTTTTTAATAACCATAACCATATATATGTATAGTTTATACGAATTTCATATAAAACCAATGAAATAATTTTAAATAAACATCAAGAAAAATTGGAAACTCTAATTAAAGGTAAAGGCATATGGAACATACCACCGAACACACAACTTTTGACAAGGGAAACCCGAGACCACTTCACCCACATGCATATACATTTTCATGTATATGTATATATATTGGTACTTGCTATTGATGACTCGAACCCCCAAATAAGGGACCACTCACTATACATATAATTAAATAAACGAATTCAACACTTAAATAATTTATAAAACATTTGAAATATCAAATCAAAGGGTTACACCAATAACACACTCAAAAAATCATTTCTAAAACCAAGCGCACCATGACGCAACACCAAAAACATGATAAAAAAGAATTCTCCACCCTTGCACTAAATTATAAACCAACAACAAGGTTTATAAAACACTACAAAAATCTCATCATAGGTTTTCATAAACACAGAACATTAATATTATATAAAAATTCTACTAAACACATCGAAATCATATTAAAACATAAGTGAAACTATATTCGCACCATGAAAACTAATCAATGATTATACTAAATTAATTAAACATTAAAATTAATTCGTCAAAAAATAAATATATGCAGAAACACATACCTTATTTATCGAAACTCCATAACCGCAGTGTGAAAACTTTTCCGTATGACAACCGCACCACAAAAAATACAACTAATCCCTAAGAACATGCAATAGGATCAATTACACCATAAACGAACCAAACCCGAACCAAAAAAATTACCCAAAATTCAAGATCAACCCAACCTAAGGAGAAAACACCTACAGAGAGGGTGTGGGAGGTTGGTTGATGCTCTGAGGAGGCTATTGGTGCGCCGAAGGAGGCTGTATGGGGTACAGGGAGAGCATGCCGGCAGGGAGAGGTGGTCCGGTTCACTGGAGGAGGTCGTGCCAGAGGAGAAAGCAGGGGGAGGTGTTTCATGCAGGCATCTGGCTGGAAGGGGGAGGGTGGTTCCAGTGAGGGGGAGGGTTGTGTGGCTGTTGTCCCATGTGCCGAAGGATGTCGGGATGGCGTTGGTCGAGAGAAGGAGGGGCGCTGCTCAGAGGCAGTTTGGTTGGGAGGCTTGGCGTACGGCAGCGGTGAGCCAAAGGAGTCCAGTGGGTGAGGGGGTCATCCGGCCGAAAGAGAGGGGGGCGACCTAGGGTTATAGTGGGGGGGCACTACACAAAAACCAGGAGTAACGGGGGGAGGGGGATCTTGCACTATGGGATGAGGGAGGTGAGGGAGAGAAATAAAAAAATAAAATCAAATCAAAATAAAACATAACTAAAATCTAACCCACTTTAAAATTAATCACAATAATAATAATAACAATAAAATGATAATAATTTATATAATTATGAAAAATATTTAATATTATTAACCTAATTGAAGTAATTACGACAATAATAAAAATGACATAAAAAAAGAAACCTAATTAAATTGTTAACCAATATAATAATAATAATAATAATAATACCAATAATAATAATAATAATAATAATAAAAATAATAATGATAATAACCTTAATCATATTATTATTATTATTATTATGAACAGTTCTAAAATAATTGTATCTTTAGCTTTCACTTAAATTTTTATCCGATCAACAAAATAATTTGCCACATACCAAGTAGGTGCATATTGTTCTTGAGAAGCCATATGGCTTCACCTATGCCCTTCCGTCACATCAGACACTTATAAGAAAAAACACTAATTTATCAGCAAAAACCAAAATCTCATGTCGGGTCTGGCCCACACCTCCACAAAGAAATTTTTAAAACTAGAAAAAATTATAAAAGAAATAAAAGAAATTATTATGGATTTTCGGGTGTGAAAATTCTCCCCACCATAACACTTTATTCCCACAGAAAGTCCCAAATGACTAGGTCAATTGAGGGTTCCAAGATAGAAGATGAAGACACCTAAAACAATACCTCAATCACCCGAAGTTCGGGCATTCAAAACACCCACGACCTAAAACTTCAAAGAACTCAAAACCCAAATCACAAAGAAAGAACCAACATCGAGGAATTCACCTCCAAAAACAACTACATCATGGAACACCCCGACCCCTAACTTTGGGATTACCAAGGCAGCTCGAGATATCCAAGAACAAATGTCTAGAGACCCACTATCTGAGCTAACCAATTAGCATGGTCGTGGTCAGGTGGAGCAGAAGTAAGGGGTTTCCCCACCAAGAGTGCTTTGAAAACAGAGTCTTCCACAAGATTGTCCTATAGTGGTCTCCCCACCATATTAGGATTCTTGTCCAAAATTGGTTCTCCAAACCAAAAAGACTCACAAGCCCTGTCAAACCATTAACACTTACTTGACCCTTGAAGATCCCCACGTTAACCCAAACGAACACAGGAAGATACACCAGCGAGAACCGTAATGGGTTTCCCCACATTTTATAATTTCTTAACACCTTGGAACCCACTGCGGGCATTCCCAGTTTACTTTGAGCAATACTAACCAAACCCTTCATCACGAACCCACCAACACGGGCTGATTTAACAGAAAATTCCCACAGTGAACAACACTCCACCACATGCGATGGTTTTAATATTAGAAACTCCTAAACAAGTAGCAAACCAGATAGGTGCATGTTAATCCCACAAGACAAAAGCATCTCCTAGAGGAGTACAATTATGATCCCTAACCGACCACAAGAAGGTTCATGGAGCACGCCCGCCATCTTTACAAGAAAACAGATGACCAAATTAAGGAGACAAGGTTTCATTCCCCTAAGAACAAAAATGATACCTTTAGAAGAGATACCGAAATATGGAAATTTTAAGTCGTTCCCACCCCGACACTATGGACTTAAGTTGGACAAAGCCCATCCCACATCTGATGAGTATTTGACTGCGCGCAAGCTTCACCCCGAGACTTATGGTTGGGGCCCTGATGTCTAAAGCATCTACCACCTCATAGTCAAAAGCTGAAAACCTCTGACTGGAACTTCCTCTGCTAAAAATGAAGACTACATAATTCTCCTCGTGTCCCAAGTGGCAACTCCTCCAATATAACAACATAGAATTACAGTGAAAGACTTAGAGTGTTTGACTAACCACACTAGAGGTAAGTGATTGAGTGGTATTCAAATGTGCTACGCAAACTGTTGGAAGGATCACTCCATGAACATGTCCTATTGGTTCACACTCCTCATTGGATAAGAAAATTTTCACTTACCACAATATAAACAGGACCAACAACTATTATGAGCTTTAAACTGATCATTCCACACAACCTTTGGGGAATAAGAAACTAGATCATCAGAAAGTTCAACATAACTCCTTCACCCTCTGTTGACTGGTCAAGCACCTACGAGATTCCCCACTTTCCTCACCTTCATATATGTACAAACGTGGAATGAGGCTAGTCTTGAGAGTCACTGATGACATCACCATTCAGAACGAAAATGGAACTATCACCATTTGCTAGTTTAGTCTCGCTACCCAAAACATTGGGAGTCTGGGATGAGCCAAGAACAGAGAGACTTACTAGAACCCATGGGACATTTCTAGGGGGTGTATCCCGAACAAGAAACACAAAAGAGCCATTAAAAAATCCAAACACATCACAAAATAAACATCCAAATATCGGACACAAATCCTACAACTCCAATTTGAAACATCAATTCATTCTTAAGGAAAACCATCTGCTTATAAAACCTCGCATAGTATAATAAAACCCAACAAATCTTTTGAACCCATCGATTTCACTCCGGACTCAAAACCATTTTCCAATTCCAAAACCATTTAAACCCAAAAACCCAAGATAGAAAAAACCCCACTTTTTAAGAAACCATAAGCAGCCTTAGAAATCAATCATTCACCACTGATATTCCATGGTTGCTCGCATGTATGAATTTTCTTGCCACTTAGGCACCTGTCCACACGATCCACCAATTGTCCATTAATCACATCCATAAAAATATGCGATGACCCATATGAATACCACCGAAAAGAAACAAGACTACTCCGCTTTCAAAAAAAAATCTCAATATCCGAAAATTCTTGTTTTCATCCAAAACCATTTCAAAAATTCAAGGAAAATTTTCAGTGTTCTTTCTATTTATAAAATAACCCACCTCAATTTCAAATAACCCAATACATTATTTTAAAAATTCGACTTCGACTAATTAAATTCCAAATTCCATAGACAATGTTCCAAAGAATCAACCCACAAGAATCATGTCAAACTCGTAGTGAGAGAAAAAAATAAGAGCAACCCTAAGGTTCTCTCTACTTTTTTAAATAATAATAATAATAATAAAAACACTTTCATGGAATCCCAAAACTGAATCAAGACATCACAAACATTAAAGCACCTGGTTAGAGGACTACTGGTCGTGTCTAAACTGGCTACATGGTTTAGAAGACTGTGCCCTAAGCAAGCACCTACCACTAGGAGTGTCAAACCGTTCTCTGAGGCATCACATGGGTCACTACTCCATGTGAGACCGCATGCAGTATTGGTTTACTCCTACTATCACCCCCAATCCACATAGACCAAAGTCAAAAACATAAATCCCGAACTACCCCTGGTTACTCGAGGATCAGAACGAGTAAGAGTTCGTGACGCTCTCCCCGAACCTACCACTCGAGTACTGATAGTCATATCTCCAATATAAATGACACCCCAAATAAGAAGAACATAACCTACTGTGATACCATATTTTCACAAACCAGGCCACTTCGTCATCCGACCTAGCACTCGACCCGGTCTGCGACATGGTCCGAAGGGTGTTCCCGATCCCCACCGACTGTAAAATAGTGGCAAGCACCACAATGAGGTAGTTGGGATCAATTTAACTTCGAAAATACAGATGAAAAATATACATAATCTAAGAAAAGTAGATAAAACATTCAATAGAAAATAGAACATTAATGGAAAGTTAAACATACCATTAAGTGACCTCATGGGTCACCACCAAACATAGAAACAAGATTACCATAAGAGAGATCCAAAACAAGAACCTGAAACTGAAAATATAAAGTATGCGTTAGAACTGAGATGCTCATTAAGAAATCGATAATACAAAAATACCCTATGCCACTCCCTTTAATAAGAAATCCAAATCATGCTTGTTTAAAAATAAGGCATAATAAAATAACGTTGTTCCCTCTTTAAATTCAAATAACAATCTTGAATTTCCAAGAAAAACATTTCTCTTCCCTTTTCAAAATAGGTTTTGAGAAAGCATTAACATTTCAAAATTTAAGGAGATAAATTTAGATACAAATATGGTTTTCACAAAAGAGGGAACATGAATGAATCAATTGAATTTAAAATCAAATCACCAGAACCATGGGAAGTCCCTACGCAGCTAGTGTTAGTTGGGGACCTAGGATATTCGTGTCTCAGTGAAACGTGGCTTAGAAGACCATGAACCTCAGGAAAACGTGGAATAGAAGACCAAGAACTTCGAAAAATGTGGCTTAGAAGAACACGAACCTCAATCATTCATATGTTTAGTTAGTGTTTCAATTGTCAAACCAGCAGTGAAACCAGGTTATGTCACCTCCAGAACACTATACCACAATTCCTAGTTCACCCACCTAGATATACACGTTTACCATTGTGCTCTGTTCGAAGTGGTGGTGAGTTTTCATAAAACTAACATACATGAACACATCTTTATCTTTATTATAAAACACACCCACCCTCTCGCCACTAATCTCCCCCCTTGGGCTCATCCACCTTTTTCTATGTGTCACACAAAAATGCACAAGCCTCTTTGCTAGGAACATATCAAAATCCCCACATAAACAGATACATCAAATTTCTCAAACTAGGGGAATGTCTCAAGTAGGGTTTTTGACTTTCACAAACCAATCTCAAAGTTCCAAATGGGCCTCATCACATTACATAGAGTATTCATAATTTTGGAACTCATGAAGGTAGTGTATTTTTAAAACAAACATAAAACCACACTTACAATGAAGTAATCATTTTTAGGAAAACAAATCATCTTTTAATTCTTTGTTCACACCAAAAACCATTTTGTAAATCACTTTGGAATCCCTTCGAACGTCAAAAATGTCATTTCACATTCATAACAAATTCAAACAAAATACCACACACCTTTTGGTAATACCAATTACATATTCAAATACACAAGAAGGCACCTTTTTAATAACCATAACCATATATATGTATAGTGCATATGAATTTCATATAAAACCATGGAAATAATTCTAAAGAAACATCAACAAAAATTGGAAACTCTATTTAAAGGTAAAGACATAGGGAACCTACCTGAGAACACACAGCTTTTGACAAGGGCAACCTGGGACCGCTTCACCCACATGAATATACATATTCATGTATATGTATATACATATTCATGTATATGTATATACATATGTCCTTGATGTCAATGACTAGAACCCCCAAGGAAGGGACCACTCACAACACATATAATTTAACAAAGGAATTAAACACTTAAGCAATTTATAAAACATTTGAAATATCACATCAAATGTTTACAAAAACAATAACCTCAGAACATAGTTTTGTAAAACCAAGAGCACCATGACGCAACACCCAAAACAAGATAAAACAGAATCCGTAGCCCTTGCATGATATAATAAACCAACAGTAAGGTTCATAAATCACTACAAAAAGCTCAGTACAGGTTTTCACAAAATCAGAACATTCATATTAAATAAACACGCTACTAAACACATCTAATTCATATTAAACCTTATGTTGAACTATATTCGCACTAAGAAAACTAATCAATGAGTATACTAAATTAATTATAATAATAAAATTAATTTATCAAACAATACATATATGTAGAAACACATACCTTCGGTATTGAAACATCACAACCACGGTGTGAACACTCTGCCGCATGACAACTGCATCACAAGCAACACAACTAAGCCCTATGAACATGCAATCGGATCAATTAAACCATAAACGAACCAATTCCAACCAAACCATAACCAAAAAAATTACCCAAAATGCAAGAGAAACCCGGTCCAAGGAGAACAGACCTACAGCTAGGGTGCGGGAGGTTGTACGAAGCTCTGAGGAGGCTGTCCGTGCACCAAAGGAGGCTGTCCGGGGAGCAAGGGGAGGGGTCACAGGGTGAGGAGGTCCGGTTCACTGTAGGAGGCCATGCTAGAGGGGAAAGCAAGGGGAGGTGCTACATATGGGCATCCAGCTAGAAGGGAGAGCGTGGGCCCGGTGAGGGATAGGGTTCTGCAGCAGTGGACCCATGAACCGAATGAGGTCGGGATGGGGTCAGTCGAGAGCAGGAGGGGTGCTGCTCGGAGGAAGTTTGGCTGGGAGACTCATCGTGCAATAGTGGTGTACCGAAGGATGCCAGTGGGTGAGGGGGTCGTCAGGCCGAAAGAGAGGAGGGGGGGGTCTAGGGTTAGAGGGGGGGGGGCACTGCACAAAAACCTTGAGAAAGGGGGGGGGGGGGTCTTGCGTGATGGGATGAGAGGGGTGAGGGAGAGAAATAAAAAAAAAGAAAAAAAGAAAAAGAAAATAAAATCAGAATAAAACCTAAAAAATATATAACCCAATTTAAAATTAATCACAATAATAATAATAATAATAACATGCTAATAATTTCTATAATTATGAAAAATATTTAATATTAACATCCTAATTAAAGTAATGACGATAACAATAACAATTACTTCAGCAAAGAAACCTAAATAAATTGTTGACCAATACGATAATAATAATAGTAATAACAATAATAACAACAATAATAATAATAATAATAATAATAAAAATAATAAGAATAATAATAACAATAAAAATAATAAAAATAAAAATAATTGTTATTTTAATAACCTTGATCCTATTATTATTATTATTATTTTAACAGTTCTAAAATAATTATATCTTTAGCATTCATGTATGTTTTTATCCGATCAACAAAATAATAAGCTGTGTACCAAGCAGGAACATATTGTTTTGGAAAAGCCATATGGCTTCACCCATGTCCTTCCCTCTCATAAGACACTTCCAATCAAAAACACTGAATAATCAGCAAAAACCAAAATCTCACGTCAGTTCTGGCCCACACCTCCAAAAATAAAATTTTAAAACTACTTACAATTATAAAATAAATAAAATAAATTATTATGGATTTTTAGGTTTGGCAGACCACCATTGATTATCATCACCATTGATATAATATACATTTAGTATAAACATTTCCTTTTTATCACATCCCAAGGCTAGAAATATATTTTAATGTGACTCAATCCATTTCTCATATTCCACTAGATTAGTAGTCCCCTTAAATGATAAGGATTCTACCTCATGAAGCAATCCATCATAGAAGAATCATGTTGTGAAACAAATTATTTCTATATTTGGATAAGTTATTTTTTCATAAAATGATTAAATTTCCCCAACATAGCCCTGATCTTCTTTGGTACAATACAAGATATATTTTATTTCTCAGCGTGATAATATCTACATTATCCATGAGTATTTCTACCCTTCTTCCTTACAAGTTCTATCTCTAAAAAATGATATATTCATGAATAGATCAAAAAATTTTGAGTTTTCAATAATAGTGTATAAATCTAAATCAGGTGTAATAGTTAAGAAAGATATAACATTAATCTGTTTTTAATCTAGGAAGCATATACTTGGTTTCTTTAGGGACATATTTATCTTCAAATATTTAATAATGGTTTGTAATGAAAATGGAAATTATCCTTTGAAATACCATGTTAGTGTCAGACTATGTGTGAAATAAGACCAATTTTGGTGCACTAGGTGCTGATCAAGTCAATAAAAAATTCACTATTTTAAAATTTTAAAATTTTAAAACTATAGGCTCAATAGTTCTAAAAAATGATGAACTAATAGTATCCATATATGGATATATTTCCTAGAAAAACTTCAAAATATCTTCCTAACCAAAACATAGTGATTTTATTTTATTCTTATCATAAATGTATACCATTTAGTTTTATTACATTACCTATGTTTCTGTTATTCTAGTCCCCTAGGTTTCTACTAAAATTCCTTTAATACCAACTGCAAAAACCATGAACCCGATAGCTTGGATTTTATTGTTAATTTAGTACAATGGTATAGATAAAATGGGTAAATACCAAAATAGAAATCAGTTTAGTAGTCTTGAAGAGTCAAATACATACATGATTCTAATTTTAAATTTAGGATAAAATTGAAAAAGTATTTTTAGAAAATATTCAGAATTCTTTAACTCATTAAAATAACTCTTCTTCATATCCCAGTGAATTAAAAAAGTAATAGCGAGATCAAATACCTACTAAGTGTTATTTATAGATGTGTATATCATGAATAAATAATAATAGTAAATATATAAAATACAATTAATTAATAGACACAACAGGGAGTCAATAACATTACTACCATTATTAGATAATGTATAATCCGAATGGTATGGTAAGTAACTAAAAACTCATATCATTTAATCAACAACATTAGCTTAAAATTTATCAATGAATAATATAAAAGAAACAATATCATGGTTAAAAATAAATGAATTATAAATGAAGGAAAATTATTACATGAAAACATCATGATCTTAGAAATCATAATATCTTTAATATCAATAACATTCATAAGGCATTTCAAAACTATGGTTAAAAGCCCAAGTAATTGAGGAGGAGTAGAATTTTTTTAAAAAAACCAATATTATTCAATAATGGGAAGTCACTCTCACCACATGTGTCTCAAAAAATGAAAAATAATGGAGTGGATGGAGGACTAGGTATATCCACACATCCACTACATTAAAAATAAACCTATTTTATATGTGTTACTCCATTATCCTCTCATTTTTATTTACTTTTACCGTTATAGTTTTCACCATAGTATGTATTTTATAACCTTGGTAATTAATCTTTTAAGACAATAGAAAAATTATCCTTATTATTTAATTTATTTTCTATCATTATAATATAAAATATTGTGTATAAAATAAATATTATATAGGTGTGAAATATTAATTTCTATATAGGCACATGCGACATGCAAAACCCTATATTAACCTTAACTATGGTAATTAATGGTCAATGTTTTCACTAATTATTATGACCAAACATTTAGTAGATCTTATTAAAAATATTAGTTATTATGACTAAAAATGTTAAGTCTATTTTATAAAATTCAATGAAAACATGTGTTTTAATTTTGTATAAAAATAATCCTATAACTCATTTCAAAAAATGGGTTTTCACGAAATGATTTTCAAAGGATAAGATGATATTATATTAATTATATGACTAATAATCATATTTAAATGGATTAAAATTAATATATTTTGATATATAATATGATAATTTTATTTATACCATTCAAAATTAATGATTGTCTTAATTAATTTAAACTGGCATCCATAATTCCATTTAAAAAAATGTTTATTAAAAAATAACCAGTTTTCAAAAAAAATATTTTTAACTCTAAATAATCTAATATTTATTTATTCTGGATTTATAGTCAATAAATTTTTAATTATACTTATTATTACATGTTTTTATAAATAAAATAGTGAAATATTAATTAATTATTTTTTTTGTTATTCATAAAAGGTTATTTCAATGGGAATATCTCAAAAATTCATTCACTTATTATTTCAGCAAAGAATGTTCATAATCGAAATTCATCCAATCAAATTAATTTTTTTATCGAAATATTAAAATTTTAAGTGTAGCTGAGATTTATTATAATAGAATGTTCATACACTATAACAGTGTATTCAATTTTTAATAAATGCATTAAAATTTTATTTCATTTATTTTTTGAAACCCTCATGTAACACATACATTTCAATAATACAGTGTATATGAGTTAGTCAAGATATGAATCAAAATTCTCAAATAATTATATCAATAAAATATCATATATTCATAATAAATCCAAACTATATTATAATAGTATTAAATATCCATTATCAAACACATAGTGTATAAAATAAATTATATTAAAATCGGAACCATATTTAGTATAAAAAACCCCCTTTTACATTGCAATAATATTATGAAAATCCGAAAAAATATATAATTTTATTTAGAAAATATCCATGAAATAAATTTTATAAAATTATAGAGTACACTTTAAAAATTATTTATGATTTAAAAAAATAATAGATCCAATAAATTTTGATCATTGATAAATAAAAACCAATTATTTATTTTCATTTTAGAAAAAATTAAATTAATGAAAATAATATAAAACACTCTTTCTGAATCATACATATTTGTTACAATGTCATTTAAAACATTGCATCGTAATTCACTAACCATGATCCAATAAAACATCTAAAATACATTATAGATTATAAAGAATATTACCGTCAATAAGAAATAAAACATTACTGGAAGATTTTAAAATTGTAAAGAATTAAATAAGAGAGAATAATAAGTTTTACATAGGCACTTGGTCCAAGTGTACCATTCTACTAACCATGTACCTATCCTTACACAACCATTATGTGGTATGATTATCTAAAATGGTCTAAAACTGATTCATGTTAGACGTTTAGTCCCTGAATTCTATCATTAAATACATAAATACTAAAAATTATAATAATAACTCATATAAATTTACATATAAATATAAGGTCATCAATTTAAATAATAATATATCAAATAATAATCAAAAAATAATTCTAAAATTTGAAATAAATGTCCTAGTGACATAGGAAAACTCTTGTTTAGACAAGGGAAATTGTTATCTAGACATGCCACTATGTCTACCTCTATTATTTATATGATTCATTTCTATTCCACGTTTACATAAGAAAATAGAGGGCACTAATAAAATTTCACAATGGACCATCTGAGAGAAACCTACCACAATAATCAAGATAGCCTAAAATAAGGACCATATTATGTTTCTAATCACAATGGGTCGGTGAAAACTATCAGGGTGTCAACAATAGACTCCCATAATCATTTCACCCACAAAATGGAGAAAACAATTCATCAAATATATATCAATATTCTAAAATGATATGTCTAATCAATAAAAATCCATGAAAATCAATGAAAATCATTAAAATAACACCCAGTGAAATTGTGGAATATCTTAATCACAAATATATAACTACCAAGAAAATAATTTATTATGAAAATGGATAAATTAGAACTAAACATGTTATAATGAAAAACACCACAAATGTATCAAATTAACATAGAAATATAGATCATAATGAGTATATAAAAATTATTATTGTATAAATAAAACATTACATAAATGAGTACCTTAATAACATCAATATAAGTAATAGTGAATCAAATATCCTTATGATTTATTTTTATGAAAGAAAAAATGTCAAAAAAATATGAAAAATGTGAATAACCATAGATCTTAATTATACAATTCTAGATAAAATTGGGTATAACTATCAATTGAATTAATGATGTGCTTCTAAGAATAATAACCACCATCTAACTCTTAAATAGCCGTGTTAGGAAACACAACCTAAAAAAGGAAAACAACTAAACTGAGGAATATTATCCAGTGAAGTAATGTTTACTATTATAAAAATCATCACTTAATTTCTCATTTAGTTAAATATGGTTGGATTAATGTATTTCTAATAGGATTATAAAAAATATCAATATATCAATATAAAAACTCAAATCAGTATATCAAATAATCCCACATCACACCTCTAAGAACCCATTAACGAAACAACACCATTATTATTGATATATAATTATAAAAACATTATATTATATAATATAAATACTTATATAAACCATTACACAATATCGAAACCATGTCAAAAGAGTTAAATACGTCTTAAAATTGTTTTTCATAGTGAAAAAAGTGCCTTTAGTTTCCCCAAAAGAGATATCAATGCTGTAAAAATAATGTATGAAAATAATTCAAGAATCAATACATCAAATAAAAACTCAATGGATATAATATAAGTCATATAAATCCATCTAATAGCCAGAAATAAATAAATGGGATTGTTATAAGTCAATAAAATAATTCACATATATAATAACATATTATACTATAAATAAAACAATAAATCAATTTATCCTATTGAAATTAGTTCGATATAAAACAATATTTATGCAACTAAACAATCACACAAAAACTATAATAATAATTTTAACGCACAAAAATACATCATAAATACAGGTTTTAGAAATAAATATTTGGAAACCATTAAAATAAAATTTATATGAACCATAAAAAACAAAAAATCATTGAACTAAAATTATAATTTCATCAAGGAAATATTTATAGGCATTAATGTTCTAAGAAAAGTGTTTAGAAACCAAAAGCATAATGTGTAATATCATGGGAAATAGATTTCAAAAAACCCTTCCAAAATCAATTGCAATAGATTATCTATTAAAGAATAACATAATATTATCACGAGAAGATAACATCAAAATATATATAAAACAAAATAAATTTGATTTTAGACAAACCATTACCATAGGGTTTGAATTTATAACCATTTTAATCAAGAGTTAAGAAGAATAATAGAATATAAGTATATATGAAGAAGGATTGATGTGAAAGAAGAATTTTAACATGAGAAAACAATTATGAATCAATGATGGAGAATCAATTTGAAGATGAGAAGAGAGGAAACATTCCATTGAGGCTTCTAGAGACATCTAGAGTGAATGAGAGAAATAAAATAAAGGCCTTCGATTAAAAGGTTAATGAAGATAGAAATTTTTAATAATATACATCAAATACTGACTTAGGTTTTATGATTATCCAAACCATGAATCCAAATAGGAAACTCTATTTACTTTAAAAATTCACCCCTATTTATAACTCTAAATTTTTAGGGTAACTATGATCCCTTACTAAGTAACATTATAAAATCCATTTTTTATTCGAAATTTCTACCCAAGTCAGTAAAATAAATGATATATCTATTAAAAAATAGATTATTTACTTAAACGACATAGTAAAAACCAGAATCCCTTTATTGATTTTAATTGGTTTAATATTGTAAATATTAATTACATATAAATTTTTTATAATATAGAATATCATTAATATCAAAATATTATAATAAGTTAATGATTTCCATATGACGTCCTTATGTAATAGATATATCAGGGATTAGATCTAAAACATTTTTATAAATTAATAAGTTATTTAATGTTTTGTAAATATTTAGACATTACAATATATTATGGTATTATTAATGAAAATAACCATAATACTAATCAATATTCTGAACTAAAATTATTATATGATATTTGAATATCAAATAAAATATTATAATTAATCTCAATGTTTTTCCAAATCAGTTATCATTATAGAAAATCATGTTTTTTGAGGAAGTCTTATGATTAGTGTGGGTATGGAATTTTATAAAGATAAATATTTCTCTCATAATATACCAGCATGTGTAATTTAATGGATTTATCTTCTAATATTATTCTATAAGTAATATAAAAAATTTATGATAGTAGTATAAATGGAGTGTATATTAAAAATAATTCAGATTGGAAAAGGATAATATGGATAATTTTTGGTACGAACCTCATTTGATATATTTTCAATTTTAATTTATTACTTTTTGTAATAAAATGGTTTGGTTTTTCCTTTGGTTGTTTCTAGATGTTTTTGTGTGTGTTTTTAATGGTTTTGAAAGTTTCAAGGGTTAACCATTATTAGGGTAAACTATATGGATTCTACATGAAAAAATGTGAGAGGAAAAGGTGTTCTCTTAAAATTCTCATAGTTGGTGAATGATTAGTCTAAACTATATGAAAACTGTGTGACTTTGGAATTTTAGGACAGTGATGATTTGCATAGTTTTCATACAGTTTTTAAAACCATTAATCCTAAATAAGTGTTATAATTAATTAATCGTGAAATTAATATTTTTTATATGGAAAATTCCTTGGAACCATCATTTTTCCTTCTAAAATGTAGTATCATGAACTATAGATTTCCTCAATGTGAATTTTTTGATTCCTTTTCTTCTTTAGGATAATCTCAATGAATCAAATTTTGTTATATCTTAAGAATAAAATGTTAGGACTTTGATTATTTTCCTCCTTTATTCACCTCTAAGTTTTTCTTGGGAAGAACCATAGATTAGACTTTTCAATATCATATCAATTTCTTGGAATCATGTTACATGAAAAAATAATTTTTTTTTAAATTTTTTGGTGTTTATATATCAAAATGATAATTTCTGTGGAATAGTTTTCCTAATGATGTAAAATATGGTATTCTTGTATGATTTTTTTAATAATTTCTAGGTAAAAGTTCCATTCATACCGTCATAATACTTAGATTTTAGAGGAAAATTAAAATTCAATTGAACTAAAGGAATTTTTTTTCACAAACTCAGGTAAGAATTAAGTAAATAAAAAATTGTTAAAAATCCATATTATTTTAAGAGAATGATAATAACATTATTCTTAGTAATAAAAAACATTACTATGTGTTCACTTCATTTTATTTCTTTCTAATTGGTGATATGTTTAGAAAATATCTAATTAATATAAATCGATTATTTTATCCTTTCATTTTAATTTTTTCATTACATTACATATATTCATTTAAAATGGATATTTTAATATTTTTAAATAATTACTATGAATAAGAAAAAATAATTATAAAATTTTGAGTATTTTTTTGTTAATATCTTAAAAGATAAAATAAAAGATATGTTTTCATTATTAAATTATTAGTGAATATAGAATTAATAATTTTTAATATGATGAATTAAAAAGGAAACCAATTGTATCTAACATGTAAAATCTAATATACTATATAATCTATTTCAGCTCTCTAGAAAAAATTGATACTAGTTAAGAAATAATAATATAAATATATGACATATTAATTTAGGTTAAAAAATTATTTTATTAATTGATAATACAACAGTTTTATGTTATCATCATATTTGTTAATAATAAAATAGGTTTGGATGATGAACATATTTATTTTTCTCAAATATTTATACATAAGTATCCAATAATAATTAATGCAATGAGTAATATAACCTGTAAAACCATTACATCCAAAATGGATTGTTTTTTTAAAACATTAAATGATTTTTTGAAATTTCACTATTTTTAGTTCATTATTAGTTATATATAGCTAAAAACTATTCAATTTTAACTATAGTTGTTTAGTTTTTTTAATTAACCTAAAAATTTTGGAAAATGGAATTTTTAATAAAATATGTATTTTGGAACATAAAGACATGAAGTGTTCCACTAAAATTATATTAAAATAATATTTTATTTCCTTCTATTTAAAAATAAATAGTTACATTTTATATTTTCAAATATCATGTAAATAGACTCTATTCTGAATTGTTTTATTGATTTTATGTTGAAATGATTGACTCTTTAATTAACATGGAATTAGGATTAAAAATTATTGAACCACAAATTTTTTAATATTTTGATAACTTATATGTTGATTATTGTATGATTACGTTGGTAGTGAATATTTATTTTGGTTGATAGAAGACATGTTTTGATGATATAGTCATTTTCTAAATAAATAATTTCCTTTAAAAAATTTATAAAAGGATTTTTTTCTTATATGAATAGTTTTAAAGGGGTATTCCATAACTATTTTGTAAATTTTTTGGACATTGAATTTTATAAATGATTCTGAAAGTTTCATTACCTTTTTATGAACTTAAATAAAATATAAATTTTAGAGACCAAGAAAATTTTTTGGGATATCTACAACCTTAAGAATTTCATTTTTGAAAATTATAATAAGGGAATTAATAGCTCTAAACATATGGTATCTTCTTATAATTTTAAATAACTGGGTAACTATGGTTGATAAAAATGTTTTTATATATTTTCTCTAAAGAATCATGGAATTTATTGGTAGTTATTCAAAGTTTATTGTGGGTGGTTTTGTGTAGGATCTGATATTTATGAGGTTTTCACTTATTTGTTGACAAACCGTGATGTTCTTTTTATGTTCATTAACATGGTAAATATTTTATTCTATACATCATGTCTCTATTTATAAATTAAAATTTTATATAGGGTTAATATTTAATTAGATGAGTATTTCAGAGCCTAGCCAAAACATGATATTTTTGGATGTAGATTAGTCCCCATGTTGAATTAGCATCGACATGATTTATTATAGTATGGGTTCATATTATTGTATGAGTGTATAATAAAAAATTATGGGGAATAAATAGTGGCCAAATTTCAATATCGTATTAATTTTTACTCATTAAGACTCACTCCCACATATTCAAACATGGTTTTCCATATTTTCGGTAGGGCTAGGTTATGAAAACTAAAGGAGAAATGTTTTTATGGGTAGAATTGGGAACAATAACTTATTAATCACCAATTGAACTATAACTTCAGGTATAGTAAGTAGAATTATGAACTAAGGTTCTATTTATCCTTTATAATCCTACCACGATCAGTTGAATTTCATGGTTATGTGAGGTTTTCCCATAGTATTGTCATATCAGTAACCTTTTTTGAAGTAAATTAGGAGTCAATGTCTAATGTGTTATCACAATGACTTCAGTAATATAAAGGATATTTTCTTGGAATGGTTTTATAACAGTTATAAAGACCTTATAGAATATTACCTATTTCAAAGTGGGTTGTTTTTATTGCCTTCTCATATGTTTTTGATTTTTCCTCTATGGATATTTCAATTATTAGGGTTGATTCTTCATGATAAATGGGATGAAGGATTCATTACTCACCACCACGTCAGTTTTGGGTTAGTCAGTTTAAGGACCAAGACTCTTGTAGCATGAATCATATAGTAAAATTACTATATATGTACAATATATATGTTATTGCATCAGATATGATCAAATAGTATCATATTATTGAGATACTGTATTTATTAATGAATCTCACATTACATTTGAAAAAAATGAAATACCATAATTTTTTATGAAATTTATTATTCATTCTAATATATCCCTAAAATAATTCAAATTTGAATTTCTTGTACCCTATCGATTACAATCAAATGAAAATGGTGATTTGAGATACTTAATAACGGAAAGAGTATAAATAAATCAATTATATAATCAATAAGTCATGAATAATTTGAAAGAGATAAAGAAGAATCAAATATTCCATATAACTAATGTCAATAAAAACAGATATTCCCCTATACTACATAACAAAAGAAATAATCACAATAAAAATAATAAACAGTTCCATAATGATAGAATGTATAGTAATGGTTGTCATAATTTTTTCATCAAGGTATTTTTCCAAGAAATCATATAAAAATAATTAATTCATATTCCATATACCCAAGATAGTTTCTCTCATGATACCTACTAATGTATCTATGTATTATCTAATATGAGGCCCAAAATATTCAAATACTAAGTGTCATAAAACCCTCCTTAAAGAGGCTCAGATCACAGGGTTGAAATGAAGGAAGATAGATAAAGACCCATATATCAACCCTCACTTTTCTAACATTCACATTTCATAAAAATTTTAAAATACTTAAAACATCACAGAAATAGACTCCCATTGGTTGTAATTGGTATAATTCCTCTAGAAATATGGAAACATGAACACTGGTAAATATATGAGCTACATTATCAACCACTTGGTTCTTCTTGACTAGAACACTTATTATACACATCAAACATAATACATTTCTCCATAACCTAGGGGAAGGAAACATAAAAATGGGTGAGCTTAGATGCTCTATTAGGGTAAAAATGGGAGACATGTAAGCATAAACATGACCATATGGGTATCCGAGCTTGATCATGAAAATTAAATATCATACCCTCTATATCTAAGATAAAAAACTAAAATCTTGTCTTCAAGATTGAATGTTCATAGGACATGAATCATAAGGAAATAAGTAATATAATCCATGAAATCATAATATTGGAATAAAAAATTAAATTTTGGAAGACATATAAGAATATAATATGATTTCTACAATAACCAAATTATTTCATCCAATACTATCTTGGTATTATAGGTTCACTCCCAATACCATCTTGTTAGTCTTGGTTAACTCCCATGGCCTTATTAAAAGGTAGAGTTCACTATTGATACCATATTGGTAGTCATGGTTCAATCAAATGTTCATATTAATAGTCAAGGTTCATTACCAAGACTATATTAGTATATCTCATGAGATATAAATATTTAACCTATTCATTGTATATAGATATAGGTCTCCATCATCTTATAATTAAATCATATATATATATTCCAAAAAATCATGAAACAATTATATCATAATGGATGAAATGAAATGGGTGTCACAAAAAATGGAATAATATCATAAAATAAAGAAAACGATATAGATTTCATAACAATTCCCTTAGAATCATAACACATGTGAGAGATACAGATTTCATAAACATATAACCCATGAAAGAGAAACCGATTTCATAAACATATAACTTGTGGAATTAAAACAGATTAGATAAACATATAACCCCTAAAAAAGAAACATGTCATTTAAATACCATCACATTACACATACACCATTCATAGAAATAATACAGATATAATCATAATATAATTTATGAGAAAATCATGAGTAAACTCAATGAACATCATGTTAAAGAGAAAATAATATTGAAATACCTTTCAAAAACAATTCTTGAGGGAAATAACCTTTTGTTTTTTGAAAATTTATTTTTAATACTTAAAATCATTTGAAAATAATTGTCATTAAAAATAAATTAAAAATTTATAAAGCAGACATGAAATCATTTTGAAAACATTTTCTCTTAAAAACTTATAAAATAATCTTTAAAACATTTTGTACACCATTAACCTTGAAAATTTATAAAATAAAATTCAAAATATATTAAAAAAATTCTCTTTGAATATATTTTGAAAACATATAAATAAATCAAGAAAACATTTGGAAAACCATTTCAATTTTAAATACATTTAAAAAGACTTTCATAAATATAAACCTTTTAAATATGAAAAGGAATCTTGATAGAAATGATGGTGGGTAAATCCAAACATGTTGTACGAGGTAAAATGAATATTCCTTTTACACGGTAATTGGGAAGAAAATGCCTTATTCAAAAAGTGTCAAGAAGATAGCTTTAAAAACATTAGTAAAATAAAAAAATAAAATGACATTTATTTATTATAGGAAAATAGTAAAATATTTTTAGAAACCCAATTTAGAAAACATGGTTTTGATGGGATATAAATTTTTGATTGAAGAGAGGTTAACGCCAAGCTTTGTAAAAAAACACATTCCTCAATATATAATGTAAAAAATAATGGAATAATGGTGTTGATACAAGAATATAACATGAAATAATATCAGATAAGGAAACACATGCGTGTTTTTCAGAAATGGATTATAATATTTCATCAAAGGTTTCATATTCATTAATAATTTCAAAAAATGACAAGATTTATTCAATAAACACTTTATACATGGTAACAAGGGATTTCACTATCTATTTAAAAATGGAATCAAATAAATCATAAAATATTACTAAATTAAGTACATGCAAGATATAATATGTAAAATTGAACTATATACACCTCGATGAAGAATTTAGGTGCATAACAAAACCAGAGTGTCAATTAAGGAAAATTGAGACAAAACTATCTTACTGATTTGGTTACATTTTATACATAAAACCCATGAAACAAAGCTTATAAAATGGATATTTCAATACCCATAAATTTAATTATAATATTCAAATAATATATTCATGTAACGTACATGCACCACACAAAATAAATATGTGGTGAATAAGGCATATATCTCATGAATATAAAAGTGAGTTGAAATTTCCCTTTCCTTTTTTCATGACTCTTATAGTACTCGTTAAAAACACCTTTACAATAAAAATAAATTTATTATAAATATTTTAAATAAACTTATTATTATATCTGATACCATATATGGTTTTATTATTACCTTATATTAACCTCTTTTTAACAATCCAATGTAAAGGTTTCACTTTGCGTAATATCCGCTTTTTACATCACATGTGTCTAAGATTGTTATATCATTGGTCACTATACTTATATTATGATTTAAATAATATGAAACATGATATAAATAAAATTTATATTATGTTTATGTGTATTATAATAATATATAGAATATAGAATTATGAATTGGAATACACTAATCATGGAAATGGTAATCCGCATGTACACATGAATATTGATTCCATTATTATTATAGTAATAAAAGAAAGAAAAAAAATAACATATATGTATATATTTATATCATTAATAAAAAATATTTATTATATCATATATATTCACTGAAAACATCCTTAATTCATTCAATTTAGTGTACGAATGAATCATATTTCTTTGAGGGGGAGGTAGTCCACACTTCCCCAAAAGAGATTATTATATTAACACAAAATGAAGAGTAGAAATATATTTTTTGTAAAAATGAATAAATCTGCTTAACGACATAATAAATTATATATATATAATATAAAAATATAGTTTCCATCATAATTTCCCCCATGAGAGTTAGTAATGTAAAAAATTAACAATTATTTTTTAGTGAGGTGGTGTATCTCTATAAATAGAAATAGTATGTTTGTTGCCCATTAAATAGAGGTGTGTGTAATTTTTGGTTTAACCCTTTGAATAAAAAAATCATATGATATTAATGATACCAGTGTTGTTATAAAATCATGGAATCATGAGAGTGGTGGGGTGGATAAGGAAAATAAAATAAATAAGCTTATGATAATGCATTACTGCTTAATTAGGTAACTCCTTTTTGTTTGTTCCAAAAGGCTTACTTGGAATGACTTCCTTAGAAGAGAAGGATTATAGGAGAAAGAGAGGTATTTTTGGAAGTTTATTTTAAATATCTTGTCTACAAATAATAGTTTTGAGATGTGTGATGAATAGGGAGAGGTGGTGTCCATTTATAGGGAAGGGAAGTGACACACTTGGCATTTTTGAAATCATGTTAGGTGTACCCATGATTTACCTAAACAAAGACATAAAAAAACAAAATACTTTATGTTTCATGGAATATTAATGTCTATAAAAGGTGTGTTATAAATGTTTCAAGGTCATATCAGAAATTGAATTTAAGGATTAAAACATTATTAAACTAATTTTACTCTTAATCATTGTAACTAATTTTAATAAACATTCCTAATATTTTTGTTTAGATTGAAATATGACCATATAATAAATTAGAAATTATTATAATTCAAAATGTTGAATCTATTTTTTTAATTCCAAATACCAGGATTAGATGAAATAAATTTAAAATTAATCTTGTAGTATGGTTGATAATGTAGAGTATTAATGTAAAAACATTCAAACATCTCTGATGTTTTTTATCCAATTTCGATGTGAAATTTGTTCAAATGAAATACATTTGATTGAATGGTAAAATGATCATATAATTAAACTTTTAATCCAATTTATAATATAATTTATCCTTATAATTAAATTTTCTAAAAAGGTAGTTTTGAATTAAAATCAAGTATATTTTTAATTATACATTATAAAATGAAACATTAGAGAAAAGTACAAAAATTTATCCTAACCTAATTTTTATGTTTATATTACAAATATAGCGTTTATTTTTACATATTAAATCTATTAATTCTCTAAAAATTTGATTTCTAATGGGTTCTCCATAAGTATGTAGTAAAACTACTTTAAAAAAATAAATTTTTATGCAAATATTTGGGGTTGTTATTACGTTATTTCTATAAAATTTATGGGATAAATATAAAAAATATTCTATTGAATATATCATATATATATTTCATTAATATCACTAAATATTTATAAATAATTTAATTTATTGGGGAAAAATAACTTATTGTAATGATAATATTTTTCATTATATTCATTCATTGTTCAAATTCATTTCTAATTAATTCGAAACATATAAAATCATTTTATATTTGAGTAAACCATATAATTTTATAAATTAGATAATAATATTCATAACCACTAATTTA
The DNA here is from genome assembly GCA_963277665.1 of Viscum album. NCBI lineage: Eukaryota > Viridiplantae > Streptophyta > Magnoliopsida > Santalales > Viscaceae > Viscum > Viscum album. The sequence continues at coordinate 930,945,192 of OY728146.1, forward strand.
ATTGATAGGTTATATCTTATTATATTAAATAATAACATTTTAATGATATACTATTATTCAGTATAACATGGTCTTCCATGTTACGTAATCCATCGAGGAAAGTCATTGTTGCATGTAGCGCAAGCTAATCTCGGTGTTCTATGTAGATAAAGCTGAATTTTGTATTGTGTTTAGTGAATGATTAACATGTTTTTTAAAATAACTCAATCCAAACATAGTATTTTAATATAAAATAAACTATTTTTTGGTGTTGCATGAAATGAAAAAAATCAAAAAGTTTATTTTTTTTCAAAAAAAATCACAAAATGTTGGGGTGTTACATTCAACTCTCCATAAAATGAATTTTGAAGTATAAATTCATCTGGGTTATCAAAGGTTTAATAATTGAATGTTTCATTCATATAATCCCACGTCTTAAAAACAAATACTAAAACTTACCATAAAAAGCGAATGTTGGGATCACAACCATCCCAAAAGTAACATATAAATTGGTTTCCACATAGAATAATATAGATTGTGAGTAACTATTGGACATATAGGATAAGGGTAAATATTTATAGGGAGTGATTGAACTCATAAATCACCAATATTTGAATGATCAAAGAAAATTTTAGGGACTCAACATTAAAAATCATTGATTATTTATAAGGCAATTGGTTCAACAAAAATTATTTTATTAGAACAAAAAATTTTATTTTCTTTATTATCCTATTGTTGATTAGTTCTTAAATTGACCAATAATATAAGGAAATATACATCGTTGATATATTTATATAAAACATTTCATTAATTAGTTGTGATTTTATCAATTTATAATTTATCCATTACTTCATGTAATGGATTTCAATATATTATATTTGATGCCCGAAGTGATTAATTACAATTTCATAATATCTTAAGTCCCATAAAATAAAAATAAACCACAAATATTTAACTATAACTATTATAAAAAATCATTATGGTCAATAAAATAATCTCTAAAATTAAAATTTTTCTATAATATTTTATCATAAATAATTATTCATTAAAAATTATTATTCATTAGATAGGACATCACGTAGGATAGTGGTATTCCTAAAACCCATACCAACCTTCGGTAATGGATTCCAGACTTCTATCATTTCTAGACATGATTGGATGTCACCCGATATACATGATGTACTTTTCAGAAACCATACTAATATAATTTCCAAAATGAATGTGATGGCCATCCTTGAAATGAGGTTAATCACTAAATAGAATTTTTACTAAGCTTTTCCATACAATATCAGTGCATAAATACTTCCTCTAAAGTATAACATAAATATTATATGAATGGTTAACCATATAACCCTTCTAAATGATTAAATTACAAATCTTTAGAAAGGGATTCATGCAAAAATCTTAAAATTGATCCCCTTGTATATCACAAAGAATCTGTTGGTTGTCAATTTCCAAACAAGAAAATAACCTGATCATATATTCTCATAAAACATGGTGATAACCTGAATTTCCATAATATGTTTTTGAAACAAATTGAAGCTACTATATTCTATAGATTACTGGATATATTCAATAAATTGAAGAAGTTGTAAACATCATCCATGATAGCACATACTACTTATTAAAAATTCCTCAATTAGTTCTAAGGCAATAAGTACCTTCCATCTTACTTATTCATACACATCATATCATTTTTAAAACAACATTATCATAACACATGTAACATATAAAGGTTTTTCATTCATTTAATCATGTGTTTTTTAGGGTAATCACCTTCCCACTAAATCAATTTTCTATTCTATCAGAACCATTCCAATTGTTCTTGTAAAACCATAGCAAAAAAATAAACTGAACAATACTTATATATTTCAACCATCATATAACATACTTCTGGAATTCAAATACATAATATCTTTTATTATCCAGTTTAACCTTATGACATTATCAAGGATTCCTCATTCTATTACATAATATATTTTTCCATTAAAATTTCATCTATAATCTCTTCTTCTTCGTCATTGTAACCATTATTCATACCACCTTGCTGATCCTTTTCAGGATATATCCTATTGGGACTTTGAGATGCAAAATGACTATTTACTCTACACGTAAAACACTTAAATATCATTTATGGATTAGGGAGGGAAATATTCTCATTCATTTTGTTAATCTAACACTTCATATTTCCCTTGAAGTCACTTTCTTTGTGTCCTTATTTTCCACAGTCAAAATATATTCTTGTTCCTATAAGCCATTCACTTAGGTGATTATTTGAACATTCTTGAAACAGAGTAATCCAATTCTTCTTTCCTCCATGGTCTATATTACCCAAAATCATAGTGGACTACTCCATTTTCTTCTATTGTGTGCCCGAGAGTTTGTTAAGGTAAAAATATTTAATCATGTTTCGTGAAAACTGATAAGGCATGATCACAACATCTCTCACTCCATTGATCGTCCCATGTGACTACTCACTAGAAAATCATTCATCACATTCAACATTGATACAATTCCTTCAAGTTCCTGCAATTGACTAAAAACTTTAGGCATAGTTTGAGAATTATGTATCATAGTATAAAACCACATAGTCATGTAAATAGTTACTTATAGGATGTATAAATCCTGACACATTCCTTAATCTATGATACCCAAGGTTTATAATAGTTTATTCATAGCCAACTTATATTTAAATACTCTATTATGGTTCTTGGGGAGTTTGCGGAATTGCAAAGCCTTTCCCTTGGGAATGTCAAACAAGCTATGCAACAATGCCTATTTTTGTATACCAGATTACCCTGAGTCAGGCTCGATAAATATTGTCATTGTTTTTCCCCATGGTATGCCTATTCTAGAGCCACATCCACATTTAGAATCCAGACAGATATTTATTTCTAGGAAACCACCCACTCAATCCTTTACCAAATTAGAGGATAGTTTCCAATAATTTTCCTTGTCCTTATAATTATCCCTAGAAATGTCCTTAATGTTACCACTATGTATTTCTCATAATAGTTCCCAAATTATTTCGAAAACATTTCTAAAATATCAAATATTGGTAAACTCTATTTTCAAACATTAACACTATATAAAAATTTATAAATACATAAATAAAGAAACAAAAAGAAGCCTAAAAACTAAAATTGGTCCAGTGCCTTTGGAAATAAGGAAACATGAACACCAGTTCATAAGTGATATACATTATTTCCCACTAGGTTCTTCATGATAATCACCCTTCTTAAACACATCTAACATATTACATATCTTCATATCCTCAGAGAATAAAAATAAAAAATATTGATATTAGATGCTTTTTAGGTGTAAATAAGGGATATATGTAGACATAAACATGGGGATTCGGGTATGAGAACATGATCATGATAACAGAAGATCATACCCAATATATCAAAGATAGAAAACTGAAATCATGGCATAAATATTAAAAGTTCATAAGACACGAAACATAAGTAAATAAGCAACATAATCTGTGAAATCAAAAAAAAGGAATAAAACGTGGAATTTTGGAAGTCACATAAGCATATAATATGATTTCTATGTTGGACAAGGAATCAGTTCCAGGAGCATAATGGTATTATAGGTTCCCTCCACATACCTTCTTGGTTTTCATGGTTAACTCCTATATCAATTATAGTATCATGAGTTCACTCCTCATACCATATTGTTATTCATGGTTCACTCCCCCAACCATATTTGTAGTCATGGTTCATTCCCCAGACCATCCGAGTCTATATCATGATATATAAATTTCTACCCATTGCATAGGAATAAGATATTGATCCCACCCATCTCATAATGAAACTATTCATATATGTGTCAAAAAATCATAAAAAATAATATCATAACTGAGGAAATTATATGGGTATCATAAACATACAATCATATCAAATCCAAGGAAAATGATGCATGTTTGTTAATAATTTAATGAGAAGTATAAAATGTGAAAGTGACATGAATTTCATAAACATATAACTCATGACATAGAAATAGATTTCATAAACATATCACCCATAAAAGAGAGATATTTCATATGCATATATCCTGTGAAATAGGAACATGTTTCGTAATGACCATTACATTAAGCATAAACCATCCAGAGAAAGAATATGAATGGAATCATTAGATATTTTTCTTTAAGGGAATTAGTATCTTTAATGAATGTAATCTAAGATGGAAAATAACTTTGAAATTTCTTTCAAAAAAATTCTTGAGGAAAATATCATTTCTTTATTGAAAATGGATTTTTAATACATAAACCATTTGAAAATAGTTTTCTTATAAAATATATTAAATTCTTATTATAAAAACATGAAATCATTATGAAATCATTTTTAATTGAATATTTATAAAAATACATGAAATTTTGTTAAAAACCATTTTCCATGAATTATTTTAAAAAAGATTCAAAACATTTTAAAATAAATCTTCTTTTCAAACATTTTGAAAACATATAAAGAAATATGGAAAATGTTTTGAAAACATTTTCTTTGAAAATAAAATTTAGTTTTTTTAATGAAATAATAGAAATGTTTTCAAAACATTTTTACATGAAAACATATGAACGAAGCTTGAAAATATTTTGAAAACCATTTCTTTAAGAGTACCTTTAAAAACACTTTCACAAAAATTAATCTTCTAAACATGAAAAGAAATATTCATAGAAATGATGGTGGGTAAATCTGTTCATGGAGTATGAGGTAAAAAACATTCATTTTTCATGGAAAAAATGGTAGAAAAATGCATTCTTCAAAAATATAGAAGAGGATTCCTTTGAAAATATTTTTAAAATAAAAAAATGAAAAATGAATTTTAAATATTATATAAGAATAGTTGAATATTTGATAGTGCTAATATTTTCCAAATTATTAACATCTGTTAAAAAACTTTATAAACTTTAAATTTAGCCATTTCAGTATATTTACAAAAAATTTGGATTAATGGTGTGTTTCAACCTAAAATATAAAAATTGGTTAATTCTCCAATTTTGAAAAAAATTTATTAGTAGGGTATTTTTCGAAATAAATTAAAAATATTAATCCAATTTCAATGATTATTTTTTGTTTGGTTCCATTATTTATTTTATTCAACATTTTCTTTGGAAAAAATATCTCATTACAATTACATGAAGACCTAAAAAATAAATTAATTTTTATAATTGTTAGGGCAGACATTTGGACCACACCTCTGTAATGGAAGCATAAGTTTGGATACACACCTCTGATTCTTGTGATTAAACATTTATTTTTTCTAGGAAACATTTATTCCTCTATAAAATAAAATTTATAATTTTTTTCCATCATTGTGTATTACATAATACATTATACATTGATGGACTAATTCTGCAATTCTCATCCAGAAAAATTCATGCTTAGTATTACTTCCATAACTCTCTCTAGATGTGTCCAATCAAGCTAAAATTTTGAGTATCACTCATAATTGTTATGTATTTTTAGAATTTTCCAATTCTAATTTCTCACTAGTGGATGAAGAAGAAAAATAAATTTAACCTTTTTAGGAATACCTATAAATCCCAGAAGGGATCAAATATTCACTATAGGGAGTAAATTAAGAAAAAGATAATATTGCAAAAGCATAAAAAAGTATGAGGTAGTTCCATAATTTATCCTACCCGTTCCATGAAATCTATATCATATTTCGATGGGGGTGGATTGGGTGTACTCTATTGATGGAATTCACCTAATAAAGAATTATAAAATGAAAGCCGGAGGTTACCACGTGTGGTGGTTTAAATCCAAGAAACCTCAAACAACATCACAAAATGGATAACAGTACCCTCTAGAGGTACTAAAAATTCTGTTCCCACTTGGTAGATTGTTCCAAGATTTATATTTATATAAATGATAGTAATTTAGATTTCAATTTAATCATTTTGTATTTTTCGAACATGAAGGACACTCCATCTTATAATTTTTAGCTTAAATGACATGATCATTGTTCCTAATTGAGATTTTTTTGTAATTTAATGATGAAAAAAAGAATACCCCAATAAGTATAGTATGATAACCAAATCATCATTTCTAAAGGGAGTTCCTTTTTATTAATAATTTTTTAAAATATTTAAATTTTGGTCCAACAAAATGTTTTGAGCTTTAATGTTGAAATTTCATGCCCACACCAGATTTATGATTTACTTAGATTATCTAAGAGACATGATTTTATTAAGAATCATGTGATTCCATGTTTTATATTTGAATGATATTGAGATTTAATAATTAAAATAGAGAATTTACATTTTAATGTGAATCATGGATATTGAAATGATATCTAATGATTTGATGGAATTGATTGATTCATGTAAATGGAATTTCGGAAATATTTTTTTGTGATTTGAATTTCGTAATTTCATGTGAATTTATTTTTATTATTATTAATAAATCCACGCATGATTGTACAAGATTTTATTCTCATTAGAGAGAGTATTTCTAGACCATGTAATTTGTATTGTATGTTGATCATGTTTCTTGAGTGATCTAGGGACTTGTCCCCAACCAAAATTTTCATTTTAACGTATCACATCTATGATTGTGAAAAAACGTGTTTTAAATGATTTAGGAATCTTTTTAAAATCCAGATATACTTAAAATACAACCTTTAAATCAATTATTATTTTTCCCATAGGGAAAATGTATTTACGTTATAGGATTGAGCCCTATTTCAAGGCATTTTTATCCATTCCTACCATACTCCTAATAATTTCATGATATTTTAAAATTGATGTGAGGTGATAAAGGGACTCATGAAAAATGGGATGATTTATATTTTAAGAAATATGTGTGGGTGTTATTATTAGTTAAATTGTTAATGTTTTTTGAATAATTAATATAGCTCTATTTTATTCCCCTAATGATTACAATAAATAAATACAAAAAAAACAAAAAACAGAAATAAAAATGGTTTGTTATATGGGTAAACCAAAAGTCACCATTAATAGACCATGGTTTTTATCATATTCTGTTAGTTTATGGACGTAAAGAATATAATATTAGGTTATTTGAAATTAATAGACATTAATTTTTTTAATAACATTATTTATGTAACACCCCATGATTTTATAGTATGTATTCTTTTTTATAGTTATCTTTTCTGATAGCATACATTCCATATTACATCGATCTTATAGAAAACCATGATATAAAATAAATATTATTTTTTTAAAAAAATTTATCATATCCATTATATTGGTGATTATTAATTTTATTAACTATATGATGAAAATAAATCATTTAATTAATTTTTCACCAAATAATTAAAAATAAATATAATGACAAAATTTAATAAAAATGAAATGTTTTTATAAGTACTATTATTTTTCTCCAAAGGAATTTTATTATAATAAATTAAATTATATTTTATCATTGAATAAATATAATTAAATTTATATTTAACTAATGTTTATCATTTATCCTATGTTGTTTTGAGACACGTTTAAAAAATAAATACAATTTGTATGCCTACAAACTCATATTTTAATAAAAGGATTTTTTTCCATATTTTGATAGAATGATTGTTTTAAATCTAAATTATGGAACTTTTATAAATTATATATGACAAAATAAACCTCTTATTATTTATAATAATTTAAAATTTTACTTTTTCAAAATTTTGTCTTTTTTCTGATAAGATTCATGTTATGTTAAATATTAGAAAATTACTGAGTTATAATAGAAAATATGTTTTTCATCCATATAATTTATAGTGTTAAATTATATTTTTGATAGGATTTAATGTATAATTAGATAAATTTTTTTATCATTAAACATAATTATGATCAATGTAATTAATTTCACTAGGAATCTGCAAACAAAAAAACTTCAATATTTTTAATGTTTTCACTTTTAAAACTATTTTTCACATTCACTTGATGAGATTAATTTTAAAATAATTACATAATATACTATGTTTTGAATTTTTAAAAATAGATTCAATATATTGAATTAGTGGTTCGAAATTATGTAAACTGATTTTTTTGGACATTATGAATAGTAAATTTAATAATTTTTTATTAATGAGATTAAAGGTAAATTGACCAATTAAGGGTAACAATAATGTTATAAATATTAGAAAATTACCCTAACAGGTTGAAAAATTATATCGTATGAGTAGATATTGACCCAAATCATCCTTTTTTTAGAATTTTGTATTTGGAAGCCACATGGATGATATTTTGTATTTTATTATATTTTATTTAATGAAAGGTTAATGATGAGACACTCATATCATTAATAATATTTCCTTGTTAATATAGGTTCATATATAATATAAATTTTACTAAAAATATCTTTTTAACAATAAAATATTTATCTTCAACATAATAATTTAATTTTAATTTTTAAGAAACATATAACTTTTTAAGGATTATAAATTGATGTTGTATTTATTATTTAATTAATAGATATATAAAATAAATGATAATAAAAATATTTAAATAAATATAACTTTAGATAATTAACTTTATACCATGATTTTATAAATAAAATTGATATTTTATTTCTATTTTACATATTTTGGTTCAAAGACACCTATTTTTTTTAATTTTTTTTAATGTAAATGTAATCAATAATAGTAATGTTGTCATTAAAGTTATATGAAATTAATAATATTTTATTTAATGATATAAAATGAATAAAAATATAAAATTCATCCCAATTATTGGGATAATTGTTAAAATTTTATCCATTAATCATTTATGGTTCATTTTAAATTTTATAGTAACTATATTAATCTTCAAAGAGTAAAGCACATGTTGTCACAGTAAGAGTTAAAGGGTTTAAATAAGGCTTAAAACAGAAATATTAAGGTAATAATGAGACCTAATAGTGTGAAAAAGTTATTTGGTAAGATGAGATTTTTTTGAAATCATCTTAGATTCTCAATAATTCACTTTAGAGCCATTTTAAAATTATAATTAAATTATATTAATTTAAACTTTTAAGGGTTTCCAAAAGTACCATTCAACTCACTTATAAAAGGGAACCCACTCACTCACTTACTAAAACCACATTGAGCCTAATATATTGAACAAAACCAACAAATTTATCCTTCAAAAATACTATTAATAGTTATATTATTTATATTATTCAAAAAAGACCAATCCTACATCCATTTAGAATAAATCTAAAGGAAGTCTTCCAAAGAATAGGGAAATTATTTTTAGCTACTCATTCACATTTATTTCTTATTCTAATTCCTCTTCATGTGTTGTTTACATATTAAAGTTTCAAATATAGTATAATATATATTATGAGATACAATTATGATTTTTTGACAACCATATTCTATATTTTATCCATAATATGAAAAATAAAAGCATTATGTGTGCCTATGTACGACTTACCATCTCCATGATGTGGCGTAATTGTTTTTCATCACCACATAATTTCGATGGGTATAAATAGTATATAATTGTTATAAGTGATAAAAATGACATGATATTGATTATTTATAGTCAATATAACATCAAATACCTTACCCTTTAACCATTAGGGGAATGATATTGTCCCCCGTGCATATGTACGACCTACTGTCCCCATGACACAATGTGCATAATATTACAAGTTAACCATTAACGAATGACAATAAAAAAGTATATATTGATTAAATATAGTATCTATGAAATTTATATCATTCTAGAGATGAAATAAATATATCCTACCTATAAGAAATAGTGGTTACATGAAAACAATAAATAAAAAATAGAGGAGTTAACATCTGAAGCAAGGGTAAAAATGAAATATTATTAAAAAATGATAGAAGATGTTAATATATGATATAATAAATATGGATATGGTTTTGGGTATGGTATGAAATAATCACATTATTTAAACCATAATATAAAAAACATGAAATCACATTAATCTAAAAAAATAAAAATTTAAGGGTTAATTTCACAATATCATTATTATCTGGGATTGTTTATGAATAAGTATATTCAGGAAAACATTTGTCATCCATATACATGTTTCATAAAAATGTTTTCCAAAATATTTTCAACATTATTCTAGAAATTTTTAATTCCTTCTTTTTCATGATTTAATTTTATAAAATTATTTAAAATGAATATTTTTTTCATTTACTAGTTGAAGTACTTTATGAATTTTTTAACAAATAAAACCAAAAAATGTATTTGTAACTTATACGGCATGAGATGATTTTTCTACCATAATGAAGCCATAGTGTCTTGAATCATATTTTAAAATATTACAAGATTATTTTTAATGGAATTTTTTTCTTTTAAAATCATACCACCTTTTAAATAAATGATTACAAAGCAAGAAATGACTATTTATCTCAACAAATTTTTAACGATTTTATTAGAGTGTTTTCATCTATATCAGCATCCATTGTTATATCTTATACATTATTGAGTGTGATCTATTATGATACTGTATAACTAATTTTATATGAGTGTTTATGATTATTTTGACTATTGATCTTCTTTTTTTATACCACCCATTATTTATAGATGAATTATTAAAATTTAGTATGTTATTTTTTCCATACAAATTTTTATGTTTTTTATGTTTTCATATGAGGAATTACATAGACTTATTTAGTGATGGGTGGGGTATTCTATAGCCCCATGATGGATCAATAGGTATCATTAGAAAAACTGGTTTTGGTATTGGCTAAGGGCATACCTGTTTATGTATGGTGACCTGGATGAAGCCTTAATGGTATGTTTATGATGTCTTATATTATGAATTCCTTAGTTATGAGATCAATTAGTTATATTACAACTGATTATTAGATTAATATAATATACATATTATTATTTATATTGTATTATTTAATATTCATTTATTATTCACATATTATGATCACTATTATATTTAAATTTCTTGTGTTTTAGTTTTATACCTTTCCATAATTTAAATTTTTTTATTCATAATAGCTTCCATTATAAAATTACCCTTACTAAGCATCTAAGATCACCCATTTCTTATGTTATATTTTCCCCAATATTCCAATAAGTATATTATAAATTATTTTTAGGGTTACTCTAAGAGAATAATGGTGTTCTCAATGGATTTTATATGTTTTACAATATATTTTAAAATGTAATATAAGATTTATATAGGTAATATGGACTGTAAAACCTCTAAAATGATCAGTACTTTGGGATGTAAATCTTGTATCCATTCCAATGTAATAAATTGAGGCACCGTCCCAAGGCAGCTAGGGTCAGGGACATTATATTTGGTATGAGAGTAAGTATAATAAAAACCATTGAAACTAGATTTAGAAAAAATGGATTAAGTAACAGAACCCTAAGATATATTTTGAGGATATTATAGAAGAACAACCTATAATTTTTTCAAGTTAGATATTATGTGGGACATCCTAGAATTACATCCACATCTAGATACAATAAGTTGATTTCATTTATGGATAGATGAACATATGTGATAGAACACCGCTACGGTGTATCTATCCTGGCTCCACAAAACCTACTACCCGACAACGGGCCATACTACGCACCTGTTTTGACACTATTGGGTGATATTCTTAGGATTTCACATTTTATTTATAGTGAATTTTTAAGTATTTAAAATTCAATATGTCCCCATAAAAACCATGTTTATTATTATAATATTATCTATACATAAACTATCAATTTATGTTAGGTGTTTTTCTTGTTATATATTAGGTGTTATAGTTCATAACCTAATTTAGTGTATGTAATTATTTATATGTGTAGCCTAGTGGAAAGAGTGAAAACTGTATTAATCAACATTATCCACCTAGGGATTTCCATCATATGAATGATAATGATGTTGGAGCTAGTGATTAAACTATTTCTGAAGAAATTATAACTATACTGGGAAAACTAATTGATATTATGAACAATAACCATTCCCAGATTGAGAAACCTAACCCATAATGTGGATGAACAATGTTAGACCACTTTATGAGACAACAACCAACATCATTTAAGGGTACTATAATCGATTTATATATGAGAAATGGATAAGTTCCTTAGATAAGATATTTCTCTCTTTGGGATGTATGTAAAAGGAGAATGTTTCCATAGACATTTATCTTCTATATGTAGATATAGATCAATAGAGATCATTGATTCATTACACTAATGTGGATATAGAAACAGAAAACAAGGAATGGACGCTTTATAATGAAATTTTATTGGAAAAATATTCGCCTCATGAGCAGAGAGAAGATATGGAGATAAAATTTTTGAACTTGATAGAATTGGAGTTTGAGAATGTAGCTAAATATGATCACAAAATTACAAGGTCATAAAGGCATGTTGTAGACTACTTATATAGAATGAGAAGTAATATTTACCATTTCATTAGTGGGTTAAAGACATTCCTCTAATATGAATTATTCTCCTTATCATTCTCATCATATAAATATACAGTCTCATGTGAAAGCAAGGAAGTGAAACAATTATCTTATTCTAATTAATTTACGGGAATGAAAGTGTAGAAGGAAAATGTGGAGAAATAGATGGATAAATTTAAAAATAGAAGTAATATTTTCTTATATGTGATAATTATGAGAAGAAATACCCCATTAATTTACTAAAGGTAATGGTAGTTTTCACAATTGTGGAGAGAAATTTCACTGAGATTGTGATTGGTAGAGACTAAAGTTGTTGTAAATGGGAAATGTTTCAACTGTAAGGTGATGGGGAAATATGAAAATTATTTTACCAAGATTCAAGTAAATATATATTATAAAAAAAGTGATCAAGGTCAATATTATGTTCTTACAAAAGTAGAATTGGAATTATTATTTTATTTGTGTTTCTAGATTCAAGAATTATGTTAAGATATTCTAGTTATAAGAATTGTGAGATATATAATGATTGTACTACAGTATTTATTCTTTACGTATTTTTAAGCATGCATGTTTTCATTATGGTTTTAAGTGGGTCGATATATTAAAGAATTTTATACTTGATTGTAAGATCTACATTATTTAATTTTTTCAAAATATGATGTTAATTTTGTTTTGGATATTTAGTGACCTTGATTATAAATTTATAGACTTGTAATTTCGTGAGATTTATTTTTGATGAGTCTTAATGTTTGAATTGATTAAGACGAAAATTGGATATTATTTTTTGTGTTTAATGTTTGGTTTAACATATTGGGTAATCTTTTATAACTAATTTAATGTTTATTTAGAACATTTTTTAATCATCTAATACAATTTAGGTAATTTTAATCCAGTTTACATAGAATTTGAATATAAAACATTTCAATAATTTGAATTTTTTCACATTAAAAACTCATTTTATCATTTTGTTAATGGGATTAATTTTTAATTAATTACATCCAATATTTTTTTTGAATTTTCAAAAATTAATTCCCTATTTGGAATTATTAGTTCAATTTATGTAAATATGTTCCTTTTATTTTTGGACATTATGAATAGTAACTTTATAAATTTTTTTATTAACACAGTTAAAGGTAAATTGAGTAATTGAGGGTAAAAATTATTATATATTTTAAAATTCATACCCTAAAACATTTTCAAATTTAATTAGATGAGTTTTTTTTACCAAAACTATCCTTGGGTGGAGATTATAACTATTTTTTCCACTTGGATGATAGTATGACATTTACTATTTTGTTTAAAGAAATGTCAATGATTTCAAACTCATACCATTAATAACTCTAACATTTTTCAAATAGTGATATAAAGAATATATATTCTAAAAAAAATATGTTTTTAGATATAAAATATTTATATTCATTATTATAACATATTTTTTATTTTTAAGAAAAAAATAATTACCACAATGGTGTGTACAATGATGCCACGATAATTATTTAAAAAATGTCTATATCATATAAATTATAGTAACAATATTAAAATAAATATAATTTTAGATAATATATGTCAAAAATTAATTTTATATATAAATTTTCTATGTTATTGATATTTTTGAAGTGTTGGTTTGATGAAATTTTGATTTATTTATTTTTTTAAAAACCAGCATAATAATAGTATCAAAATTTTCAGTAGTGTTATATTAAAATAAATAAAATTTTATTAATTGATATAAAATTAATAAAAATATAATATTGGACCCAAAGAGTGTAATACAATTTAAAATTTTATACATGAATCATTTATGGGGATTTTTTCCTAATATAGTAACTATATTAACCTTCAAAGTGTAAAAACACATATTGTCATGGTAAGAGTTATAGTGTTTAAATATGGGTGAAAACCAAGAGACAAAGGTAATAATGAAATCTAAACTTGTATAAAAAAATTAATGAGAGTATATAAACCCATAAACAACTTATTTTCAAAATAAATCACAGTTAATCCATTTGGAAGTGAAAATTCATATATATTTATTTAATATTTGGATCGTTTCCAGAACACTATATCACCTCAATTATAAAAGGGAACCTCCTCCCTCACATCCTCACACCATATTCTACCTTATAGATCAACCAAAACCTACCCATATATCTTCCTAACAACATTATCTATATTTTTTATGTCCTGGCCTTCTAAAAGTACCAATCCTAGATACATTAAGAAGAGATCTGAAGGATGTCTTCCAAATAAGAAGGTAATTATTTTTACAAAAAAAATCAAGTTTGTTTCTTATTATACTTACACTTCCTGTATTGTTTCAATAATATTGAGATAAATAAATAATAATTTATATTCATGGATTTTATTATTTTTATGTTACAACCATATTCCACCATTTATCCATCCTACAAAAAACTAAAGCACCGCACATGCGTATATACAACTTACAGTCCCCACGCCATGGTGTATTTTTTCATCATAACATTATTTTGATTGGTATAATGATAGATATAATGGATATACATGATAAATATGACATTATATTGATCCATTATAATTAATATACCATCCAATTCATTACCCTTTAACCATTAATGGAATGATATCATCACTTGTGCATATGCACGACCTACAATTTCCACGACGTAATATGATTCATTTTCTATGTTAGCCATTAATAAATGATTATAAATATATATATAATTATAAAATATAATATATATGAAGTTAATATCATTATAGTTATGAAATAAATATATCTTAGTTATATAAAACAGGACTTACATATCGAAACATGCCTTGAAAAATGCAGCAGTTAACACTCGGTACAAGAATAATAACGAACTATTTTTAAAAATATGATATAATATGATCATATATTATATCATAAATATTGATATGGTTCTAGTTTAAATTAATGTAATTATTTAAACTATTCTATATCTTCTTAAATGACATTCAATGAATGTAAAGTACAAGGTAAGGGTTAATTTCATAATTTCATTGTTATCCAAGATTGATTGCACATAAGTATCTACTGGGGAATATTTATCATCCATGTTCATGTTTCTTAAAAATATCTTATAAAATATTTTTACAATTAAAATAAAAAATCAAAATTTATTTTTAACCATATTCTAATTTTTATAAAACATTTTGAAATGAATCATTTTGTTATTTTCCAAATGAGGTAGTTTATGAATTTTTCGACAAAAATATGGAAGAAATGTTTTTTATATTATACAACATGAGCATATTTTTCTGCCATCATGAGAACATATTGTATTGAATATTACATAAAAATATTACATAATTATTTTCTATGATAAATATTTCTATTAAAATTTAGTGGCTTCTTAAATAAATTATTTC
Organism: Viscum album; assembly: GCA_963277665.1. Taxonomy (NCBI): domain Eukaryota; kingdom Viridiplantae; phylum Streptophyta; class Magnoliopsida; order Santalales; family Viscaceae; genus Viscum; species Viscum album. The sequence goes on from OY728146.1 coordinate 930,960,885, forward strand.
AAATTGAAAAGGTGTATTTATCTTAGAAACTTTTTATGGATTTCATTAATGTATCTTTATATATATAAATATTCATTACTTGATATTATGATTTTTTGATGTTGATATCATATGATACCATATAACATGTTTTATTATGGGTTTTATGACCACTTTTTTTTATATGTGATAGTTTTATACCATTAAAAGTTTAAACTAAAATTATTCACATTTTGTATGCTATTTTTTCAATACGAATGTTTATGATGTTTATTTTTTCATATGAATAATTAATTAGACTTATTAATTGAAGTGTGGGTCTAACTATATCCCCCCAATGCATTAACATGTCTCATTAGATAATGTATTTTCATATTGGTTGAGGTCGTACCTATTTATGTTTTGTGTCCTGGCCAAAGCCTTGGCTATATTTTTATGACATTTGGCATTATGAATTCCCTCATTATGAAATTAGTTATTGATATTCCGTATGATAATTCAATTATTATAATATCCATGGGATTAATTATGTTTAATTTTTTTATTTTCATTTTTTATTTCCATATTATACCCAATATTATATTGAAATGGATTTTGTTTCAATTATATACCTTTCTATAATGTTTATTCTTATTTATTAATAATAGTTGTCATTGTGTGCATACCATTAATGAGATTATGATATCACCCCTTCTTGTGTTTTAATTTTGTTTTAGGGTATAATTATGTGTATTATGACTAATATGCATGATTAAACTAGGAGAATAATGGCATTCTCAACAGATATTTTTTTTATACTATATGTTTTCAAATCTAATGTTAGATTTATTTACATTATTTGTATTTCAAAACTATTAATATGATAAATCATTTGGGATTAAAATAATATATATTCCAATGTAATAAAGTGAGGCACTGGATCCAGTCTACTAGATTTTAGGTAGTTAATTCCTTTTATTCTACTCGTGACAGCTCTTAAATCAAACTACTAATTTTTAGAAATATTATGTCATGTGTGGGGTAAACCAGCATTACAAATTTAATGGTGCACTCATTTTTCCAACATGAAACACTATTTCTAGAGTATTTTATTATTTTTGATAAACTGTGAACATGTGATATATTATATTTTATATCTTTAATATACCAAAACTGAGGCCTAACGCGACTTGGAATCCCATGCATATCTCTAAAAATATTAGTTAAAAAATTCCACAGAGCTAATGGTAAAACAATGTTTATACACCAGTATTATCTTTTAAAAATATTAAACGTATAATAAATAACATATGTATATATATATATATTAAATTCCATCCTCGAACTATCCATGAAGGGTGGTGATTAAAAAATAAATTCATAGTTTGTGGAAATGGTATTCTATACGTGCACATGATTAACATTTACATTATTCAATAAATAAGATGGAATAAAAAAATAATATAACATATCATTTCCTAATCATAATTTTGAAATAGGATTTTTTTAATAAATAAAATATGTCATTTTTTCCATCTCTGAAATGTGGTGTGGAAAAAGAAACCACATTGGTTAATATAGATGATAGTCTTTATGCACAGACGATCGATATTATATTGTTTTTCATATAAGATACAAGGAATTGAATATTGTTTTATCCATTAATATAGTTTTTTAGTTATATTATTGGTAAATATATATCTAAATTAGGGTGGGTATATGTTTTTTGGAAGAGGATGACTAAGAATAAAAGGCTAAAGAATAAGAAATATTCAAGTTGATAACTTAAGATTTTTCACAGAAATATCCTTGGAAATAGATGACTTATACTATATAATAGAGACTAGAGGATTATGAAAAATATATGGTTATATATGAGAATAAAAATGGAAAATTATTAGGAAGAAATTATAGTGAATAAGTGTATAATTTATTGGTGGAGGTGATCCTGTTTTTAAAATTGAAGAATGTGGATAATTTTGGAAGTAACCATTAAATTTGAATTTTTGTATGAAATTTGTTGAGGTTCAAGGATACAGTGGTATAAAATGAAAGATTTTGTGGTAATATATGTCAGAAAAATCCTCATCCATGAATTTTCAACCATATTTCAGACACGTTTTGTGTCATTTATCATTATATTTTTACATTTTGGTTATTACTTTGTTAAATAGTTTTTACCCAAGAGATTAGTATTGTATGAAAAATGGTAACTCATATTCCAAGATATTGATGTAATGAACCATAATAAAATATCCATACACTCATAATAAATATTAAAATAATATTAAAATTTTAATTTTAATTAAAATGTCTAATATATAGAAAAATTGTTATGTATAAAAATGGTTTTTTACATTAAGTGTTCTTAATAAAATTTAGTATCAATTAAAATTAAATAATTATTAATATATAATTAAATTAATTTAAAAATTATATTATAATCATTTTTTATAAGAGATTAATCTATATTTAGATTAAAATTATAAAATGTTACTAAATTAACATTTTAAAAATAATAGTTTTACCATTATCAATGTAATAAATGTTAATCTTTATAATTTTGTTATTAATAATAAAAATGAAATTAAACCTATTAAAAAATATAAATATTTCTATCTAAAACATTAAATCATTTTTATGATATTTAAATTCTATAGGTGATGAAACTAATTTTTATAATGAGAAAAAAAAAACAGTTTTTAAAGTCAAATATAAATTATGTTTTTAAAACATTAATCATGGGAATTATAAATCCAACATATTACTTTCAAATGATTTAATTTAATTTATAATATTTAATTTAGTATAAAAAATATTTCAAACACTTTTAATTCATTTTTAAATTATGATAATATAATATATGTTGTGGTATTAAAAACAATATTTTTCATTATTCAACTAAAAATATGTTAATATAAAATAATATCCCTCATTCGACATTATATAATATTGAAATCATAAGTTAACAAATTAATTTTACATTATAAAATTGAAATTTTAAAATTATGATATTTTTATTTTAACAAAAAATACCATATATAAATTCAAAAAATTATCAAACAAATCCATTTTAAAACCAAAAGTCTTCTTATTCTATTTAATTTAAATTTTTCATTTATTAGAATATTTTTATTTTCTATTTTCCCTACTATTATTAAATGTTACTAATAAAATTCATTTAATATTTCAAGAGTCATTTAAATTCAGTGTTTCTCGTATAATATGTTATCAGCATAGTGTTTATTTAAAGTAAACATTATATAGTAAAATCTTTGGGAATTACAAAAATACTCAATGAAAATATACCATTCTAAAGATTTTTATTTGTTTGATTGAACACATCACCATACATGTTCTTCCAAAATGGAGTATCTTCAATGAAACAAAACAAATACCATGAATAACTTGAAAAAGATAATTCGAAATAATTCTTATGGGAAGAAAGAGTTTATATCCCTAAATAATGCAACATCAATCCCAAGTGGATACACCAAAAAGAGACAATACAAGACTCAAATGATCCCCACCTCCCCCCTGTGACCATTTTTCACCACCAAAAAATCCCACTATGAAAATTATGTTAACCAATAGATTCTAGAAAACTATATGACAACCTTCCATTTTCATGTTTCCTAAAAACAAATTTGGATACACCCAATGGAAGAAGTCAGGACTAATCAGATATCCCATTAGGATGTGACCAAAGAATCTATAAAAAGTCTAATAACTTTTAAATCTTATCTCTAGCATTAAAACAAATCCATTTTATATTGTATTTCAGAAGATAGTCATTTTGTAAAAAAATACTTTATTTTCCATAAAAGCATGCCATATCCTAATAAAATAGGAATATGTGAAGTACATTAAGGAACGTTCATGATCATTTGAACAACCATCTATGGATACACCCTAAGATAAAAAAGAGAGTAACCAACCCTAAAATATGACATCACGGGTAAACAAATTTATAAATGACAATGCCCACAATCTTGGATCTAGCCTATGGGAATACATAATAGAAATAAAAATAAATAAATAATCCATAAAGGACATGAATCTAACAAATATCGAGACCTATCATAGTCTATCTATATCAAAACCACTAGAGGTGTTACAAACCATAAAGTTACATGTACATTTCCCAATGAAACCATTCTTATCAATGTTATAATAATTCTAAATACAATCTAAAAATCATGATGACAATCATTGAAACATTTAAACAAAAAAGCCTTATCACATCAGTACTTGAAGAACCTTTTTAGAACCAAAACAATATTTAATTAATTTTATTGAATAAAATATTGTGTGCAAAATATTTTTTAAATAATTAACCATTAAGTTATATATTTCATAATGTGATACCACCATGATATAAAATAAATCCTTTACACAAAAAAGCTGAAGAAATTTCAAAATAACATAAATAAATTTATAAATTAGAACCATTTTATTGAAACTCGTACCTTAAGAATATAGAAAATCAAATAAGAAATTATAACCCAATGCCTAGGGATTAGTCAAATAAAAAATAGATTCAAGGCCAACAGAAATATCTCTTGGGAACCTGAGGTTTTAGAGATAATTTTTGAAGATGAAGTGATTTCGAGAGAGTTTGGATTTTATAGGAATTTAAAAAAATAGGTGACCATGGAATAATTATAACTCCATGAAACATAATGGATATACCATGTTTTATCCTCCCAAATGACAATTTTGAATGGTTTGGACATAATAGTTACTGAAAATCAATGGTTGGGACCACAAAATAGACCATCTAGTCAAAACTATTTTCAAGAACAAAAGTAAAGATCTCATTTTCTATATGAGGGGACATTGGTTTAGTCGTGACCACTATATCATACAACACCACTAATAGATAATGGGATACACCACATTTAACTTCCACATTATAGGGATACTAATTTTAGATAAACTAACCAAACACTGTCTATCAGGTCTCCATGTCACAGCATGTCTCTCCACACCATTGATCCCAACAGAACAAAATTCCTATGTTATAGAGGATGTTCTTTAGACAAACCGTTCCTAATAGGGTATTGCTACTAAAATTATGTCTCTTGGTCTCCAGGATGCAGCCATACCATCCATGATTTAGTGAGACGAACCCATGGAATATTCGACCTCTCCATAATGTAGTCCCTGAAAAAATACATGAAAAATCCAAAAAATCCATATCATCCCGAAACTATCGGAACTAAAACATATAACTTATGAACATCAAAGGAGAGAACACCAATAATCATTTGTAATCAAAATTTAACTGATGAAAAAATATTGTTTCTCTAGAGAGTGATCAAGATTCATAACTCGTAAATAGTAAAGGATGCTACTATGTTACAAATGAGTTTGACACCAGAATCTCATGGTTATACTATCCAAAATTCTATAGTTAATAGGATAAAGGAATTTCCATTACATTAAGTACCTTATCATGGATATCTGTAATATAAATTGGTATCTCAACCATAGTGGTCTCAGGCTCAAGATAAATATCCTCCCTTTCAATCACATGGGAAGGGTATGGTTAATACCTCATTAACTGTGAAACATGAAAAACATCATGAAAGGATGAAAATTAAGTTTAAATGTCCAACTGATATGATATCATTAATTTTTTTTAACATTCATATAGGTGAAAATAATCATTTGTGCCATTATAACCTACTTACCCAACCAATAGTGTCTTATGAAATTTGAAACACAATGAAATACCTCACCACCGACTTCATACTCAAGAGGCCGAGATCTATAGTGCACATATGATTTTTATGAATCTATGCCATGGTAAGCCTACTCTGGATCAATTTACCCCTTTTCTTTTTCCCTTGAGAAAGTATTAGTCAAACCCAGAAATGCACCCCCAAATCTTCATAGAATAGGGGGTATCAACATTGATGTTAATATAATTATCAAAAGGTATCCATCTCAATAAAAGTATTATAAATATTATTATTAGAAAATTTTACTAAGGGAGATTATTTTCCTTGGAACCACCCAAGTCAAGAACACATGATCAGAGTATATCCATGAGACTATAAATAATTATCTATTTATATATATATTTATATATTAGATTATATTTATTGATTAATTTCATTTGGAAAACCATATCGTCTAGAAAAAATTTCCACAACCAAGATGTAAACATTTTTCCCTATCAAAAATAGTCACAAAAGGAACTATGTGAATTCCCACTACAACTCAAACTTATATGTGGATGTATTATTCAACCATCATTATCTAATTGATATGAAGGAAATGAGGTTATTTCATAATTTTATCAATGTTCCTCTAAATCACATCTATCCCACAACATTTTCATGGAAAACCAATGATAATGTAAATAGAAATATAATCCTACATCCATATGAGAATGGTAAAAGGTTGCGTGAAACTGACAGGTCTCTGGTGCTCTACCTTAATTAATTTTAAAGTAAGGAAGTGTGATAATAAGTCTATAATTTACCATGTCATCCCTAACCACTAATACGAATGTATTTGATAATGATACCTCTTGGTATACCCTGAATGAACTTACCAACAATATTAGTGTACAATATCTATTAATAAAAATTTTGATATATGAAAATGATCATCCTACTATAGAAATATAAAAAACCACTAGGATATCAAGACCACTCAAAAATGGTCTCCCACATTTTATGATTTTACTCAACAACTAGAAATTGTTGTCTGACACTTCATCCATCCAAAAATTATCATCAAATAATGATACATCCTTTACCAAAGCTAATAAAAACTACCCACCAAACATGATAACTCTCAGTAACATCTTAGTAAACAATATCATCATAGATCCTTTATCCACTGATTCCCTTAAAGAATTTATTGATAGTTTCTTACTTAATACATTACTGACCACCTTCTATTTCCTTATATCATAATAAATAAAAAATCAATTTTTCAGAATCTCAACCTAGCATATCTATTTGGATTTTAGATCCCTCTGATTAAAAATGTATTATAGACACTTATGATAACAATATATGAAGAAAAAAAATACCCTGATTGATTGTGATGAAACGTATTGAGTGCATACATAGTCTTTTCCAAATCATGTTCAAGGCTAGGGTAGTTATTCCCATGAAGGAAGAAATGGAATGCACTATAGGGCAGCTCCTATTTCCCCTACATCTAGACACACCCCAATCTCGCACCTATAGAACTGATGAAAAAAATCATAACCTAAACTCATTTATCGAAGTATTTTAATTGGGATTGAATTTGATATTATCTTTAGTAACTCAATAGTTTTCTAACATTTTTCATTATACTCAATGTTTTCACAGTTGTTGTTCATAGTTCTCATTGGAGATAGATTTTGAAAAAGTATTTAAAATATGATTATAGTAACTAGCCTAACCCAAATAAGTTTATATCTCAAAAGAATTTCAGGATACTCCCAGGGCATTATAATCTGTATCTTTTTTTGGATATAATGAGATTCCTCTCTATGATATAATGTTCCCCGAAAATATTAGTTCTAAGATCCAAACTTCACAACTTAAAAATATTATTATATGAGAAATGTTATATCAACATTCTAAGGATAGTATCCAAATATTTAATGTACTCTTCCATTGACTAGGATTATAGAAAAATATCATCGGTGTACATGACTATAGTGATTCCATGAAATAATGAAATATATTTTTCATCGAGTCCATTAACACCACATGACTATTAGTGAGATCGAATGGAATAAAAAACTAATATTTCCCACCCCAAATCCTAAATGATGTATTGGGGATATCAACTACATGGACTATTATGTGCTGGAAACCCAGAATAAGGACTATTTTATAAAGAAAACGATCCTATCAAATTATATTTAATAAAGAATCAATTCTTTATGTGGGGTATTTGTTCTCAACAACCACCTTATTAAATTTTTGTTAATAAACAAAATGTCTAAGGTTCCCTTCAACCTTCCTCGAAGATAGGATACAAAAAGCTCAAGGTGAAATTATAGGGAAAATAAATCCATTAGAATTATTGTGTGAAAGTTGGACCTTAATATCTATTAAATATATAGGTTCTACGCATTAATATTTCATTGAAATTGGAATCATACTCAGGATATGGTTAATAGAAAGCTAAAACTCCCTGTATGATGACAACCTAAAAAACCATCAAGAAAGGCCTTAGGTTATGCACTCATCACAATTGGATGTGGAAATATTAAATGAGAGTTACCAACATAGAGTAACGTATTTGAATATAAGAATGAGATCATTCCATCATAAAGAACATTAGGCCTTGCTCACCTTGGGAAACCAACTACTTACCTGGAAACCAGGAAACCAAAAAGAAGTCCGAACAAGGATCATATAAAAGTTGCTAAAAGACTTTGTTTGTTGTTTAATACAGTTAGTGGATTAGCTACATTTTATAGTCAGGTAAGTCCAGGATTGATGAGGATATAAAAGACATACCACTAATCAATACATTGGGAACCTGAATTCAAAAGAGATACACCTAGGTGGCTGAAGAAGGTCTGTTCTCACAGGGCTGGTGCTGATATATTTGGATGCTTTACCCAGGGAATACCTAAGTAATGATGCTTAATTCCAAGGTGTCGAAAGATAGCCCACATATTTTTAACAACCTGAATTTTCAAGAAAAATAATATAACTTAGATAGTATCCCAGATTGTCTGCAAAGTGCCCCAGCGTAAAGCTGGAGATGCACAACTGGGTTACCTGTACCGTTGAATTGTGAAAAGTTAGTGATTTTTAATTTCGATAGAAATATAATTGCATGAAATTCATCATAAATTGAGATCCCTTGAATGTTTTTAATATGTATTTGATTGGACTTGTAGAAAATCATCCTGTTTTTTTAGAGGAGGTTACATGCTTCCACCTTTCCTACACATTCGATCATGTTCGACGTAGTTCTTCCCATTATCATTCCTACTACTGTTTTGTTATTTCCGGAGAATCCAGAACCCACCTCACCTTGAAAGACATGAGAGACACCATCATGAGACAAGAACATAACTTGATGATGAAATTAATTGATCTATGCATTATAACTGAATACATAATCTGTAATAATAATCTGGTTGAATTATTCATGGTTGAAAACTAAGAAAACCAACACCACATGGTAGTCGGCTATCGACGCCCAACATGTGGGACATTAGAAACCTTTTTCATACCTATTTCCCAAAGATGTAGAAATATCAAAAAGTGTGAAACAATTTATTAAAAAAATAAAAAAATGTTTACCAACATTGATGAAATTAAATAATGAGTATCAATTATATCAGATACAACTAGTAAAGTATAGGTTTAAATAAAAATACATACCTATAAATGTAATTATTCCTATATCAGATTCCTCCAAAGAATACTATGATATTTAAATATTTCCAATATCAGGTCCTCACAATGATTTATCTGCTTTCTGAATATCTCAGTAAGTCTAAAGGTACGACCCACCAACCTAGACTGCAATGGAATGAACCTATGGACCCTTTATGAGAGTTGATTTTGACTTACTACCTTTGAACACCATTACAATAAAAACCTAAGAGGGCCATTTTTTCCAAAATGATGAAAAGTCTTTAAAGAGTTAATAAAACTATGATTGGTATGACTATGAATTTCATATCGTTATAAAATAACCAAAAACTATCTCAATGAACCCCCTAAAATTGGTGTTGAAGTAAACTAGACTCCCTTGTGTTCCCTTATATAGATAGAACACACACCCTAGATAACAGCTACCCAAACTGATGTTCCATTGAAACTCTTTCCCTATGTTATGTTAACCATATCCATATTAGTTGTTTAGACACCTCCACATAGGATATATATAATAAGAGAATCACGATTGTTCAGATATTTTCCCTTAGACCCATATCAAACTACATATCATTAAGGTAACAATTTTTTACAAGATCAGATTATTGGTGCAATAACTCTATGAAATTTATGGAAGACTCCTAAAATTTACACTACCATTCATCTAAGGGATGAAATTCCCAAGTCTGTAGCACATGAAATATTTCGGGATAAAACTTATGGTTTAATATTTTCTTTAAATAATTCCATGTATGATCCTCATGAAAAACACTTACATGATGGTGTCCCACAATTTCCTTCCTATCCCTTAAAGAATATACATGGAAAACCCCACCTTATATTCCTTTGATGTTTTTATAAAATGGATTATTCAGTCAATACACTCAAGAAAGTTATCATATTTCTAGAGTACTATTTTTACTATGGGATATAGAAGAATCCTTTTTAGTAAATTATGAGTTGTGATCCACAGCTCATCCATGGTGTCCAATACCCTCATGAACCAGAGTTTTAATAGTATGTATTGTAGATTCAGTAATGAATAGCCAGTAGAGGATTCATATACAAAACATGTCTCACTTATTCCTTACTCAAATTTAGAATAGATATTTTTAAAGGAAATTTATATTAACATAATACAAAAACCAAATAGCTCAGGATCAATTTCTAGAATCAAGGAACAAATTCATGAAATTGTACTTAAGAACTGAAAAAACAATAATTTAATAATATCAAGGATCCTATGAATAAAGGAAACCACCTTAAAAGGGATAAAATAATTTCAATTAACCCATAATCATGTTTATTTAAATAACCTCAATCACCATGTCTCATATCTGGAAAAAAATAAAAACTACCCTTGGCGACTCATGTTCTGATAAATAAGTGACATGGTCAAGAATCCTCCTATACAGACAATACAAATTGAAATTCTTATAACTACCCTATACCAATGATCTTGAACCAATCCTAGGATTTTCCATGTCACTTCATGCTTGGTAACATTTCACTAATCCAATTTTATAATGAAAAACTTGGTTCAATCAAACACATCCCCAAAAATGGTTTTCACAATAGAGTATCATCAAAAAATGAAAAAACAACATAAACAACTAGAATGGCATAAATTGTCTGAGTAAAAATATTGATTTAAAGAGTATATATTTATGAGATTTATAACATAGATATTAAGGGGTTAAACCATAAATAATTAATACAAGACTAGAAATATCTTCCATGAGACTATATGTCAATACTAATCAATCCCACTAAAAAGACGATGTCAAGGAAGACAAGTTGACAAACTACATGACACCCTTCCCTTTAAATACATCCTAAAGACCATATTTACAAAAAACTCATAGGAAAAAGTATTGTGTGATCATAAATTCTTGTATATTTTAAACAAATAAACTATTCAATGTCTAATACGATGATAAAATAATCTCTATATTTTAAAAATAATATTGTTTATAATGTATTTCAATAGATATTCTATTTCTAAAAACATGTTCTTGTTTGTAAAACTGTATTCCATATCATCACAAAAATTGAATATGTATAGTATATATATGAAGTAATGTTATTATAAGAAAATACATCCATAGATATAGCACAACATAAAAAAATTCATCAAATGACCATGGAATATTCCATCATGGGTACAACCATGAACAAATGACAAAAATGATTAGGATCTAGCCTATGGAAATATGTACTAGAAATAAAAAAGAAAAAAACTAATCTAGGAATCTTTCCAATCAAACCTATATTGATTCCTATCACATTTTTTTGATATAAAAACCATTAGTGGATTTTCAGAACCAAATGTGACATGTCCATTTTTTTACACAACCAAGATTTAAAATGTGACATGAAATCCAAAATCAATTTTAAAACCATACAAGAAATTTATAAAATATATTTAAAGTGATTTATTACCTCTTATATTCTTTAAAATATTTTTTAGAATTGAAACTACCTTAAATAAATTTCATCAAATCATATAGTGTGTAGAAAGAAAATTTAGAGAAAATTTTTAAAAAATATATTTTATAATGAACTACAATAATTATAAGAATTTTTTTTAAGATAATCAAACCAATGTAATTATACAGGAACTCCAATATATTCATGAATTATAAACATGTTATAGGGACACACGCCCTAATAATAGAAAGAAACCAACAACAATTTATCTCCCAAAGCCTGCGGTTAAATCTAATCAAAAGATATTTCAAGACCATAATAAATATATATTGGGTTACTATGTTTGTAGAAACAATATGTAACACCATGATATTGTTCGAATTATTTTTTTGAATTTATCTTTTTCATATTTTTCATTTCTCAAGACACTAAAAACTGATAATTTTATATTCAAGATATATTTTTCACTTTACTAATATTCAAAAACAAGTTAAGCATACACTAAATGAAACATAATTTTTCTCTCTATACATAATACTATGGTTATCCTGCGTCACACAAACCAATGACTTTCCTTGATTGACATTCCAAACTGTGTTTTACCGAATAACAATAAACTAATTGATATAAAATAACAATAAAATTAGTATTTATGATAAGGGTTAACTGAATTTTGAAAATTTATGGTTTACACAAATATAATAGAAATTAATCAATTAAAAATTAATTATAAATGAAAATGGGGACCAAATGAATATAAAATATAATATTATTATACCCACAAAACTAGTTTACCCTAATAAATTAAATTATTTACAATTGTTGAGTGATATTGGCGTGATATTTATAATATATATTCAATAAAATATTGTATATATTCATGTAATAGATTTTAAAGGCATAAGATAAAAACAAGACCAATATTATGAACAAATACTATATTTCTTATTATTGAATTTTAAAAAAAATTTATTGTAAAACATATTTTTAAGAAAACTATTGCATCTTTTATAAATCATATATATCAAAATAAACTTCACCTTTAAAATAAAAACATAAAAAGGCTGTTAGGTTAAATTTTTAATACTTTTCTATAATGTTTCATTTTAAGAAAATAGTTAAAAAATACTGATTTATTTTTTAAATATGTGATTCCATCTAATTTATTCATAAGGTCAAATTACATATAAAGGGGGTTTAATGTTTAATTAGATCCAATTTTTTACAATTAATTCAATTTAATAAATTGAAATAAATATAATTTTGAAATTGACTACAAAAACACAGTAATATTTTTTCTGTTTTTACATTAAAAATCAGCGATGTCATCCCATCAACGAGTTTAAATATAAACTTATTTCTTCCACTTAAGCGATTAGAATTATGAAAAATGGATTCCATATTTGGAATAAGAATACTTTATAATTTCTAATATTGTAAACATATTTTTTGACCAAAAATATTAGTGAATGTAATTAATATTAATTACATCAATTATGGAAAAATTATGATAACTAAGGACTGAATAGTAAACATAAGGGCCAGAATAACATAGAAACGTGTCAAAAATACATTTTCCAGACACATTTAGATCTTATAATACCTTGGATGTACTTTTTCCATTATTGGATATACTATCTGTTGGAAAATCATGGGCGTAATTCCCTGTCCCAAAATTTACAAGAGTAACCCACCTCCTCAACTATAAAAGGCCTCATATCCTCCCATTTCCTCACACCTCGCAGGATACATGGGATAAAAAATATATTAACAATTAGATATTAAAAATACCCCCTATAAAAGAATAATTTTCTTGTGAATAAATAAATCAATGGAAGACCTTTGGTGAAAACCAAAAAGAGTTACCCGAATAAGAGGTAACATTCTTCCTCAAGTTATTTTATATTATTTCCATAATCCCCCTATAATCTCTTCATATTCCATTCAAGTATAACAAATAATATATACTCAATAATATATGATGTTGTTTTTCTATGTTTTTGACCTATAATTACCCAAACTTTCATTTACTATGTAACAAACATAATGTTTATGTGTATGGTGAACTACCACCTCACGAAATGATGATTGTATTCTCTTCATTTACTGCCTCTAATGTTGGTCATTATGATTAAAAAATAGATTTATATAATATATATATTTATATGAGATTTATAAAGTATTTAATGTTATTTAATTATTTTAAATCACATTATTATAACTTACAATTTTTGTAAATACGATATTTGTTTTTGATGAAGTGTAGATTAATGCGCCCTCAAAGAGATGTGATTCATTCACACACATCATGGAATGTATTAAGTGTGGGTTTAGTGAAGTTATATGAAATATATGATATAATAATTTAACTAAAATAATGATATAAACACTTATATTTCATTTAATCTATTTTCTCAATACAAAAATTAAATGTAATTAGTGTTCATGCTGACGTACGGCCTACCGCCTACATGAATAGTGTACCCCATTTTATTGTTATGTATTAAATGGATTACTATACTAAATATATAATAAATAAAATTTTTATTTATGTCATGGTTTAAATTATGTAAATCATGATATAATTGTGAGGACCAAAGGTATAGGAAATTAATACACATGCAGATAACAAAGAGGATATTATCGAAATTGAAACATTAACATATAATTATTAAAAAGAGGGTAAATAATGTCATAATATAACCATATATTTTATGATATATAATAATATAGATTTTTTATAGATTTAGAATAAACTTATATTTATTATACATTATTTTTTTACGTGTACGACAAGAGTCAAGAGAAAAGTTAAGAGATTTTCATATCACAAATTTTATGTCTTGGAATCATGCCATGTTCACAACGTTTTCAATTTGAATAGTGTATATAATAACTATTAAATTATTATATTATTATTATTCTTAAATATAAGGGTATTTAAATTCCCATTATATGATATTTATTTCATGGAGTTAATGTTTCAAAAGTTACCAAATCAGTAAGACCGTTTTGTTAAAAAATTTCTTCTCTTAGACACCTATTTTATTATGCCCCAATATTAATTTTTAAGGTGTATATACATCCATATGTAATTTCAAATCAGGAATATCCTTATTTTCCATTATATTTTAGGCATCATGTAATTTTATTTTATCACATGGACTGTATGATCCCATGTTAACACATGATAAGACTTCATTGAAAGAGTCTCATCCCTTTTCGAAATTGTGTTTTTTGTTCCATTGATGAAATATTATGATCAATATCCAAAGAACACACATGAATTTTCATATCCTCAATTTATTTAAGATATATTCTTGTTATATTACCATTTTTACAGTCTTCGGAACATAATATAGTTAATAAAATGTTTTTTAGAACGCCTGAGATTACCCTACTTTTGGTTGGAAATTTGTGTTCCTTCAAACAACTTTTCTCAGAATGAAATGCTCAAAAAATATTATAATATTATCCTATGATTTATAAAATAAATTTCTACCCAGGTTTTAACTTTAAATAAAATTATTCATAAAAATGAATCTTTTTTTTATTTTCTATTCATGGAACCTTTTTAACTTTTTTATGGTAAAAATATGAATGCTTAGATTATATATATTTTACTAGTCGTCAATACTAATATTACCTTTAATTTTTCTTTTAAAAATTAAAAATTTAATCTTTTTAAAAGAAATTATTTTCCAAATATTCTAGAAACATCCTGTTTTAACAGTTTTTTTCAATAGAAAAGTTTTTCAAAAATGTTTTATGGTAATCAATGCTTCCTTTAAATATTTTTAAAGATATATTTAAAGAAAAAGTTTTAAAAAAAATGTTTTAAAAATTATTTTAAACATTTTTATGCTTCATTTACATGTTTTGCACTTATTTTTAAATAAATGGTTTTGAATTTATTTTCAAGAATTTTTTAAAAGTTTTTAAATAATTTCTAAGGAAATTGTTTTTGAAAAATTTTGATGTCTTCTTTATATGTTTTCAAACATTTTCTCTATGAAAAGGGTTTTTAAAATGTATTAAAGATTATTTAATATGTTTTTATGGAAACTTATTCTCAAAATTATTTCAATATTATTTGATAAATTATAAAGAAAAATGGTTTTCGAATTTTTTTTCATAATTTTTCATAATTTTTAGAATGTTTTTGAAAGAAATACGGGTTTAAAATGAATTGAAGCTTATTTTATAAGTTTTCAATAAAAAGGGTTTTAAATATTTATTTAATATTTTTTTGTAATTTTTCAAGGAAATTGTTTTTAAAAATGTTTTCATGCATTAATTATATGCTTTAATGTTTATTTTTTAGAAAATAGGGTTCAAAAAGTATTAAGTTTTAAAAATAAGTTTTCAGAGAATAAAGGAATCTTTCATTAATAATTTTTTTTAAAATATACTTCAAAATTATTTTCCATCTAAGATGGCATCTCTTGGTGTTACTCAGGCCCTTATAGGGAAATGATTCAATGGTTCTATTAAAATAATTTCTATAAATGATTTATGTTTTTATTGAATGACATTTATGAATCCTATTTCTATTTCATGAGATATATTCTTTTGAAACCCACTTCTTTTCTATAGTTATTTTTTTAGTGAATTACTTATGAAGTTGTACCTTTTTCATTGTTTATGATATTATTAAATTCTTATGATACCCATTTATTTTCATGGGTTATGATAGGATTGATTTTTATTTTTGGTATATCTATTTTTAATTTCACTGTGAGATTGTGGGACCTATATATCCCTACCATTAATCGGGTAAAGATTTATATCCCATGAGATAGACTGATATGGATTTGGGAGTGAACTGTGGTTGCCAAGATGGTCATGGTTGTGATCTATGACTACCAAGATAAAATGAGGAGTGAAATCATGCTACTAATATGGTAATGAGAGTGACTCAGGACTACCAAGATGATATGGGTAGTGAACTAATTCTACTAAGATGGTCTTCAAAGCAATGCCTTGGCTACTATGTAAATTTTATTATATTATTATGTGTTTTCCACAATTAAATGTTTTATTCCTATGTTATTCTTCTATGGATTATGTTCTTTACTTATTTATGACTCATGTCTTACGAGCTACAATGATTTATGACATGATTCATGTTTAGGATCTTTTTATTTGAAGGGTGTGGTCCTGTAATGTTATGATCATGTTCTCATACCCCTATTATGATGTTTATGCTTACATGCCTCCCTTTCATTACCATACTAGGCATCTACGATAACCCATTTTAATGTTTCATTCCCCCGGTAATGAAGATATATTTCATATATGATATTTCTATAAGGGGACCCAATCTTGGAGAGCCTTGTGGGAGATAATATATCTCCCTTAGGTACTAGTTTTTATATTTCTATGTTTCACAATGAATTAGACTAACATGGTATTTAGGAATCCATGTGTATAGTTTTAAAAGTATTCTACAAAATCAATGTAATTTTTATTTATGAAAATTGTGGTTTTATATACAATTTTTAATAAGAAGTTATTTATAAGAAGGTAAATATTTTATAAGTAGTTTAGAATATAGGAGAAAAAAATTAAACTCACAACACAAAAGTATGAAATGCCTAAACCATATCATAGCCACCACTTACATGGAATAGTCCCCTAAAAATTAGGGAAAAATATATAAGCCCAATTAACCTCTGAGACCCTAGGAACTATAACTAAAAACACATAAAAATTAAAGGACTACATAACAGTAGCCATAGTTCATCATAACGACATTCGTTAATGTACTTCCCCCAACTCATCCACTGTACTGGTAATTTTTCTTTCAAAAATGAGATATTTTTTATCCAAACTTTATTAAGATAGATTTTGTATTAAACTATTTATAGCCCAATAATTCCAATAATTAATCAAATAAATACCATCCCACATAAAAAATATATGGGGTACTGGATATAATATACAATTATATCATAAATGACTCATATTCACCTATAGAAAATGAGGTATCGTGATAAAAATAACATGATATCTCACTTTATTACTAGACATAAAAAATTATATTTTTATATCATGTTATATCCTAGTTAATTTTAATTATAATTCACATTATTGGTGGTGTATGCTCTTCATATCCTATTTCTATATGTAAATCCATAAAAATAACCTCCCATACATATAGAGAAATTTATTAACATTTTATATTATACCAACTACATTTTCTCCATATAAATAACCATAAGATTCAAAATAAAATTATTTTTGGAGATATACAAATATTTAACTCTAAAAACTACTTTCTAGGTAATAATAAACTATTTTATGATCAAACTACTATAGACTTTGTTTATAATAAAACTTAAATTCCAAAAACTATTAGTCAACTTATGTTTTTTCTTTTCTTCTTAATTAACATTAGATATTGATATATTTATACATTTATTAGAAACTATAATTCATTTACCTATTATATATATTTATTTAATATGAAATAAAAAAATAGTGAAACCAAAAACATTTCTATGGATTAAATTCATTTAGGATAACAATATGTTGAAAACATTTTTGGTTTCATATATATCGAACATTCCAAATATTTAGTGTTAATGAAACCCCAGAATTAACATATTATAAAAAATAATAATAATAATTAAATATATTTATGAACATAACTACTAATTAAACTAGTCTATTATGTATATTAAAATTTAAAATATGAAAAAAAATGGCTAACAATTTCTTTCTTCCTAAATTGATCCACCATATTTGAAATCAAAAACATTATTTCCTAAGAATCCTTAATCAATTATAGTGCTCAAACACCTCACCTATCAAGAAGTATAGTTCAAATAGTGTTTTTTTTTGGAATTGTTCAATGAAGCCTATAAATGTTCTTAGAAGAGGTACTTATCCCTTTATATTGAAATTCTTAATTCAAAAAGGAGTTTCTTAAAGTAGATATATTTATTTCACTCAACCAATGTTTTAGTGTATATTAAGGAAAAAATTTAAATGTTATACTATAGGTATTTTATATTACTCTATAATTCGTAAATATTTCTATGAATCTTCTTGGAAATTTAATTTGTATCCATAAATGATATGAAATTGTATTACATACTAGAGACATAGAAAATGCCATATATAATGAGACATTTACATTGGAATATATAATATTATTACACTAACATATATATTATAAAAAACATACTATAATTTAGTTTTGATAATATTCTAATTAGCATATATGCCTTTTAATATTCAACTTTTCTAAATTATCACATATTTATTTATATGTTACACTATATTTAATGAAATTATATCAATACTCATTTAAATTAAAACCATGAAGAAAAATGTCTTATATTTCTTTCAAAAAATTTATTTTGATATATAATATTTATTCATATAGAGTTATATGTACCATTATAAACCTCTTTAACCTTAAAAATGGTTATAAACTCATTATTTATAACTTTATGAAAAATAAGAGACATTTGGGAGAATTTCATTTTTACTTTTGAAATAAAGGGTCCAACTAGACAACCATTAAACACACATATGTCTATAAAATCCTATTAAATAGGTTTAACTATATAATCCACATGTATAATCATAAAAAACTGTTATCTAAGAAATAGAGAATACCCATGATACCTAAATCATGTTAATCTCCAATAGTCAAAATAAAAAATTCTCAATTCTCAAGAGTTTGCTGTCTTAAATAAATAAATATGTATATCTCAATTTATCATAGTATATAAGTGCAGTATATTTCATATAGATAATTAAATCCAGGAATTGATCTATTTTATCAAAATATATAGAACATGTGTTACAACCTTCATAGTGGTGAATAAATCAAATCTAGATTTTGGAAAATCCATTGCATGATCAAGAATATACCCAGCTACCCTATACATATATAAATATTATCGATTAGAATAAAAAATTAATTATATTATAAATTATTATATGTAAAGGAAATCATTATTAACTTAACCCATTGGTTGGGGTAGGAATGAAATGAAACTAACCATAGTTATCATTTCTCAAATGACAATGGTTGGGGAAAAATTTACCATTTAAACTTAGACACAAACTAAAATATAATTAATCAATGAAACTAATTTATGATTCATGTGGTAGAGCTAAAAAATTAAATAAATGCAATGATACAAGAATCGAAGTAATGAGAGAAGACAATAAAAAATAAGTAACTACAATTCCAATACATTTAGGACTCAAGGTTTTTTTACCTTCTATAGATTCCAATAATTAATCGAATACCATGCTCAAACTCACAATAACTGTTATTGTAATATCACGATGATATTCTAGTGAATTATGAAATCATTCTATTACCTATATCATGATCGTGAACATCTGTATATTAAATAATGTGGATATGTAGGGAGTGAGTACATAAAATCTATAATATATCCTTATAGAGTTCCCACACACACTATTAATACCAAAACAAGTTAGAATAAGTTATATTAAACTACATGAGATTATGAAGCCATTAGTGACCCATATACATGTTTTGAAATGGAACGTACCAATAACCCACCCATGTTTTCACCTCGTACACTCATTCATTGCATCACACTCATTTCATGACCATAATCACACGTATTTTTCCCCATCCCAATGTGCCCTATATTAATGCGGGCCTTCAGAATATTTCATATCACAAGTGGGAACTTCTCCCTCTATAACCGAGCCGATACATAGTGATATATTTTAGTGTCCCCAAAAAATGGAAATATGACTATGTATAACATGATTAGTCCCTTCCAAAATGAATATGAATTCCTATAAACTCATTATATCCAATGTTTCTTAATTGGTATTGTGGCTAACTCCATCCAAAAAATTCCCTTTCTAAATGCATTCTTAACACACTGCACATTATTCTTTATTAAAAAGGAATATTAATCATTTCATAAAACATGCTATTAGAGACACCCACTGCCCATCCATTTATGACCATTAAAAGAAGAGACATGTTAAATAGGGTTCCATTATATGTTTTTAATTTGAATAGAACTGACATTTAATTTCATGGTATCATAGCCACTATGTTCTAGGATAGTAGATTGGAGGAGAATCAACCTACCTCCATCCAAAAAATCCCCTTTCTAAATGCATTCTTTACACACTACACATTATTCTTTATTAAAAAGGCAGATTATTCACTTCATCAAACATGCTATTAGAGACACCCACTGCCCATCCATTTATGACCATTAAAAGAAGAGACATATTAAATATGGTTCCATTATATGTTTTTAATTTGAATAGAACTAATATTTAATTTCATGGTATCATAGCCACTATGTTCTAGGATAGTAGATTGGTGGAGAATCAACCTACCTCAATTGTTGATTCTTATATGGAATCATTAAAATAATTTCATAGAATTGGGACCTATAAGCCCTACTACGATGAACTCTATCAATATCCTATTAAAACAATTACCCAACAACTAGATCTAGTAATTAAATCCCTTATATATTGTTCCACCCAAGAGAAAATGAAAGAATAATCTAGGAAAAGAGGAAACTAACGACTAACCTTTGATTTTTATGATTTATCACTAAATGATTCACTCAGATCATCCCGTAAATGAATAGAAATAAAAATAAATATCTTAGTGGAATATAATTATTCAAACTCACAAGTTTCATGAGTAAAAATGGGATTATTGAGGAATGTTCTTGAATAAATACATAATTTCTATGTTTAATTGATTACATCTCTTGGTTGGGAAACGATATTTGGAAAAGACATCACCATTCCTATGGATCATAACAATCATAGAAAATACAAAGTCTAATGGATTAATCATAGTTTTTACAATCATTTTTTTACCATGTGTATGCCCAGATAAAAATTATACATATTTCAATGTTTTATAGGGAATGTAAATATTTTACCAAAATTATGATCAACTAGTATGCAATCTAAAACCCCTAATAAAATCTTAAACCCATCCATAAACTTTATGAGGCCTTACCTAATAATTTTTTATAAAAAAATTACACATTAAAATAGTAAAACATCCCAAACTATGGGTGTTAGATTCTCAGTAGAATTGTGATTTCCATCATCAGATTGTTGAATATTGGCAGAGGCTACACCCAATCTCATACCATCTACTATAATGGCTAACATTATGAAGATTCAACCTAGAACATTCCATGAAAATATAAACAATGTTCTAAATCCATTCATAGATATCATAATAGATTATCATTTCCATTCCCTGATATGTTATCTGATTCGAATCGAAGGACATCTGACACATATGAAACATGTTTCATTCTATTAAACAATAGTGTCTATTGTATACTATATCTATTGAAACATTAAATGAATGATCCCTAATATGATTATAACTGGGAGAGAAAACAGAAAACATAAATAAATCTCATATATATTCTTGAAATTGTATAGGGAACAACATACCAAGGGTGCTAATAGCCATCTCTTTCCTAGATTACATTCACATAGTGATGAAAAACCCCATGAGAAAACATAAATCGTCACTAAAATGATAGTAAAAAAGTTATATGTATCCTGATAAAATAACAAACCACTTTAATATCTAATATTGACTCATCAAATATGTAAAAATTATTATTATTATTCTACATGATTATCAATATAATTGAAACTCCTATCCAATCAAACAACGGAACATTTTATTTTGATGTAAAAAATAGTACAATGATCTAAAATGGGATATATAAAAACATTATATAGTTGTTGAAGACATATGAAAAATCCACTAATGGAATATTAATATCCCATGAACTATTAAATTTTATCAAACTAACTCCAAGAACATTGTCTCTGATAAAGTGTTGTTCTAATTATTTCATAGATATATGTTTCTATACAATACAAAAGGATAACAAGGATTCTGAGGATTAATGTAGTGTACACTAATTCATTAAATAAAAATGATGTATCTTTTAGATATGAAACAAAAGTACACCATAAAATTATAATATATCATAGACATGCACCACTACATTATTTTTAAAAACATAATTCCTATATGTGGGAGAAGGTGATTCGGCACCATAACTGACAACCACCCTGATGACACAATATCATCAAATAAAAATTTAGAAAAATTAGTGTGAATTACCTTGTACTAAATGTATAAAATACTTAGTTTTCATTCAATGTACCTCCGTTAACATATTGGAAATCATATTTCCCGTATATATTAAAATTTGAGTGATAATAGGTTTATTTTTCCAGCCACAAGGAGGAACCAGAATTAGACCTCATAAAGAAAAGAAAATTCTCATTATATTCCCTCCCATTAATGTTTCCCCACAATTATGGATTAATTTAATGGTTTGGTTATTACTATTCACATGTTTCCATAGTTTTTATATATACATGAATCTATTTAAAAATATATTTATCTCTAATAGTAACATTAATTTTTTAGTTTTATTTACACGAGATCACATTTATTTATTTATTATCATAAAATGGTTTATAAAGACTGACAAATGTTTTATAATCCATAATGTTATAACATATTAAAATTAAGGTCAAACAAAATTATATATGAGGCAAATGGTGAATAGTGAAATATTTATTTTATACTAAAAAATAATTTATCCTAAATTTTTAATTAATTGATAGTCCATTTAAATTATAAATGGATTTTTATTATACACTTTATACATATTTTATTTGTCCAAATTTTCATTAAAACATTATCAAACAACTTTTATAATAAATTAACATTTTTAAAAATATATTATTTTTATTTGATAGCGTGATTCATTTTATTCCTAGTGTCTTATTAACAAAAAATGTGTATAAATTTTTAATTATTATGATTTTAAATGTAAATTGAAATTTAAATATAATTTTGATCATTGTGTGTAAAATTTGGGACACTAAATCCATTTCCAGATCTATTTATTAAGAAGATTAATATGTATTAATTGAAATATTAATTTTTATTTGATTTTTTTCATCTATACATATAAAATAATCTATTAATCATTAATATATTTATTATTATTATTTTATAAATGAGGATAATATCATTATATAAAAAATAGATACATTTTTTTGAAATTTTTTTCCAAATTCACCCTATATTATTATCTAAATAAATATTATTAATAAAAAATTATATATAATTTAGAATAAAAATATTTATAATATGTTCAGTATAATAAATTGACTATAATTTAACGGTTCTTAAAAAATATGGAACAATAAATAAATCATTATATGCTTTAAAAATATTTTTTCTATTAATTGTACATAAATGTTCCCTGAAAATATATTTAGTTAATTAATTCCACCTTAAGAAATTTTATTTCATTAAATTAAATTCATTTTTGAATTTATTTTAATTTATTTATATTTGGAATATGTACTTGTATGTTTTGGTAGAAGATGAATTCAAAGAGAGTAGTGACAAATTCCTATTTTATGAACACCAAAAGTTTTGTGAAATACTCGTGATATAACCATGAATAAAAAATATATAAAACCTTTGGAATGACCAAATATTTATCAAAGGTGTAAAATAAATCATCTAAAACTATTATTTTAAATTTTAAACTCATTATTTACTTTTTCAAACAAAATATATATTACATTCTAATAAAAAAATTACTTTTGTTCCTTTTTATTAATAATGTGTGTGGATGGTCTCGTTCAATTTTTTACCCATTTAAATATAAAAAACCATAATTCTTTTAATAATGAGGAAAAAATTAGTTTTATCATCAATACTTAGATTTGTTTGGCCAAAATAACTATAACTTATTTTTTACACTTAAAAATATATTTTTTGAAAAATAGTTTATTTATTTTTGTTGTGCTTACAATATAATTATCTTCTTCCACTCTGAGAAACTGAATCATGGAATATGGATTTTTTATTTTTTATTTTCATATTCAATTTTTTTTTTAAAAATTTTCAATTTCATTTTGGTTTATAATGGAGAGTTTCCTTGGTTAAAGTTGTCGCCATAGTAAGGGTGATATTGGTCAATGAGGGGGTGGTTATATATAAGGATAATGTTTTAAATTTCTCATGAACTTGTTTAATTTTGATTTTAATGAGTGTATTTTGACTTTATATTACCTTATATTCTAAATTTTACTAAATTGGATCTATTTTCCCATATAAATAACTTTATATTATATTAAAACATTGACTATTAATGAGAGTGGAACTCCTATAAATTATAAATGGTCACCACATCTCCTAAATATTCCACACACTTTGGGTTGTGTAAATAAACTAAGTTGACTCAAATACCTCATAAAATCTCATCAACACATCTTTGAGGCCCCATTATCCCCAAAATACCTATCCTAGAAGGCCTGGGGTGTAATCCGTAGAAATATATCCATGAATGAGGTATAAGCCACAACCAAATTCTCTCAATTTTATTTCATATTCTACATTTTTAAAATATATTATAACCATTATTATATTTAATATACTTGAAATTATTTTTTGTTATTGGATATATTTTTTCCAATCTATTCTATCCTTTTAAAATGGAAATTTTTTCTTATGCATACATCTGGACTGCCACCTATAAGAATCAATGTGTTTTGTTTGTCAGGATTTCCTCAAATGGATGGATATAAATATGGAATTAATTATTATATATGACATTTATTAAATCTATATTCTTATATATATATAATTTATTATCCACATTTTTTCACCAGTATCTGTGATAGAAAATAATTTCATTGCTCGTCCGTAGATGTGGATGACCACCTCCACGAAGCGATGTGATTTTTTTTTCGGTTATTCCTTATGTGTTTGGTCATAGTGATGGATTCAATTAATAACAATGATATTTATAATATAATTAATATTCTATAATGAAAAACATGTATCTACACAATTTCATTTTTATCCATAATAATAATAAATGTTTTATTCATGTGTATGTATGTACTGCCATATCCATGGAACGATGTGATTCATTTTACATGACCTAAATAAATGGTTGCTTCTAAAATTATAGTAAATATATATAAATGATAATTATAAAATTTTAATGACTTTTTATATTATAGAACTATGAAACCTTTGACTATATTCAAGGAATCAAAATTATTTAGTGATTACAAACAAAATGAACTCAATACATATGATGTAAATTTAACTAACATAGAAGATAAATTAATCAATGAAAAAAATGAAAAAATAAATAATAATAAAAAAAGGGTATGAACATGAATTTTTTTATTGATGAAATATGAAAGTAATATAATTTAATTATTAAAGAGATAGAGAATGTAAGAATTTAGATTAGACTAATGTTTAGGGTTTTTACCAGAATTTTCTTTCCTTGAGACATATTATATAATCACAACTGATTTAATATTGTATGGTGTATATAGTATCATATGGATGTTTTTAATAATTTATGATAATTAATTGAATTCAAAAATCCATATAATGGTCTAATATTCATTTTTATGACCATGTTGATCAATTTATTTACTAGAGAAAATATTAGAATCATATATAATGAAGATGTTTGTTACAAATGCATGAAGATTATTTATTGCAATTTTTATTCATTATTATAATATGATGAATGCATTAGACATGGTATGTGATTGTTTTTTCCATATATAATATAGAACTTTGGTGTATCATTGTATCTCACGAGAAAAAAAATCATGGGTATTTAGAGTATGCCATACCTATTTATGTATGACATCTTGACATGATAAATTTATGGAAAGATTATTATGTCATAAATTATGAATTATGTCATTATGAAACCATTTATATTAATCCATGTTATTATTCATTTTATAATTAAATAAATGGATATATTTCCCTTTCATGATTTTTTTATATGGTATAGTATATTATTTTTTATCTCTTCCAAATTACTCATTCCTTTTTTATTCTATGATAGATTTTTTTTACGCTTTCCCTTAAAAATCATATGATCTAACCCTTTTACATTTTTTTATTTTACACATGGTTCATAGAAGTGAAATTTGAATTATTTTATTAATATAATTGAAGAAATATTGACGACATCACTAAAATTCTAACATGTATTTCAGTAAATAAAATGTAATGTAAAAATAATGTATGTACCTAGTCTCTCAAACTACAAAACTATTTGATCATATCAAATGGAATCTCTAGTATCTTATACCAATGTTATAATTTACCTTATTAATCTAGGCTCCTCGAGTATGGGTTAATGTATTTTTTTAGAAAATTATTACAAAAACACTTGGGAACTAGACTAAGTAAAACATATATTAGAGAGAATAAACATTTAGTAAACCCTAGAGAATAATATAATTTTCGAAAAACATCATAAAATTATGGTAATTTATATAGTATAATTATTACTATAAGTAAAATCATTTTATGGATACTAACATGTTGATTCAGTATCCATCACATATGAACCTAGGGGTAAGAACCCTAAATAATGTTTTTTGGGTATTAACCAGATCTTAAGTCAGTGTAAAACAAGTGAGTCTGACTACACACCTAGTGTGAAACTCTTATTAGATATAATTAAATTTATTATATTTATCTTTATGAACTATTTTGAATAATAATAAAATATTTTTATTATTTGAATATATACTTAAAGCCACTGAGCTTTTTATTCTTTGATTCCTTATCCAAAAACTTTTAATCTATTTTGAGTGTTACACCATCTTTATACTTATAAAATATGGTATAAATTTCCTAAATTTATGAACTAATATGGGTTATTCCATTTTTTATATATGAATACTAGTATAAATAATGGAAAATGTATCAACACCCATAATCTATGTAATAATTTCAATTTTATGAATTATATATCACAAGAGTGAGTGCTAAAAAGATTTAAAATTTATCAGGAAAAACTGATGACTAATAATCTTGGATATATTGAGAAATATATTTCTTTAAAGATTAATATTATGAATTTGGACAAGTTTATACAGTAGATACCTCCATCATTTAATGGATCTACTAATATTTTC
The DNA here is from genome assembly GCA_963277665.1 of Viscum album. Lineage (NCBI taxonomy): Eukaryota > Viridiplantae > Streptophyta > Magnoliopsida > Santalales > Viscaceae > Viscum > Viscum album. The sequence goes on from OY728146.1 coordinate 930,988,652, forward strand.
ATAACAAAAAAATTGTTCTAGTCCCTCAAAATGATATTTCTATATTTTTTATGTCATGAAATAGAAAAGGTTATTCTGTGAGATTATATATTAAATGGATATTTTAATCAATGGTGTTAATTGATAAAATGTTTTAATGTGACTTAGGAAATAAATTGTATGTCAAGGAATAATTTTGAGGTATTATTTGAAAAATAAGGTCCTAAATCAGCAATGAGTTTATTTGGAAAGGATATTTTTTGAATTTGAGAAAAATGTTGGAGAAAATTTTGATAAGTATGAAGAAAATTTTACAAGGTTAGTAAGATATGTATTGGGCTATATACCTATTCCAAAATTTTTTGATATATCATGTCCAAGTGGAACCCATCACATCAGGTGAGGTTGCATAGCATAAATCCACAACAGAAGGGTGATAGTAACCAATTGCCACTATTGGCCTACATATCATCCTGCTTAAATATTCAATTCTTTTTATATATATTTTTATATATTTATATACATAGTGTAACCTAATAGATACATTAATTTTTTAGTTTTATTTTTATGTCATCATACCAATTGAGTCATTATAATTTAAAGGTTAAGACAGTATGACACATGTTTTTAAAGATAAAATAATATTGCATATTGAACATAATTTCATATAAAAATATATATGAAACATATCATAAAGTATTAAATACCATTTTTATACTAAAAAATATGTTATCCCTATTTTTATACATTATATCTTATTTTTAATCTAAATGGTTTTTATCATACCCTATATACTTATGTAATTATTCAATAAATATCTTTTTTAAAACATTATGTAAGAAATTATATAAAAAATGACACTATGTAATATTTATTATTTCTATTTTTTAATTTTTTCTCCTGTTATGCAATATTTCTTGTTATCTCAAAGTAATTATAAATTTTTGATAATGTATTTTTTAAAAATTAAGAAGTTCATTGATATATAATATTAATCATTGTGTATAAATTTTGTTGAACTAAACCAATTTTATGGATTTTGTATTTAAATTAAAAATTTCTCTTAATTAGTTAATTAATTTTGATAAAAAATTATTTATACATGTAAACTATTGATTAATCATTAATAACATGAATATAATTTTTTATAAATGAAGATAAATACAATTTAATGATAAGTTGAAATATTTTTTGGAAAACTATTTTTAAATGCCCAATTTATTTTTACCTTAAAATTTTAACTTAGTAAATAGTGGTAAATTTTTTTTATTAAATTTATTTATAATATTTGCAGAAAATAAAATTATAAATCATATAATGGGTTTAAATATGTATGTAATAAGAATAAATTCAATTTATGTTCTGAAAATACTGTTTCAAGATATTCTATTTTCACTTTGTTTCACTAATATTAGAAATAATTTTAATCACCACAATAAAGTTTATTTCAAACATTATAATTAATTTTTGAATTTATTATATTTAAATTACCTTAGGGTTAATTTCTTGTGTTTTTAGGAAGAATTTAATTTGTAGGTGAATAGTGAAGATAACTATTTTATGAATACAATATCTTTTATGACATAATAATGTTATAAACCTAAAATAGAATATATAAAACCATTTTAATTACCAAATATGTGTTTCTGGAGTAAAATAATTTATTTATAACTTTTGTTCTATTTTTTACACTAATTCAAGACTTTTTGAAACTTATATTATATTTTAATCTAATGAGAAACTATTTCTGGTTCTTCATATTTAATTGTTATATTATAATGTTCCATGATTATTTTTCATAGTTTTGATTTCAATAGTTCATAATTTATATACTAACAAGATAATAAATTCGAGGTAGTCTCCAATAATCTGGATTCTCAGTCCAAAATAAGTACAACATCTTTTTGAAAAATAAAAAATCTTTATTTTTTTTGTGAAAAAGGTTCTTATTTATTTTTATGGATAAATTATAATTATGCTCTTATAATTTTGGAAATTCATTGTCATAATATTGATTCCACATATTATATAAGGATGATATAATTTTTCATTAAGATTATTTCTTTTTTGTGATAAGGAATAGTTCCATTGTAAATCTTTTTCAATGTAGTAAGGGTAAAAAGAGTTACCAGGGGTTAAATTAATGGATTAAGATTCAAATATCTCTTAAAATTTTCATAGTTTTATTATAGTTTATTTATAGAATAAAATATTCTATTATAGTAATTGGAATAAATGGGAGGAAATTTCCCATAAAAATAAATTTATATTATTTTGAAACATTGAATATTTACAAGAATGTAACTCCTCACTTCTAAAAGAGAAATTATTACCATCATTTCTCCACACACACGGGTCACTTTATCTTAGAAAAAAACTAAAAAAAATTCTATCGAATGTTTTTCCACCCACTCTAGAAGTCTTGGTCATACCAATATAGCCTCCTTGAGAGGCTTAAGGGGTAAGGCAAAGGAAGATATCATAGAAGAAGGAATATGGAATAACAAAATTTATCAAGTTTATTCATTTTTACACCATATTTAAACCCATTAAAACTATCCTTAAATAATTTCATCAGAGATATTACTATTATAAAAAGTTGTTATAATTACAAAACAACCATTTTCAACCTCTATTCCATATTATAGAAACGAAAATTCCACTCATGCATATGTGTGGAATACCTTGTACACAAAGTGATGTGTTTCATATTTCATCACAACCTAAAATAGATGGTTATAATGATAAAATTATCGAAAATCTATAATTTTTCTGTATTTATTGTTATTATACATCTAGATAATATTTTATCTACCTTCACACCCTTTCATCCCATGGAAAATGATATTGTTTCTGGAGTATATATCTACTACCACCACTATGTAATAATGTGATTAAATTTTCATTTCTTCATTGAATTAATGGTAATTAAGATGGAATCAATGGCTAAAGAAGATATTTTTAATATACTTATGATTCTTTATATTAGACAATTTAAAAATTTTATTTCCTTTCATTCATTAGAAAAATGAAAACAACGTTCATGTGTACATAAATAAAACAGTCTCTATGAAATAATGTGTTGGATTTTTAATGATCTCAATACATATATGGTTAAAAAATTATATTAAATATATAAATATGATAATTATAATATTTTATTACTATTTAGATAATATAATTATAACCATTTTTCCACAGTCAACAAACTGATGTTATTTTTATATTATGAGCTAAATGACCATAAAACATCCAATGTAAACATAACCGACAAAGTAACTAAATATAAAATTTATGTAAATTTAATAAAATAAATTATAAAAATGATATAAATAATAAAATTTTCATAATAAAATAAATAACTAAAATAGTTTTATTAGTCATAAGTTATACAAGTTTTTAACCTTGATGGGACTTAATGTAAGGTTCTTTCATCTCATTCTTTCGCTGATAAAAAAGTAATAATCACCACTTTGTTTATACTTTGTGGTGTATATAATGACCTATAGATAATTTTATCATAACATCATGAAATTAATGTTATTTAAAAATTCATTTTATCTTTTATATTTCATCTTATTGCGGCCATGTTATTCTATTTATTGACTTGGTATAATATTGATATCATATATGATTTTTTTACAATATACATATTTTAGACTAATCAATGCTTCTCAATTATTGTGTTTCTTAATCATTTTATTAATATAATTAAATAATTAGATTTTTTAATGAAACATATTCCTAAAACCCTATATCGAGGTTTTTATAGGGATTGGCGGTGTTAAGATAGAGTTTGGAGCTCTTGTTGAGGTTTGTGGAGAGTCCTGGCCATTTATTAGGTAACTAAATAATATTGGTGGGTGTGGTACTTGAGGTTTTGAATCTTTATTGGGGTATTGATCATGGGGTAGGATGTTTTTTCTTGGGTTATTATAGGGGTTTCAATGAGTTTTCCATGTGATTCTTTGTTCACCATGACAAGTTAGATGTCTTGATTGGATGTTTTGGAGTCCATGTTGGATATGAGATCTCTATGTGTAACAGAAGAAGTCTTATAAGGATCAAAGTGGGTATGGTTCCAAGTATGACAATTTGATATATCTCCTATATAATGTAAGGAGTTTAGTCTAATAATTTCATGTTCATGGGTGTGGTGAGGAGATAACAACCAATCACTTTTCACTACACCATAGTACTTGATCAAGACAAGAATATAGTTACTAAAATTTATTTAACAACATCATGGAAAGTGTCATGGTAGAGGTTAAAATGGTTTTTTAAAACACATGAGAAGCTAAGGATTTATTATTTTGTTCAATATTTTTGATTTAATTGAACACATAAAATGTATTTTGGGGACCATCACAACATGAGGAATGCTTTTGAACACTCCTGTATAAAAAGTGTTTTCATAAATTTATTAGTTCTACTTTCCTTATTCTCTTAATCCTAAGTCAGCCCATTATATTCCTTTCACATTATGAACAAAATTATTAGCAGTTTAATATCATTTTTATCTAGATCAAAGTCTCACGAGTTGAGGTACTCTCCATTATTATCATTTCTCAGTTATTTATGTCTTTCCTTAGATAATTGGTTATTTTTTAAAGAGATCATCGATTTTATTTTGGTAATTAGGTAAGGATTAATGAATATTTGTTGGGGAAATTTTAAATTTGTATTTACTTCATCAATGGTAGTGTTGAATTTGGTTGTGGTTGATTCATATTTATCTATTCCTTCTTGGGGGACATTGAACATCTGTTAAATGTAAGGGATCCTGGATCTATCCTTTCATCATGTGAATCTATGAAAATATCTTATTTTCCCTTCTTTTTGTAGATATAATTGGTTTTCATAATCATATAATTAAATATATTTAACTACAAATGAAAGGGCATGGGAATTTTTATGTGTGTTAGTTTTTTGAAATTTCTTTTGAGTTGATCCTTGTTTATTATTATTGTGAAAAATTGATGTTTTTGGGAGTCCTTTTTTTATAACTAATGTGAATTATGAATCTTCTTGTGTGGATTTACTAAACTCTACACACATAATAGGAAAATGAAATTATTTGTGTAATGAGCCTTTTTTACATTGAAATCATAGTATTTTGTGAGTATATATATGAATTTAATAATTTAACATGTTGAAATCCATTTGTATCAATAAGAATTTTTAATATTCTGTAATATAACATGATATTTGATGGTAAAATGAAATCTTTTTGTTTTCCCCGTGTTTTTTGTGGGGATCATGTAGGAAATTAATAGTGATTATGGTGAGAAGGTTTATATGTGAAATGTATTGGGAGAAAAAGCTATAGCTTTTAGGCATGGGATGTGATGGGGGTTGTTATGTGATGGTTTCGATTTATTATTTTTCAAGAGATGGTTGGGTTATGTCGATCATTTTTCATGAGATGTGTCAATAATTAGTTTGAGGTTGTTTGGATATTTTTGTATCGTGTCGATATATATTCATAAAATTTATATAATATTATAATGAATTGGTCTAGGTAATCCATCTGACAGATACCCAAACCAGACCACCATTGGCCCAAATGTATTTACTGATCCTTATGGGCTGGAAACTAGTTCCCAGGAATCACATGAACAAAATTGGGAATAGTTTTAATGAATAGTTAGAGTAAATGTGATATAAAATATAAAAAATCAGACATGATCCATCCTTATGTTGGGAATCCACATCGAAACAAATAAATTAAATACATTTAGAATATGTAAAATAGTAAATAGCCTAAAGCCTAAAAACATCCCTCTCACCCTAAACTACCTCTCTTATAAAGAAAAGATGTGACCCAGATGTCAATCCTTTGGCATGGAAAATTCACAGCACCTCCAACAATAGAAAGTAGTAAAATCCTTACTAGACAATTCACATCATTTAAAGTGAAAATTTTTATTGAATTCAAGGAAAAATAAAGACATTCCTTATTAATATCATGTAATGTGAACAAAATTACAAATAAAAAAATAATGCATAATATTACATGAATCATTTCCCAAAATAGAATCCCGAAGGAGAACCAAGAATATGAAACTGATATAAGATAGGTTTGATAACATAATCAGTCTATAGGACAACACTACCAACAGAATCTATGTATATCCCTATCTAATATAGCTTATAAAATGATAGTTTTGATATAATGTATAAATTATATTTTTCACATTCATTATAAAACAAAATCTTATTCACAACTTCAAACAACCACACTTTTATAAAATAAAAAGAATTTTAGTTAATCATTTTAAATTAAATATTTAAATCGAGGAATAAAAACTAATATTTTTCCCTCCTTTGAATCATATCATGAAAATACCATTTTCAAATACAATTTCAAGGAAAAATCATTTCTATTAAATTCTTAAATAAAAAACCAAAAAAATTTCCTTTTTCATATCATACAATCAAAACGTTATAAAATAATTAAAATGAATGTAAACTTAGAACACAAACATTGATTCATAAATCATATAAGGGTACCCAATATCAAGGAATCCTAAAAAAGTAATAGGGTTGATACAATAAATAAAATTAGTGGAATAAAGTCACACCACAAAGTGAAATCAGCCACAAGATTACAAAAGGACTCATTATCAAGGGCATAGTCCCAAGGTTCCAGAAATAATATACCTAAACTTGTGACAAGGAACCCAGGTTAGTAATATTTAACTAGTCACCATCAGATAGAGTATATTCAAACTACTTGTGATAATGCCCATGGTATTTGAAAAATTGATTGGAATGATAGTGTTGCTATTTCTTGGATATACTCACCCATAGGTAAAACAATGGGTTTTCCCTGTGTATGATTCCCTATAATAACATATAAAAATTACTTCGTTATCTTTGGGTCCTACACTCCTTCTGGAATAACCATCCCATTATGGTGATGCCACTTATCCCTAGTTAACCCACTATCACTCTAGGGTTTACCTTCATTCAAGTCATGTAATATCTACATAGTACTCCCACGACTAGTAATTTTAGGAGGTGAGAAATTAGAAATAACATGTATCAAATATAAATGATTTGAAAATAATACACACCTCACCACCACAAACTCACAAGAAACAACCCCAAACAAACTTTCAATCACCGGCATCGAATACAAATTATCCAATATGGTTTATACATCAAAACATTAAAATAAATCAGATGGGGATGAAAGTGGGAATCACAAATTTTTAAAACCATTTGAAGTGTAAAAAATCCTTTAAACACACTTCCCAAGATGCATATCCACCACCAAATTTCTAAATTCATTTAAAATTACATTTCAAAGAACCATTTACAAAAATTCTTAAAATAAAAGGTGAATTCCTATAGGAAATTATTTTCAAAAAATTATATTTTAAATCCCATTTGGAAATCAAATAATTATAAAGAATACCGTTTTCAAACAAATCACTGTCAGTTCAAAAATTGAATCATCATAAAACATATTATGTTAAAACATTAAAAAAACCTTTAGAAAAGAAAAACTTGCATTTATTGTGGAAAATATAATGTAAATATAGTCCATTATAAAGATTTAAACAATTTTTAAATATAATAAAAAATATGTTTTGGAACACCCATTAAAATTAAAGGAAAAAGTTTTAAAAATCTTGAAATATTTTTAACAAGTCACATGATCAATTTCAAAAATAATTTCATGCGTACGAGGCCCATTCCAAGTGGTAAAATAAAAAAAATCACAATAAAATAGTTAATGGTGTTTTATATTTATAAAATCCATATTTTTAATAAAAAATAAATATATATTGTAGAGACTCGAAGCTTGACAGACATAGATATTACATTACTTTTGCAGAATAATTAATACATAACAAAAACAGACACACAAGGACCGTAATAGTTCAGTGTCTTTGGAAACTTGGAAGTTAATCTTCTAATCGTGGTGAAAGATATTCAACATCTCCCATAATGATCTTCCACTTTTTGATTCCTTACCTAAAACCTTTCTTTTAATCCTAGGGGAAAATGAAACATAAAAAGGGTGAGCTCAAATGCTCAGTAAGGGTAATCATGGATAAAATAAAACATACCATATACATTTGAACTTAAAAACATGAACATAATGTTTAAACATCAAAAGCATGAGAAATGACATAAAACATGGAAGTACGTAAGGCAGAGATCATAAAGAAACATTATGAATGATAAAATATCATGGTAATAAAACATGTGATTATGGAATCCATTAAGCACATGTAATGATTTCCATATTAGCCAAGGCATTTCTGCCAAGACCATCTTAGTGGAAAAAGTCCCTTTCTGAATCGAGTTCACTCCTCATTCCAGTCCTGTATTACTGAACCGGTTTAACTTGGCGTTCTAGCCATATCTATCTCATGAGATATAAATCTTTACCCATTACATTGGAGGGAGATATATGTCCCACCCATCTCATAATTAAATCATTCTTACTTGTGCCACAAAATAATCATACATCACCCAATAAATAAAATGGGTTTCATAAACATCATCTCATCATCAAATAATCAATATAAAAGAAATGGATATCATTTCATAATAAGAAAAGTGAAACCATGTAAATCATAGAGACATGACACTTGAAACATACACATATGAAATAATGTAATCTTAGATGAAAAATGGTTTTGATAAAACACTTGAAATTAATTCTTGAGGAAAATATCCTTTCTTCTTCAAAATCAATTTCTTTTCAAAAAAAGTCATGAAATTTTAAAAGAAATGGATTTTGTTGAAAATAGTCCTGAAATATTTTGGAGGAAGATTCATGAAAATAAGTATTTATAAAACCGTAAAAATCCTTTCATGCTGTATACGTTAAAACATGGACATGGATGATTGCAATAACCCTAGTAAATACTTACGAATAAGCAATCTCAGATAAAAATGAGATTTGCAAAATTATTCCTTACCTTAGGTCCGATATGCTTCGTACGTATCCAAACCTCCTGTATAATGATTTAAATAATGTCATTGACTTATTACAGAATCATATTTATTGTTATTATATCATATATGGTTCACTTATGACTTTATATTACCCGTTCTTTTGTAAATTCATGTTAAATTAGTGTTTTGGGTAAAATCGTTTCATTTGTCGTTCGTGTTTTAACTTGTAATTACTAATATGATTACTTAGATCATGATTACTTACATCCAGAATTTAAAACATGATTTATAGATAATATATATTCAGAATATATATATAATGGATCGATAAATGGAAATAAATACACCGTTCATGGAGAAGGTAGGCCGTACGTACGCATGAACGCTGTTTTCGTTTCCTTATTGAATCGAATGAAATTAAGTAGATGAAATGAATATATATACATAAATCCAGTAGAATTATTATGTCATATATTTCATGATTACTTATTACATATACTTTATAATCATCCTTGAATGGTTATCATGGAGAGTTAATCTCATCGCGTCGTGGAGACTGTATTCCGTACGTACGCACGAGCGATGATATCATTCCCATGATCGTGGAATTTTATTAAGGTGTATGTATAATATTAAAGAATCAATATCACTTTATAATAATCATATATAATCATTACTTTCACCATTATACCCATCCATGTAAGGTTGTGGTGGAAATTAGATTAAACCACGGCGTGGAGACGGTATTCTGTATGTACGCACGCGCGGTGATTTCGTTTTCCGTAGGATGGATAGATGGTGAAATAAGGTTTTTTAAAACTTATAATAACATATCAGTATATGAGTGATAATTATGTTATTACCTCATAATGAAACAACTAAAAAAGAATAAGTGGAAGAAGAAATAAAGTTAAAATAATCGGTAACAGACATTACTCTTTTTTGAAGTGCCTCTTTGAGACCTCCTCTTAGGGTACTAAAATTGGTCTTTGAATAAGACCAGGACCTCTAGAATGTTTCTAGGGAAGTTTAGAAGATAATTTTGTAGGGTTTGGACGAGCATTAAGGCTCAAAGTGGTGTGAGGAAGGGAGGGAGGAGGTGCCCTTTTATAAGGGAGGAGAGGGGCACCTTTGGAATAACTAAAAATATTATTTTATTATAAAGTCAAATTCGGTTTCATAATAGCTCCAAATTGATATATTTTTAATCTAAGGTGGGGATGGGTCGAACTCCTCTCATCCAATAGAATTTAGACAAGTTTAGGTCATTATATTAACCTTATCTTTTAGTTTTAACTCTTAGTTAATTAGATTGACATTTACCATGTCACTTTGTATTTTTATATTATACAGTTAATAAACACACTATATACATCCAAGAGACCCCCAAGTGGTCCATTAATGATACACCTATCATGATATATGTATCTTTTCCGAATCGTAGATTTTTAGGAATATAATAACAATTAATAATATAATATTTGTTTTAAAAACTATTTTATGTCAATTTTTACACTATTTGGTAATTGATTTTTGTGAAAATCACAAAAAAAATGATTAGTTCGAAAAAAATTAATTAAATCAATATTACCATGTCATATTAACAAATAAAATTATTTTAATTCATAAAAAGTCTCAAATTACATTTATTTGGGTATTTATAACATCAATTATGTCAATATTCCATTAATAAGATAATTACTGCATCATCATTGTCTCATAAAGAAATTAAATATATTTTAAGTCTAAAAATTAAAAATAAAATACCATTATGTTGGAAATCATTTTTTCTTTCTAATGAATATTTATAGTCGAATTTATCTTATGTATAAACCAATATTAAAAATGATTTAGTTATTAAAATTTGATTTTAACTATTTTAACCCTTCTTTAAGAAAATTGATAATAAATGTCCTAATCTAATCCAAGTGAGCCTAAATGGTCATATTTTATTATTAAGGTGGTTTTTGGTCGAATTACACTTATACAATAGAATTAGGACATGTGTTAGGATAATAATAATATCATTTTTACGCTTAATTAACCCATTTACTTTTAACCGTGGTAAAAAAATGTAAAAAGTTACTATTCACCAAAAATTATTTTCCTCTCATTGAACCACATTTTAGTCCTTGATTATAACTGTGTCTCTCAGATTTTTGAAATTCCACTCACAGAAGCGGTAAAATTACGTTTTATGAAAAATTCAGTTTTTTTAACTATCACTTAGTGGTTTCACTATTCATCAAAAAATGAATGTTTCTAGAAAAATACCAAAAATTAGGCCTAAGCTATATTTGATATTATGAATTCAAAAATGATTTCTATTTTACCAAATTCAAAACATATCAGTTATATTAACTAATTTAAAAATTAATTCCTGTCGTCCAATCAAATCGCGTGTTTTTAAGAGATAATAACTATCAAAAGATTGACTCTTGTTTATGTCTGGTTTAAATGTGAAATTACATCCAATGACCAACATTGTATTAAATTGTAAAAATATATTCTAAATATACTTTAAAACCACTCAAATTAATAATTTATCACTATTAATTATTTCGATTAAAAAAGTTTTTTTAATTAAAATTTAGTAATTTTCACTATTCATCAGAATATGAAAGTTATCCGAAAAGTACCAAAATTTCATCCTAAGCTATTTTCAATATTCCGAATCCAAAAATGAATTCCATTTTGAAATATGAAATTTATAAAATTTCCGAAAGTGGGTATTACTATTCATAACGGCTATTTCATAATAATATTATAATAATATCTCGTTTAGTGAAACTCGGTATTGCGTACTACACACACTATCGATAAAGGTCGCGATTGCGTGTAATGCAAGGCAAGTCATGTGTGTATGTTGTGAAAGCTCATTTTGCAATAGTGTACAACACAGGACATTAATTAAAAGGAATAAAATCACAGGGTGTTACATTCTACCCCCCTTAAAATGAATTTCGCCCTCGAAATTCGTTGGGGTTATAAATGGTTTACTACTCGAAAGTTTTTTTAATAGAAACCCACATAGTAAAGAGAAATACCAATACCTGGCTTTAAAAACTAAAGTCTGAAATGTAACGGTTACCCAAATTAAATCATCGCTGGGTTTTCACGTAGGAGAACATAGGTGAAAATATGGATATAGAAGAAAAATCTAACCATCAAGTTCTGATGGAGAGTGGTAGAGAATATGGCTATGAAAAAGCCATCAATCACAAAACCATAAATTTGTGATGACCTAAGGTACCATCTAATTCATCGGATATAAGAGCAGTAGGACAACATTTTTGGTTTTCAAGATCATTTCCCTAAAGTTGATGAAATTGGAATTAGAAGAAATACTTTCTTGATTTTGGTACAGTCTCACCATTGGTCATTATTTGGAAAATTTCCACTTCATATCTTAAAGAAATGAAGTTGAATTTGTCATTCGTGATGTGTTAGCAGATCATGTGATAGAATGATGGGTCATTCCATCTGTCTCAAACAAAAGGTTAGAAAAGTTATCAAAAAATACATAAGTACATCAATAGTGAGATTAATCAGATATGGTTCCTAAAATGGACTTATACTTAATATATCATACTTATTAATATAATAAAACTAGTTTCTACTAAACAGGGACTTCCTCTGGACAGTGGTAGGAAATAAAGGCCAGTCGCACTTTAGTTGTGGGTTCGATTCCCACAGCCTTGTCTGACGCGATGGGTTGTCGCCCATCCTGCAGGTTGTCCTTTTTCTAAAACTATATTACTAAAACATCCCATAAATAATATCGAAAAAACTTCTATCCTTAAACAATACTAACTTATGTCCAGCATAATCCATTCCAATCTTTAGGATTATCCAAAATACTGTTGTCCAATCATATATTATAGTGAAAACAATTACCAATGAGTTCATACAACTAGCATGTTAATACCATCGTTGATCCCCATAATCATGAGATATGTCTTGTTGGTCACATTCCAAACATTCGAAGGCCTTAATCATGTATTCTCTTGAAAAAAATGAATATCCATTGAATCTTAGTGAAAACATGAGTGATGTAAAAAGTTAACTCTTTTCACATACCAAAACCTCGAACAATGATATAACTATTTCTTTATATCAGTCATGATCTCATGAATACTGTCAAACATTTCATTTTCTTGTTTTCCCTTCATTATGCGCATATCATCCTTTTTCCAATAATATCTCAATCTCTTTCCATGGTTACCAATACCATAAAATTATTGAAAACCACAATAGACCAATACATAAATATTCCAATATTCCACGATACTATATACAACATTATTTTGAAATCCCATTACATAAACACTTAATCATTCCACCACATCGTTTTCATATTCATCATCGCCAATAGTGATCGCTTATGACTTCCCTTTGTCCTTCTCTTGAAGTGGTTGCTCATGTCGATCATCACTAAACCTTGGATTAGGGCATTTATTAGCATAATGCCCCATTTCATTGAACTTGAAGAATTGAAGTGTTGGTGGTGCGTTCTCTGCAGTATTTTATTTATTCACATCATTAGAAAACCTTTTTTCAATTACTTTGACACTTAGCTGCTTGATGACGTTCTTTTCCACACATAAAACATTTTCTAGTCCCTTTAAGACAATCTCTACCATGCTTCTTTCCACACTATGAGCATAAGGAAACATTCATCTTCTTTTCACCATTATTATGAGATTTCTCCTTGAACTCCATCTTTCATTTCTTGTCAAAACCATGAGATGGATATGAAACACCAACTTCCATTTCTACATTAAAAGAAAAACGCACAATTTATTCCTAGCTACTGAAGTCTCTTATAGATAATGCCCTTCGAAGATTTGGTTTTAAGCCACTGAAAAATTGATCAACTTTACTTTCAGGTTGGATGATAAAGCCAGATACATACCTTGAAAGCCTTGTAAAATTCTCTTCGTATATATCAACAGGTTCATCATCCTTTTACTTTAGTTCAAGAAACTCCTTCTCCATCTTTGTTCTAAGAATAAGAGGTAAGTACTTATTGAAAAATAATTTCTTGAACTCATCCCATTCCATGAACTCAATTTCATCTCTTGGCCTCCTATTCTTGAAAAAATTCCACCATTGATCAGCTTCACCTTCCAAACGATATACTGCTAAGATGATTTTATCATGTTCAGAACATTGAAGAACTGAAAATATCTTTTCAGTGGTACTGATCCATTGTTCAGCAACAAGTGGATCAGAATACCCACTGAAAGAAGGTGGACGTTGCCTCATGAAGGACTCAATAAAATATTGTTCCCTTCTCTTCTTATTTGGAAGTACAGAATGATTCATATCTTGTGTAGGTATAGCAATAAGATTTTTCACTCCATCTCCAATAAAATTTGTTTATTCAAGAGGACAATCATTGCATTGTCCATTGCATTGATCAACACGGTTCCTTCGGGTTCCAGCCATCATCTAAAACCCAAAAAGAATAGTATGAGAGGCAAAAATCATGATAGGGAAAACAACATAATAAAGGGGGAGTACCTTCAATATCTAACATCTTAGGTTTAATTCTAAGATCGTTACCATAATTCTAGGACTATAACATATATGTATACTAATCCTTAGGGAAATCCCTAGACATACCTTAGAAATATCTCTTGGGATTTCACTAAAGTTTTCGCATCCTAGTTTCCAAAGGTTGACTAAACCTTTCCTACAATACCAACTATAGAGACCCAAAGCATGACGTACATAGATATTACATTACTTTTGAGGAATAATTAATACATAAAAAATACAGACACATAAGGACCGTAATAGTTTAATGTCTTTGGAAACTTGGAACGTAATCTTCTAGTCGTGGTGAAAGAGCTTCAACATCTCCCATAAAGATCTTCAAATTTTTGTTTCTTTACCTAAAACCTTTCTTTTATTCCTGGGGGAAAATAAAACATAAAAAGGGTGAGCTCGAATGCTCAGTAAGGGTATGCATGGATAAAATAAAACATACCATATACATTTGAACTTAAAAACATGAACATAATGTTTAAACATCAAAAGCTTGAGAAATGACATAAAACATGGAAGTACATAAGGCATAGATCATAAAGAAACATTAAGAAAGATAAAATAGAATCGGAATAAAACATGTAATTGTGGCATCCATTAAGCACATGTAATGATATCCATAGAAGCCAAGGCATTGCTGCAAAGACCATCTTAGTGGAAAAAGTCCCTTTCTGAATCGAGTTGACTCCTCGTTCCAGTCTTGTATTACTGAACCAGTTTAACTTGACGTTCCATCCATGTCTATATCATGAGATATAAATCTTTACCCAATGCATTGGAGGGAGATATAGGTCCCACCCATCACATAATGAAATCATTCTTACTTGTACCACAAAATAAACATACATCACCCAATAAATAAAATGGGTTTCATAAACATCATCCCATCATCCAATAATCCATAAAAAAGAAATGGATATAATTTCATAATAAGTAAAGTGAAACCATGTAAATCATAGAGACATGATACTTGAAACATACACATATGAAATAATGTCATCTTAGATGAAAAATGGTTTTGATAAAACACTTGAAATTAATTCTTGAGGAAAATATCCTTTCTTCTTCAAAATCAATTTCTTTTCACAAAACGTCATGAAATTTTAAAAGAAATGGATTTTGTTGAAAATAGTCATGAAATATTTTGGAGGAAGCTTCATGAAAATACTCCTTTATAAAACCGTAAAAATCCTTTCATGTCGTATACGTTAAAAAAACATTCTTCTCGTACTTTTTTCGGAAAAGTCAAAAAGTAACTTGTAGGGTAAATAAAAGAAAGATATCTTCCATACCATGGGGTAAAAGTAAAAATGGTTAAAAAGGACTTTAAACATACATGAAAACACTTTTATAAAACATGGACATGGATGATTGCAATAACCCCAGTAAATACTTATGAATAAACAATCTCAGATAAAAATGAGATTTGTAAAATTATCCCTTACATTAGGTCTGATATGCTTCGTACGTATCCAAACCTCCTGTATAATGATTTAAATAATTTCATTGACTTATTACAGAATCATATTCATTGTTATTATATCATATATGGCTCAGTTATGACTTTATATTACCCGTTCTTTTGTAAATTCATGTTAAAGTAGCATTTTGGGTAAAATCGTTTCATTTTTCATTCGTGTTTTAACTTGAAATTATTCATATGATTACTTAGATCATGATTACTTATATCCAGAATGTAAAACATGATTTATATATAATATATATTCATAATATATATATATAATGGATCGATAAATGTAAAGAAATACACCGTTCATGGAGATGGTAGGCCGTATGTATGCATGAATGTTGTTTTCGTTTCCTTATTGAATCGAATGGAATTAATTAGATGACATGAATATATATACATAAATCCAGTATAATTATTATGTCATATATTTCATGTTTACTTATTATATATACTTTATAATCATTCTTTAATGGTTATCATGGAGAGTGAATCTCATCGCGTCGTGGAGACGGTATTCCGTATGTACGCACGAGCGATGATATCATTTCCATGATCGTGGAATTGTATTAAGGTGTATGTATAATATTAAAAAATAAATTTCACTTTAAAATAATCATATATATTCATTACTTTCACCATTATACCCATCCATGTACGGTGGTGGTGGAAATTAGATTACACCACGGTGTGGAGACGGTATTCCGTACATACGCACGCGCGGTGATTTCGTTTTCCGTAGGATGGATAGATGAAGAAATATGGTTTTTTAATACTTATAATATCAAATCAGTATATGAGTGGTAATTATGTTATTACTTCATAATGAAACAACTAAAAAAGAAGAAGTGGAAGAAGAAATAAAGTTGAATGAATCGGTAACAGACATCACCTCTTCTTTGAAGCGCCTCTTTGCGACCTCCTCTTAGTGTACTAAAATTGGACTTTGAATAAGACCAAAAACTCTAGGATGTTTCTAGGAAAGTGTAGAAGAGAATTTTTCAGGTTTTTTTGGAGCTTGAAGGCTCAAAGTGGTGTGAGGAAGAGAGGGAGGAGGTGCCCTTTTATAAGGGAGGAGAGGGTCACCTTTGGAATAACTAAAAATATTATTTTATTATAAAGTCAAATTCGGTTTTTAATAGCTCCAAATTGATAAATTTAAAAGCTAAGGTGGGTATGGGTCGAAATAATCTCATCCAATAGAATTTAGACAAGTTTAGGTCTTTATATTAACCTTATCATTTAGTTTTAACTCTTAGTTATTTAGATTGACATTTAACATGTCACTTTGGATTTTTATATTATATAGTTAATAAACTTACCATATACATCTAAGAGACCCCAAGTGGTCCATTAATGATACACCTATCATGATATATGTATCTTTTCCGAACCATCGATTTTTAGGAATATAATAACAATTAATAATATAATATTTTCTTAAAAAACTATTTTATGTCAATTTTGACACTATTTGGTAATTTATTTTTGTGAAAATCATAACAGAATGATTAATTCGAAAACAATTAATTAAATCAATATTAACATGTCCTATTAACATAGAAAATTATTGTAATTCATAAAAAGTCTCAAATTACATATACTTGGGTATTTATAACATCAATTATGTCAATATTTCATTAATAAGATAATTACTGCATCATCATTGTATCATAAATAAATTAAATTATTTTAAGTCTAAAAATTACAAATAAAATACCATTATGTTGGAAAGATTTTTATCTTTTTAATGAATATTTATAGTCAAATTTATTGTATGTATAACCCTATATTAAAAATGATTTAGTTATTAAACTTTGATTTTAACTAATTTAACCCTTCTTTAAGTAAATTGATAATAAATGTCCTAATCTAATCCAAGTGGGCCTAAATGGTCATATTTTATTCCTAAGGTTGTTTTTGGTCGAATTACAATTATCCAATAGAATAAGGACATGTGTTAGGGTAATAATAATATCATTTTTACCCTTAATTACCCTATTTACTTTTAACTGTGGTAATAAAAAAGTAAAAAGTTACTATTCACCAAAAATTATTTTCATCTCATTGAACCACATTTTAGTCCTTGATTTTAACTGTGTCTCTCGGATTTACGAAATTCCACTCACAGAAGCGGTAAAATTATGTTTTATGAAAAATTCATTTTTTTTAACTACCACTTAGTGGTTTCACTATTCATCAAAAAATGAAAGTTTCCAGAAAAATACCAAAAATTTGGCCTAAGATATATTTGATATTATGAATTAAAAAATGATGTCTATTTTACCAAATTCAAAACATATCAGTTACATTAACTAATTTAAAAATTAATTCCCGCCGTCAAAACAAATAGCATGTTTTTAAGAGATAATAACTATCAAAAGATTGACACTTGTTTATGTCTGGTTTAAATGTGAAATTACATCCAATGACCAACATTGTATTAAATTGTAAAAATATATTCTAAATATTCTTTAAAACAACTCAAATTAATAAATTATCACTATTAATTATTTCGATTAAAAAAGTTGTTTTTAATTTAAATTTAGTAATTTTCACTATTCATCAGAATATGAAAGTTATCCGAAAAGTACCAAAATTTCACCCTAAGATAATTTCGATATTACAAATCCAAAAATAAAGTCCATTTTGAAAGATAAAATTTATAAAATTTAAAAAACTGGTTATTACTATTCATAACGGATAGTTCATAATAATATTATAATAATATCTCGTTTAGTGAAACTCGGGATTGCGTACTACACATGCTATCGAGGAAGGTCGTAATTGCGTGTAATGAAAGGCAAGTCAAGGATACGTGTTGTGCAAGCTCCTTTTTTTGTAGAGTACAACACAAGACATTAATTAAAAAGAATAAAATCTCAGGGTGTTACATATATCATGAAATATAGGGGGTTACATAGAAATAAGTTACCATAAAATGGTGTCAAGTGATCCGAAATTATTAGAAATACAATACCTTTAGTTTCAGATTCCTAAATACATAATAAATTGTCCCAAGATTCCTATAAAACACTCTAAAGATAATAAATATGAAGATATGATTTAAAACCATTGACTATGGTCTTTGCTGAATGAGAGGAGAAATGGGGATAGAGAAAAATAAGCATGAAATGAAAGGAGGAGGGTAGAAGAGATCATACCTTCAAGGATCAAATTAACCAAGAATAAATGTTGAGAAATTCCACAAAGTGGGAGGACTAAGGGTGGATACTTGCACTTCCATGGAGAGAGAATATAGTCCAGGGAGTCACATGAAAGGGACAGGGGGAATAGAGAAATAAAGGAAGATAATAGATTTTAAAATAGTAAAATAAATAAATTAATATATTTTTTGAAAAATTTTGGTATATCACACGATTTATTTGAACAATTTAAATAACCACATTATAACCATGTTTTATATAATAGAAATGAATAAGGATCCAATGTGGTTACTCCTATGAAGGTCGCATGAATGAGGTAATTGTGCTCAAACCATCTTTGAAGTTGCATAGTCATAGAGACACGAAAGTACCTCAAAACCATTGAATGTAATAAAACTATCCCTAGTACAATGAATATAGTGTCTTATTTTATTACATTGTCATATATACAAGGAATCAAATCTGAAAGGGCTAATTAGTTTAGTAGTTTTGGAGAAATAGATATATATTTGACACCCATTTTAAATTGGAAAAAAATAAAACAAAATACTCCTCAAAAGCTATTAAATTTCATACATGAATACAAATTCAAATATATCTTCTTAATAACCTATGTAAATTAAAAAAATAAGGGTAATCTCAAAAGATCAATAAGTATCAAGTGTAGTGGGAGCAATCATAAACCAATCATCATAATAAACATGTATAGGTAAATTAATTTGAACACATCCCATTTATATAAACTAAATATCATGATAATAACAAACATAATTAATATTTCAAGGTAAATAACTATAAACACATTCCATTGAATCAATACTCTTATAATGAAATGCCTCTATAGGTAATATCTAATAAAATATATCATAGATAAAAATAAATGAATTATGAATGTATTAAATTATTAACTTTCATACATCATGTTTCCTTGAGACATGATACACTTACCATAAATAAATTTACAAGACTTTTTAAAATAAATGATGTGAATGAAATTATTTTTTTTCAAATATCCGTATTGAGTAAAATATAGAGATCTTTCAATATTTCTTAAGTTATTCAAATAAATTTATAAGTGAACACCATATTTAAAAAATTTATACCATTAAAAAAATATTAATATCAATCACAAAGGATATATGTATATTTATAATAAATTTAATATCCAATCAATAAGTATTATAAGAAAATTATTTTCTCTAGACAAAGTAAACAATAACAAAAGAAAGAGACACTGCACAATAACTTCTATCATTTATAAATTTTCAATTCAAACACCCTTGGATGAAGTAATTGAAAGTGAAACTTCTAATATCATGAGTAATTAGTGAATCATGGTATTATATTTTAGCGGGGAAGTATATACACCTCATAAAAGTGAATTGGTGATTAACAAAAAATTATTCTCAAAGGGATGTAAATTGAGATGAAACCCCTTACCTCAAGCTTTATATTGGATGAAAATTCATTAAAATTATGTATAGTGGTTTAAAACCTGTTATTAAATTATATAATAACCGTATTAATAATTAAAATAGAATATTTGATCCTTTTATAATACGTTATCCCATGTTTGTTAATAATCATTTATCATTTTCATTATTTCGGGTGTTAATTGTATTGTTTTCTCAAGTTTTTTTCTTTATGAAATATCTAGTTATTGAACATATTATGTAGTTATATCATCAATAGAATAATTATCACGAAATAATTATTATATTTCTACATCAAATATAATTTTATATCCAATCATGAAGTATTTTTATGAAAAATAAAGAATGTTACGATCCTAAAGATGACACCCCATGCGAATACATTAGTAAATCTTATATATTCCAATGTTCATTATAGAATGTATTTATGTAATATTTTACATTTTAATAACTATAATAATATCATATATTCCATTTTATAACCTTATACTTATCATCCTTATTGTGTGGTGATGAAAATTGAGTCACATTTCTTTGTGAAGGCGGTAGTCCACACGTATACAAACGATGTAATCATCTATAAGTGAGTGGAAATGAAAGAAATAAAATTATATATATATATATATATATATTATAATTCAATAATGATAAAAATTACCTGAATATAATAAAAATTCTATTTATATCATATTTATTCACTAACTATATCATTATAACCTTCCACGTGAACTGTTAGTGAAGGACAAATCACATCGCTTCATGAGGTGGTGGTCTATTGTTCACAGGAGCGACATTATCATATCTCTTGCAGGATGAAATGTAAAAGAGTATATATATGTTATAATTAAACATGTGTATAAATATGTTATAAATATAATATTTGTACTTTAGATCCATCATCAAACCCAACTGTGAAAGGATGTAATGGAAGAACGAACGACAGCGTCTCGTGAGGTGGTAGTCCACTGTATACACAGACGATGATTTTGTAACACTTTTGATGTATTTATAGAAGTTTGTAGGTAATGAACCCATTATAAAATCATCATAGTATAAGGAAGATATTATTTATTTTATCTCAGCATGTTTTAATAAAAAATTATGGAGGTGGAGAAAGAAGTAATATAAAGGAACTCCTTGAAGAACATTTCCTCTTCTTCAGGTATCCTATTTAGGTGGTCAGTAAAGACTTAAAAGGATATATTTATGAAAATTATAATATTTTTAAGGGAATTTTATGGATTTTCTAAAGTTATTAGTGTTTGTATTGGAAGAACCAATGAGGATTGAATGCTTGAATATGTGAGGGGAGTGAGTGCCATTTTATAGTTGAGGAGGAGTGTCATTTCTGTATGTACTCAAAATTATTCAACATTGGGAGGTAATTATTAAATAAATTAGTTCAAAAATTGATAATTAAATGTATGGAAGAAATTTATGATCATGAAAAAACTCCAAAAAAACATTAAACACATTTTATAAACAATATTTTCAATAACATATAATTTTTTTCTTATTTTAGCATTTTTAGTTTTTGACTACGATAACTAGTATTTTTAACCAATGTATTTTATAAAATAAAACAATAGTAATATGATAATTATTATATAATTTAAAAATACTTATTATAAATATAATTACTAATTTAAAAAATATAAATCTAATGGGTTTTGTAAATTAATTTTAACACAAGTGATGCAATTTGAAGAAATACCGCTTTAATCTTAACCAACCTAACATATTTTTTACTATTTATGGATCAATATATTCATTATAAAAGATAGTTCTTCGATAAGTGAAACATATTTGATATGAAATATACTTTAAAAATAATTTTTATTAATATTTTATTTTTTGCGATTTTAAATAATTAAATAAAATTTAATATTTAAAAAAATGACATTAATATAAATTTTTACATTATTGGTTTAAATTGAATTTAAAAATATCAATAAAATTATGTAATTTTAGTCTATCATGTAAATACCTATTATATATTTTATATTAATATATAAAAATAATGTGAAAATATAATTCATTCAATTTACTTCAATTTTAATATTTTTCGTTTCATTTTTTGGTTGTTTACTAAATAATAAATGTGATGGCCTTTCATAACTATTTAAAGTAAATATTACATCAAAAAAATAATATAAATTATAATTATTAAAAAATAATTTATATTTGAAAATTATATATATGTGGAAATTTTTGTTCTCTATCAAAAGTCTTTACATATATTAATAGTATGAAAACCATCTTTTTTGACTTTTTCTTTCCTTTACTTATTATATGAGTCATAATCCATGAAAAGTGTATAGGAATTTCCATTTTTTGAGACATCAATGTAAAATTTCACAATAAACTCATAAAATAAAATTAATATTATATTTTTCATCATTTTACTCTTATCATTCAAGTTTTACCCTTGTAAACACCTTTTTACCTTAACCGTGGAAATTAATTATAACAACCTTCAATATTTATTTTGGTCAAAAAATAAGTAGAAATTATTAGAAATTTTATATTATTAATAATCCAAATATGGAATCACTTTTTCCAAATTAAATTCATATAAGTAAAAACTATTTTTTTAAAATTAATCATGTAGATGGGACAAGTAATCGGGGATTGAAAAATAAAACTCTCATAATTTACAATGTTATATATATATATATATATTCAATTAGAAAATTATTCCAATCAGCTAAATTTTATTAATCTATATATAATTGGGAATAATTTATTTTAAAACAAATTAAAAATAAAATTTAACGTCATTATTTATTTAATTGAAATGAAAATTTTTAAACAAAAATAAAAACATCTACCCACATATAATTTTGATATTATGAATTAATATATGAAGATTGTTTTTTTCAAATAATGTATATATAAGTGTTAAAATTTAATTTTTAATTAAGTGTGAAAAGTCTGACTAAACAATGTTTTGTTTAAACGTAGTGATGTGTGCATTTCAAGCTATCGAAAATATTAAATTCATTATTAAATAAAAATATTTTAATGTCATATGGTTGTAAATTCTTCTAAATTTTTAAAATTTCATCATGTCTATAAAAAAAATCTCAATAAGAAAATGTTTGATATTTGAAAATACCATTATTGGAAAACCTATTTCATTAACGGTGTATAAAAATATCCACATAATAAGAAAAAATAGAAGTACGAAGGTCATCTAGAATAATAACAGAACTATGTTTCTGAGTAGTATGACATATGTGGGAAATAAAAACATTTAATAATAAGATGATAAAAGTACCCAAGTATTAATTTATAGTGATAGAGATAATTGATTATAATAAAGTGGGTGATCCAAATAAGGTTAACGACCAAAAAATCATATACCAAATAGGTGTGAAAAGGTGATTTATATAATTAGAAATGACGGTAATATGATAATTTTTTCAAGCTATTTTTTTTATAATGGTAATTAATTATTTTGAGAAAATATTCTTACTTGATTTCATTCCATTTCATAAGAACAATCTCATCCTTTGGTTGTTCCATGATCTATTCTTAATTCATCGCATTCTCTAATAAAATGATATCAAAAATATTTTTTTTATTCCTGGTGAACTAAAATTCAATTTTAATGGATTACAATATCCATAATATAATTTTAATTCATTACATATATTTCTAGTAATTAATATAATTAAAGGGTTAGTGTACGTTATCCAATATTCATAATTAATCCTTTGGTGATGTAATTCATTAATCTTTAAAACCTCGACCAAATTTCAACATAAACCATTTCAAATATAGTCAAAGGTAAACATCATCCAAAATATGTAAGAAAAAATTTAGATTGAATGTTACTAAATAAATATTATATTCCAAAAACAAATAAATTATCACTTAATAATCAGATACAAAACATGTGAATACCATCCTCATGTATTATCTAGAAACACAGTAATGACCAATATTACAATAAAAGCATAATCAATGAAAGTCATGTATTATAATTCCATTTTCAAAACATATAATATTTTATATATTTACTAGATAAAAAATGTTTTTAAATCTATTGATGATGACCTAACACACTTTTAAAAAAAATCATTAATTAGTTTCAAGGTTATCACCACTATGTGATTTACTTTATCCATAATAATCATCTCGTAATACTAAAATTATTGTCTACATATTAGGAAAATATTAAATGGATATATTATCGTCAATCGTTTATTTTCCAAGAATTTAAACATTCATGTTAATTGGTTTTGTCACTAGCATTCAACACATGCTTTAAAATTATTTAATAAATATTTATATAGAAAAAACATGATTCATTTCATAATTACTATAACAAGAATGTCATCGATAAAATTATTTTACAACATATTTTGATGATCCAAATAATAAAGATAAAAAATCATTCCACTTTGACTATATCAATAACATAAGCATTTTCTGGGACCTTTATCTTTTTCTAAGGTATATTCCTTTGATGCTTGGGGAATTAAATTGCATAGTGCCCATCTCCTTACTATTTAAAAATTTAATATCAGTGTTTCCATTCTTCAATTTAAAATTTTTTCTAGGTGACCATATTCTCCATTATAATAAAAATCTCCCAATCAATTCAATAATTTTCCAGGGTGATTCTTTTTATAGTTATGAGAAGTGGTAAAATCCTTCCTTCCCTTCCTCTCATTATATTTTTTTCTCTACCAAAATATTCTTCTTTTAATTACCTTTGATTCTATAAGACATGGGGAATTTTTTCTCTATCTCGATAGTATATAAAACTATTTCATCATGTGAAGAATGTTTTTGAGACACTAGCTCCCTTCTAGACATAGATTATGGCCTTTAAAGAAGCATTCAATATTTCACTCTGTATTGTGTATGTAATTTTTATCGTACCTATCTAACCTTCTAATGGTTACTTCATAATCTAAAACACTTTATTACTTTTTTTCTTTCAACTAAGTGACTTTGAATTCATTTTTTCTTTTTACCATGAGGGAAATATGTTTTGATGAATTTCTCCTTAAAACCTTTCAATTCAATGAGTTCTTTTTAATCTTCCTCTCTAGTATTATGGATCATTGGACACTATTTATTATCATCATCTTAGAGAAAATAAACTACATGATTAACCTTTTTTACCACATGCCAAAGCCATTAATATATTCTCCTTAGGAATAGTTAATTCCTCCCCTTCCATTTTATTAGTAGTAAAACTAAGTAATGGGGGATTCAATTTCTTAAAGATATAAAACATAAGGGAATATCATTGTGGAATTGGTTTATCCTTCTTATAACGTTTATTTTTTCATAAAATTATTATACATTAATAATATAACCATAACTGTCACAGTTTTAATAGCACATTTTTAGGTTTCCTCAGTAGGTGTATATTTATATTTTATAGGACTATTCACACCCTCTATATTTCATGGATCCATTTTAAATTTTTTTTTCATATATTGGACTAGATAATAAAATTTTTAATTTTAAATCATAATGTATAATCCCAAAACTAGTCAGATACTTTGAAGAAGATAATCTCATAATCATAAGTATTGTTTCTATGTATATATAAGTATTTTCAAAATACTTCAAAATTTTTTGTAAATAAAATGTAATTTTTTTAAGCATGTCCTCCAATAGTATCAAAATATTTGAGATTTAATCCCATTTTCATGCACTAGGTGTTGATCGTGTAAAGCATAGTGTGCCTTTTTTTTGGAATATTAACCCTAGACACAACTTTTTCAAAACCACCTCAGCTGGTAGTATACAGACAGAAATGTATTTCTTTAAATACCCAAATAATATATTCTTTAATAAAGATTCTTATTTTATTATATACAAATCCTTATATTCTATAATAGGTTTATATAACATAGTCTATGTTTTCTTAAATCATTTTTCCATAGTTTCCACTAAATATTCTATAATAACAACTATAATGACCCTGACCCTAGTATGTCCATGCCGAGTTATTACTTTTTTATATTTGCATTGATACAAGGAATCAGATCCTGAAGTACAAATATTTTTATAAATTTTAGAGCACAATATAAAAACATGAAAACCATTTTAAATTGGACATAAAATTTGAATCATAATTCATATAGAAAGATAATAAACTACATCACTGAAAACCCATTCAAATATTTATTCATTATAACTACTGGACAAGAAAAATGTAAGGGTTAGCTCAAATGCTTAGTAAGGTTTAGCTGTAGTGGAAGCTATCCAGAATCAATAATAATAATCAAAATATAGAGATAAATAACTGAGATAACACTTCATTTAAATATACTCACAATGATGGTAAGATAAGGAATAATAAATATAGAATGGTAAATAACTAAGAACAGATGCCATTTAATCAATAAGTTGATAATAAAATGAATCCATATATGATATCTTAGAAAACTTAACTTGGATGATAATAACTATATGGTGAATGTTGTAAATTACTAATTATTAGTCATCATGTATCCTAGGTAAATTATACATTTACCTTTAAGACCATTCACATGATGGTTTAAAACATATATGGTGAAAACCAATCTGATTTTTCAAACTGATTTATCTCTTAAGACTACTAATATATCAAGGGGATTTCATTAACTAGTCAGTAATACATTTATTTCATTTCCAATAAATTCCTTTTTTATATAACATTATATTTAATTCATAAACAATGAACATTTTCAAATATCTATATTGACTAAAGGATACCGATTTATTAGTATTTCCCTAGTTAATCAAATAAATCCAAAAGTAAGAACTATATAAAAAATGGTTTAATATTTATTTAATAATCATATCTATATCATAAGAATCTATGTTT
Organism: Viscum album; assembly: GCA_963277665.1. NCBI lineage: Eukaryota > Viridiplantae > Streptophyta > Magnoliopsida > Santalales > Viscaceae > Viscum > Viscum album. The sequence continues at coordinate 931,016,009 of OY728146.1, forward strand.
TTTTTAGAAATTAAATATCTAGGGAAAAATTATTACCAAAAAGTTATTGTTTTAAGTGAACGTTAACAATGTGAAAATAATATTAGATTAACCAATTAATTTTACCATTTTTTATTTTTCTATTTAAAACCCCTTGGATGTAATAACTAAATTTGGAACATATAATACCATGAATAATGAATTAATCATCATTAAAATGTAATAGGGTAGGTATATATTTAAAATTAGATTGAATTGGTTTAAAATAATAAATTAGTCTCAATGGGTGGAAAATTGAGATGAACTCCCTAACACTAAACTTAATTTTTCTTAAACATGCATTAACATCATATAATTAGGTTTTATATAGATTATTAACATATACTATAACCATATTAATATTAATAATATCATATATTATCCTTTTGTGACATGTAATATCACGTTAGATAATATTTTTTTTTGATTTTCAATGTTTTTGGTGTTAATTTCCATTTATTTTCATTTGTGGATCATTATGAAATATCAAATTATTAAGCATATTATATAGTTAAATCATCAACCTAATAATAGTTGTGAAATAATTATCATATTTTCATGTAAATTTTACTTTAAAAAAAATCATTACTGATGGTTTGGAAAAATGCAGTATGTTATAATCATGAAGATGGTTGACTGTATGTAGACATGAGTGGGACTTCCATTTTAAAATGATCATTATAGGAAGATGTTAAGTAATATTTAACCTTTTAATAATGATAATAATATCATATATACCTTATTATATATTTATATATATTATCAAGGTGTTTTGTGGTGAAGAGTGACACACATCGCTTCGTGAAGGCTGTAGTCCACTTGTAGACGAACGATGTTATCATAATTAAGTGAGTAAAAAGTAAATAAATAAAATGATATATGTATCTATATAATATTTACATGATGAAAAGTATTTAATTAAGATCTTAATTATATATGGGTCATATTCAATGAAATGTGGAAAATAATTTCCATAGTTCAAAGAGTATTATCGTAAAGATAAAAAACTCATTAATGAAAATTATGATAATATTTTATATAAATTTTACTCTTATCATTATAGTTTAACCCCTGGTAAAATAATTTTTACCTTAACTGTGAAAATGAATCTTTGCTGCATTCACTTTTTATTTAGGCAAATAAATAGGATAACCTTATTATAAATTACAAATAATTATTATTATGAATATTAAATCAATTTTTACTAATTCAATTTACATAACTGAAATTTTTTAATTTAAAATAAATCTCAAACACATGATGAGAAAGAGGGGTTTAAAAGTGAAAATGTTCAAAATATTACATTTTTTTATAACTACATTCAATATGAAAATGTTCAAATGACCTAAATTTAAATAATTTATATAAAATTGGAATTATTTTATTTTAAATTAATTTAAAATGATATTTTCCATTACAAATTATTTAAATGAGAAGGTGGCCTTCAATTAAAATACATTATTTTTCACTATTAATCAAAAAAATGTTTTTAGAAAAATCAGAAAAATTAACCCTAAGATAATTTTTATATATTGATTTAAAATTAAAAGATTGTTTAGTGAGAATTTTTTTCAATAATAAAAAATATTTAATTTAATATTTATAGTACAAATGGGCATTAACAAGAGTTTTTTTAATCCCAGTGTTTTGTGCATCTTAAGATGTAAAAAAAATTAAAATTATTCTTACAGAATAATATTTTAATGTATTTTTTCATAAAAATACAAATAAAATATCCTATGATCAATTCCTAAAAAAACCACATCCAAACATTAAAAAAATAAACTCAAAAGGTCTATTTAACCTAACCATTGAATCTCCAAGATACTAAAACAAGAATATGTTAAACAGAAGCCTGAATTAATGAAATGAAATGGTCCCTAACATTGGATAAAAAATAGGGAAAATGGGATGAACTTGTACCTTACACTAAGGCTACCCTCTCATGGTTAACCAAACTTGGTTTAGTGTAACACTAATCTATGCATAAAGTCAACTAGTGAGACATTAACCAAGACACCTAAATCACTCACCTAAGCCTATAACATGATCTTGAAATGAATTGAAATTCAATTAATAGCCTTCACCAAAAGGTCAGCATCACCAAAAACTAATACATAGTGCACAAAAATGAAGAGGCTTTAAATAACTCAAACATTCACTAATCAAACATGAGTAAAAAAAACACCATAAGATTTAATAGAAAAAAATTCAGCTCATGGATGTGAAATATCTAAAATCATCAAGCACAAAACTATATGATAAACAACAATCCCAATAAAAATATTCAATCAAAAGGATTGAGTGGATTGATCCTCATCATGTCACCCATCTCAATTATTGAGGATCACCAAAAAACATTCACCAAGAAAAATATATTGATGATACACTTCCACATATCTAAATGTAACGGGGGTGTAAGGGAAGTATTTTTTACCCATTTAGATTTTTGGTAAGATCTGAAAGAACAATGGATGGAAGACCCCTAAAAAATGCTCATAATTTACTGAGACTCTTCCTAGAGAAATAGTTTATATAGATTAAAACATATACCCAACTAAGTCCTTTTTTCCAAATCACATAAAGTATTCCCATCATGCAATAATTGATAAGGGAAAATACCACATCAAACAAGGAAAATACCTTGCCAAAAACCACACTCCACGGAAAGAAAAAACAAAAAATTGATACATTTTTAAAACATCTAAATTACCTATGAAAATCATGAACCAATTTCCCCCATTTTTTAACCCACCCAAGATTCTAAATGATAAATCATTAAATAATTTAAAAACATTTATCATTTCATTTTCATGAATTAAAATAATACCACTTTTCAAAATCTCCCCATGATTTTCCAAATAAATTTAAAACTAAACACCCAGTGAGTTTTTAAAATTAAAACAAACTAAAAAACCAATCATCTTGTTTTTAATAAAAAAACATAATATTTTTAGAAAACCAATTTATAAACCACCCAATGAATAAATTCCCTATCAATTTTTTTTCAGAAAAGGAAACCCATTTTATAAACAAGTCGAAATACTTTTTTCAATCCAAAAACATTTTACAATATTTCATCCTTTTCGTAAAAAAACATTCACATAAAAATAACACCAGATAATTGGCACATCAAAAATAGTTCAAAACATAGTCCACATCATCAATATGTTTAAAGAGACACATTTACATTTCCCAATACACTATGGATCACCCATGAGATATCTAAAAAACAAGACAAATCATATGTGTTACCATTCTTCAATTTACCATGTAGCCTAGATGCCACTGTGCTATCCATGATGTAATTCCTAAGCTGTTTTAGGATTGAACATATGGTCCTTAATAGGGAGAATTGGTTATGAAAATGATAATAATACAACTAATTATTCTTCCATTTAAATCCAAAAATACCAATCATCCCCTAATGAAAATTGCACTATTAATTTGGGGATCAATAAAAAATCAATTTAATATCTAATTATATTTCAATTTTGATATTCAAAACCCTCTCCCTATAGTAACTCTTGGCAGAGGGAAGTAAAGAGTTTGATGTACTTCACCAAAACTACCACCCATGACCTATAGAAATAATATAACTCAACATTAACATGAAAATAAATATAACAACGTAAATTATAATGGTTAATACTCCAATGGAAAATATAAACCCAACCCTATAATACCATTTGTATGGATTTAGTACAATTCATCTATCATATAGATTCTCAAACTACCCCACTATTTAATGAAAGTGAGTTCATGATCCCCACTAGGAGGAAACAACTTCCTGATCCTTAAAGGAACAAACTGGGAATAGTTTCACTATATAATAAGATTAAATGTGACAAAGAGAAAATAAAAAAATATGATATTACCATTTCATTCATTGACCACCCACACAAAAAAAATCCGAAATAAATAAAAGAATAAAAGTAAATAAGTAAATAATTTAATCACAACTAAACTCCCTCGCAAAGTCACTCACACTCCTTGAAAGAAAATACACCATCCAAACGCATATCCCCTATCACTGAAATATCACTACACGTCGAACCATATAATGTAATAGAACACTAAATGCCCATATTAAAATCATTAGAGTTGAAACATGTTTTGAATTATTTTAAAAATAACAAAATTCCAACTAAAATAATGTTTTGAGCATCACTAGTAGAATGTGATAAAATAAAGAAAAATTTTATATGAATAAATTCTCAATATGTGGTAAGAAGGAGAACCATGAACCGACAACTGAGATAAGATAAGTGTAAGAACATAATCACTCAAAGGAAAACAAGTACCCAAAAAATCTATATAAATAGAATTTTCAAATATATTATAAAATTATAGTTTGAACATAATGTAAAAAATTAGGGGTTCACATTATTTATATTATCAAATAAAATTCACATATTAAAACAAACACCTTTTTTTTAAATAAAAACAATGATAAATAATAATTATAAATTAAATATATAAAATAAGGAAAATAAATTAAAGAACTTTTACCACCTTCAAAAAATGAAATGAAATAATTATTTTCATAAACAATTTCGTGGAAAAACTATATCATAAAAAGGCATAAAGAAATATCCAAACCATTTTATGTCTATATCACATTTTAAAAACATAATAAAAAAATTCTTTTGAAAGTAATCCAAAAACACACATGGTTACTCATAAAACATCCAAGGGAACCTAATATCAATAATATAAAAAAAAATTAATTAGGACAATACACTCATTCAAACTCGGGGTATACAATCGAGTAATAAAACATAATCCCATGACTGTGTCTAAAATGGAATAGCATCCTGTTAATCATCCCAAAGATTAGTTAATAATTGTTGGGAACTGACAAAAAAGAATACTATGTTGGATTTATTGAACCTGGCAACATCATTGGGAGTCCCACCAAACTAATTTTGAAAACAATCCATGGAATACATGAATCCACCAGAATAAGGGTGTTATTTTAACTCAAACATAATTTCCAAAGGGACCATCAATGGGTCTCCCAAGGTCCCCATTCCAATAAGAACATATTAAATTAGTTTGTTGGATTTGGGTTTCACTACTTCGTTAGGATTATTGATATTATTGTGGCAAGAATATGTAACCCTAGTAAACCCACCTTCATTCTATGGATTCCCACATTTATATAACCATTTTGAGTTTTAAAAGATCATATTAATCACACCACTCGGGATACTGAGTGACATATTAAATTTCTAAAATTAATTAAAATTTCATTTCAAATACTAATTTAAATCCAACCATTCATAACATTGTGAAAGTCCATATGAAATCCACAAAAATCACATTTGGAGACCTATTTTGGAAAAATAAACTCTTTCAATCATGGGAATCTATTTTAAAATGCATAAAAATTTTATATAGTCAAATGAGAAATTTTAAAAATACATTCATATGTACAGGAAGTATACCATGTTCTAAAACCTTATAAAAATAATTTCAATCATACTGATGTTTAAAATATGCATTAAACTTTATAAAAAGGAATTTTTAAATCACATTATAATTTTATTTAATGAATTATAATAGTTTATATATAATCCCTTACATAAAAATGGTAGTAGAAAATCCAAAATGGTTTGAAATTCAACACCTTTGTCGGTGGATTCAAAAATACACATGAAAGAAACCAAAGATACCAAAGTCACACACTAGATAAGTTAATATTCAAAAAATGTCTCACACCCCATGATCAAGGTTTTGGTTGACTTAGAGGTCTGAATATGAGAGCGAAAGCCACTATGAAATAGATGGGTAATGGGAGATGACATCTTACCTTGTATGATCGACCAAGAAACTGGAATAAATATAGAGAAATTTTAGGATATTAGTATTTCATAAGGGGGAGTGGCATGCATCAATTGATGGAGGAATATGGAGGCTGGGGAATCATGAGATAGAGAAAGGAGGAGGGAAATATAAATGAAATTAAAGAAAAAATAATAAGAGGAAAAAGGGAATAAAAATAACAATTCTAAAAACCCTTAGTATTGCACAAGGATTCACTAAAAAAATTATAAACATGTTTCCCCTATATAACACGAATGAGGCACCTAAATGGTTACTCCAAGGATAGTCACATAGTTGATTTAAAATCTTTAAACAATGTGAATCAGTAATGTCTTGTGCAGGCCCCTCATACATTTTTAGTGCAGAATTACTCATGATTGTGTATACACTGTGGATATCACTAATACATCTATAATTATTAAAAATCATACCCAACACTCTTACTAATACGCAATGTAATAAAATTAATTATTTTAAGTTATTTATTAATTCATCATTGAAATGGAGGGTGTTGAAAATATAGTGTAAATAATGAAATTGAATTAATGAAATTGAAATTTAATGGGTTGAAAATTAAATATTTATGTACTAAAATTAATGTGGGATAACTATCCTAATGACTAAAACAATTAGTTATTTTTTTGAACTGATTGGGATGTTAATGTTAGAGTGTTTTATCGTTATTCAGAAAATAATTAGAGAAATAAATGGATATTGGATAGTAACAAGTATAACTGGAAAATTGTTAACATGAAAAAGGAAGATTAAATATGGATTTGTGGTATCATGATTATGTGGTGTGTTTAATTTGTAGTGGAAATGATTTCTAGAAGAGCTCTTTAGTTTCTTATGGCAGTATTGTGGGATGAACTAGTGGAGTTTGATGTGAACCTATATGTTGGGTATTTTTATCTAACTTTATATATATTTTATTTTCATGTTATTTATAAATTCATCCAGCCATAGTTGGATAACCTTACCAAAACACAAATTTTTTGAGTTCTGGTTGTTTTCTACAATGGATAGGTTGGTGGTGAAATATATGGTGGCATAATTCCTCTTCCCCTATCTTCCATCCATAGTTGTGATATAGGTAGATAATGTTATAGAATACTAGTGATGATGAGTATATTATATGTTGTGGGGTCATATGTGTTGGGACGAGGGTATGAGGTTGATTTCTTTCATGTTCACGGTATCCTAATAAAATAGATATGAGGTTTTAGGATTATGTGAATGATGATATAGTAGTGTAATAAGAGATCTTTATGAAGATAATGATTTCATCAAGAGATTTTCGGACATGAAAGAGTTTGGGGTAGGTAGGGATGTATCCCAAAAAACATCATATATGGATGAATATGGGATGTTCCAAAATGTATGGAATGGGAGCACAATACATTGGAATAGGGGACTGAGAGCTAGAAATAAATGGGAAAGTAGTTATGAGGTGCCCTCACTCGTATAATTTCAATTATATGTCATTATTCTAGGATTCATTATTCAATAACAGTGCATGGTGAGGTTTGGATTTGGTAGTTAAGTAGTGTATCCAACTATTGGTTCTTCTATTTTTTCAGTAGTTCATTAGTATTCTATTTCCACATTTACATGAGAGACCTTGGCTATGACTGTACAAAGTACACATGTTATGTTCACCCTACATATATATACACTTATTACATGTTTATAATATTACAATGTAGACTAATATAGACATTACAAGCATTTGATTTGTTCAATAATTTAGTTAATTGCACAACATTATCTTTTAGTAATACACATGGATTCTTTATTTGTTTTCAGTTTGAATTTTTTATGCATTATTAAATGGTTTATATCAGTTTCTTTGTGGTGTAGTTTTCAATGGTTGATATAATGTATCCAAATCCTAATTTTTTATTGATGGTATTTCCTCTCATATGTATGACTTTATTTATAACCTTGATTTCAGTATCTAACTCGGGTCCTACTAGAGGTAGAACTCGGGGGGGGGGGGGGGGGGGGGGTCATTACATCTTCTATTTGAATTATAGCATATTAAAAGTATATATTAAGAGATGGGATCCTGAAAAAGTGGTATATGAAGGTTTAGGTTGAGTGATAGTATGGATCTTGGGGTTTGAAATTCAGGAGGACTGCCTATGCTGGTATATAAAAAGTGTCAGTATAGATTGTTGTATGAAATATACTAGGGATATCACCTAAAACATAGGATTTTAGGGTCCCCATGATAAAATGTTTCAACTCTTAGTGCATTCAATGACTAAGTGAATATATACCAATTACAAGGAAAATATATAGGTAGTGTACATGAATCAATCTTATTTGTTTTTTGTGATTAAATGAGGAAATTTGGGGAAGTTAAAACTAATTTAATTAAATGAATCTCAAAATTCTATGGTAACAAGATTAGGGATTCAATTGTGTTACCAGAAATGGATTCTGATCACCATCTAGATATAGTCCAAGTAGTAAAAGTTCAACAGGATGAACTTGTTCAATGTTAGAAAATCGATCCAACAGAGGGGGGGTGAGGCCTAGCATAATACATTTAGTTATTATTTGTGGAAAATAATTGATTCTTTAGAGTCATTGATATATATACAGATCATTTGTTGAATTATTTTGAGATAACATTTAGTCTTATTTGAGCCCATGATGAGTTTTGGGTTCCATAGGCATTCATCCAAGTATAAGTAGTGACAAATCAATTGTGGAACAAAATCTCATTGATTGATGGGAAATATATATCATAATAAAATAATTTCATTGGGTGCTTCATCTATAGATCATGTCATTGATGATGAAAGATGAAAAGTGGTAGGAGATGATCTCCCAATAGAAGAGGATCCCGATTTTGGATGAGCTCAAGATTCTGTTTTAGGGATAATTAAACTTCTCCCATAATTGTTTTCAAGATGAGTAGTCCATAGAATAGTGTCTGGAGGAGGTATTTCACCCAATAATTATGTATGTACTAACACCATTTAGACTTCTTATATACTTTTACATGTAGTAGAAGTCTTGGTGATCAAGGAGATACACCTTCAGGGAGGAAACCCCATTAAATAATTCTAGTTGGGAATCATGAGTGGTATATTGTTAGGTAAAAGATCTCATATGTCAGTGCAGTAGAGGTTCTAACTATATGTGAACAAATCCTAGTAGTTTTTCTCATACCATTTTGGGACTGGAAGTTTCTGAGTGTCTACCAGGGGTTTTTTTTCTTGTTATGTTTGCAGTGTTCAATTATTTTTTCATTTTCAATGCTCAGGTGCTCTAGTTGGTCATCAATATATTATTTATCATTGACATTTCCAGTGTAGAAAATGTTACATATGATGATGTATCAAAATAAAGGGCCCCATGTTTTGTTAAATTAATTGTTCAATATGTTTATTACATGAAATTAGACATAGATCTTGTTGGTGTTAGTTTTGATATGTCCCTCACCTTTATGGACCTATACCAAAGTGTGATCGTAGAGGATTTCAATTTTGAGAAGTAAGATATTGGCATAATTAGATTATTTTAGTAAATGGTCCAGTTCCATTGTGGCCAATAGTGTCTAAGTTATTATTAGTCTATCAAATACCCTATTTTATTAATCTTTTGAATATGAAGCTTTACAACCCATAATTTATCTTACTTTGGTTTGCATGTTTAGATGTAGGGTGGAAATACTTCAATTTACCATGATTCTATCTAGTCCAGTTTATGGTTAGGCTATTCTATTCTATGTATTCCATGAATTTCAACTGTTGATAGGGGTTTCAACAATCTATGGGATATTTCATCAAGATATATATATAAAAATTTAATGTTACTATTGAAAAGTATTGGTTTTATATTTTGTGTGTATTTATGGTTTTATTTTAGATATGATTTATTTTCTATCATAATGAAAGTTGATGAGTGTTGATTTTTAGTGTGTAGAGGTATTAGATAGATTAAAGGATAGTGGGAAATTACTTCTCTCAATTGGAGGAACTGTAATTGAAATACCTTGTAGTAGAGGCTCCCAAGGTCATTTTGGACCTCCTTAGGGTATTATCGAATAATGTTATGAAACTAAACCCTCATAATAATGTCGATAGATTTTAAATTGGTAATATATATAATTTGTATGGTTTCTTATCATATGGAAGACACATAGTTCATGAGGATCTAAGTTGATGATCTGTTGTATACACTTTTTATTTGACCCAACATGTCATTGTGGGGTCCTCTAGTGTTGTTCACCAATAATTTGGATGGTAGTATATGGTTTTTTCCAGGACTAACAGAGTTTCAATCCAATAAAAGTCGAAAAACATTATCATATTTTAAATATAATTAATAAATTTTATCAATTTAAGGTATTTATTTAGTTTTCAATTATTTACCAGTAGCCTAGATATTATTATATGAGGGAAGTGGAAGAATAAATACCAATATCTTAATTTATATATATGTATGTGAACTTCAAGATTTAGGTCATGCTATTTTGCTTCATGAACACATCAGATTTGTTCATGGGGATCATAAACTCAATTTTCCATGAGTATATAGACTAGTTCATGGTTTTTCTATAAATTATATCCTTATATACGCATGATCAAAAAATGATAATTTTGGGAATTTAATAGTTTTCTTGTAGATTATTTGACACCACCAAATATTTGTAAAGTTGTCTATATGTATGTTTTGGATATGGGAAGTGAATTTCATTGGTCATATATCTTCCCAGTTCGTCATCGTCATTGATACATTAAATTTAGATGAAGTATTTATTAGTGAATACCTATGAATGTGGAAGAGGTTCCCTTCATTATTGGCCTTATGGGATAATATTTGAGGCTTGTGTCTAATTTATCCCACATTATACCCCAATTAACCACTTTGACTAGGATGGATGAGTATTTCATATGTATTGATAAATATCATTTTATTTTTTAATACCTAATAGAGAGGTCGATCAATTCCCAATTACATCAGTTTCCAGGGGAAGATGTGAGGTTTATGGTCTTTTTTGAGGATTCCTATTTGGGTTTGGCATGTATCTTGATACATAAATTAGTGGTGACCTCTTAATTTTCTAGGCAGTTGCATCCCACTAATAATAATTATATCATCAATGGCCACGAGTTAAAAGAAATATTATTTTTCCTCATGATTTAGATATATTACATCATTATTTAGAGAATTATTTTCAAGAAATATCATAGTAACTAGAGTTATGTCTTCTCTCAATTATATCAGAATCAAAAAAAATAGAGGTGGATCAAAATTTATCCTAGAATATTATTTCTAGACATTTTACCCCCCGAGTAAAGGATATATTATGGCTTCGTCACTTTGTAGGAATTCAAGATTGGATTTATTTTCAGAGTATGGTGATACACTTAAAGGGATGTAAGTGCTTGGTAAAATATATCTTGATGCAATGAAAGATATTTGTATAGATTAACATTAAAAAATTATTTTGGAAACATCCACATTTAAACAAGTGGTGTATTCCTAGTTGGGGGATACAGAGGTGGAGGTGATGTAAGACAATGTTATCCATGATGATAGTCTAGAGGAGTGTCCAAAGGATCTTTAGAATTTATATATTTTTTGAGGTTTGTTATTTTATTTATTGTAAATTGTGTGTGGGTTTCCATGGGTTTCATGGATCACACTTACAAGTACATCTAGATCTTCATAAGTTGTACATTGGCTCGAGGATATAGGTTTGGTGATCTGGGATGTAGTTTTTAGTGAAGGATTTCATGGAATGATTTAGTGTTTTTTATAATTGAAAGTTGATAACTTTGTTTATATAGGTTTATTATTATCCATGTATGTATTTTAATGGATGTGGTTGGATTTTTATATAAATTTCTTCACCAGTTTACCTCGAGACTAAGGAGGATCGGATTCCATTTAGTTGATAGTAGTTCATCTAATAAAGTGACTACATTTTCTAGAATTTATATAGTATATTCATGTGGATTATTTGACAATTGGGTATATGTAAGAGTTTTTATGGCTTCATGATGTGTGGAGGACCATAATTTCTTATTAGGATCCTCATTGTACCAAAATATTCTAGAAATGATTTCAACATTCCATTGTATCATATTTTTATCCTAGCACTTCTTTCCACCACCATATTTATGGGAATATAGAATGAACCATCTATATTATAGTTATAATTTTCTCACATATGTCTTGTAGTATATAATTCATGGGTGATTTTATTACCATTTTTTTAGGTTTCCCAAAATAATATCTATCAATCATCTATTACAATGGCAACATTTGGGGTGTTTTATGGATGGTTCGGTCATTATCAATTTTGTTGGAACTATATTATGGAGTTAGAAACTTTTTTTTCATGATTTCATATAGATTCTGAAGTGCAATATCTAGACGCTTTGAGAGTAGATGAAGGTGTTCATGGACCATATGTTGGCCTTTGTTAATCATAGGAGGAGGCCCCAGAGATTGTGATAGGATACTGTGTATTCTTGATTGGTTTCACTGATCATGGAAAATAGAATTTCAGATGAGGTAGTTATATTTTTCCGAGGTTCATTAGGTATTTTAATGTATTTTATTATATTGGTGTGGTCTAATATCAATTGTAACTCCCCCCATTGATGTATATGATACAAAAAGTCTTCCGTATATTTCAACATTATTTATGTCATCACAATAACTCTCATGTTGTTATATTGGGACAGTATGATAGTGAGGAGGATACGACATTCATGGATTAACCATTTCAGATCCACGAATATAGAGATAATGTTTTATATGATTGAGTTATTCGATTGGTTTATGTTTTATATAAGCATAATCTGTTGATGGATAATACCTTATAAATTGAGATATTGATTCATTATTAGTTTCATGGGTCCTTTAATTTTGGTTTTTTTCCTTTGGTGACATAAATTTTGGTTGTTTCTGATTTATGATATGTTCATTTTCCCATCAAGTTAGTTTTAATTGGTTGGTGGTTTCACTAAATTTTTAATGAGATCCTCAAGGGGTATCTTTTTGGATTATTGTTTAACAAATTCCCATTCCCTATTTTTTCCAACATTTTTTTTGATTGTTGTGGATGATAATTCATTGAGAGAAATATAATTTGAGGGAATAGATTCCAAAAAAGACACAACCATTATTTTTCCCCTATATTGGTGGTGCTGAGATATTAAATATTTTTTGGACGCTTGGGGGATTTTTGTATATTCACAGGGTCCCCAATGAATAGTGGTGGTAATATTGTTTGTTTTTTGAAGCCTTAATATAATCTTGTGCATAGGGAAGTTTGTTTTGTTATGTTGGTTCTCAAAGGTTTGATATTGTGTTGGTAGTGTGTCACTTTGTGCAACAAAACCACTCTAATGGATTATTGAGACATTTTGATCTTCGTATTGGATAAGATTTTACCTTTTGTAATATGGATAATTTGGGAAGTCTTATTATGGTTGTAGTGATGAGTGTGTCCCATTAGGGTCTCACCTATATAACATAGAGAGTTTGACCTCACCACATTATGGTATTGGGAACCGTGAAGAGAAAATATCCATTAACTTGGTTCTATGGCATATTGTCTGGGCATGGTAGGAATATCATTTTTGAAACACCATATACCATATCATATAAAGGCCATGGTGATAGTAAAAATAGTTATTAAAACATGTGAGAATTATGGGGTACATTCATTGATTTCAAATCTATGAATTAATTAAAATCATCATGGGAATTTAGAGGACCTCCACATTATGGTGATGTCGTACAAAACCACCACTATAAAAAGGTGTATACCAAATACTTTGGTTTATTTTGAATTCATCTCTCTAGTACTAGTAAACCACGCGGCTTCTCATCACCTTTCATTGAACCTATTAAGAGTCGAATACCTTGGTTCTTAGGGATAAAGCCTCGTGATATTAGGTAATATTCCTTCTTCTCTTTCCTACATTATCCTTATTATTCTTAATATAAGAAGTTAGTTTGGGGTACTGATTCTCTATTTTGTGTTTGAAACTTAGTACGGATTCATTAATCAATGTTGTGGATTTATTTTGATGTTCTTCCTTCACCCATGGCGGTGTTCCTCTATTAGTGGCCAATTCATGTTTTTATGTTTTTTCTTGGAGGATGTATGACATATATTTGTTATAGTGGATCATAATTCTCTCCTTATTTCATATAAATATATATAATTTTTAGGCTTGATTCTTACTTTGGGTGGATATTATGGGTTAAAACAATATAATAATTAATTATATTTAATTGAAGTTGATGTGGATGGTAGTTTGCCTTGTCTTTATTTGTTTTACAATATTTATTATGAGTTCACCATTATTAATTGATATAGTTGAAAATCACTTATTAGTTATTTATCATGGTTTAAACCTTAAATGGTGGCTAGATTCGGGTAAAGTGATTAGAATAAATTCATCCTAAAAAATTATCTTCTTATCTAAACATTGGGAACACCCCATTCTCCCCCCTTGATTTATCACAATTTAGAATAAAGATGTAAATGAAAATGATGATTTTACATGATTTAACTACACTACTCTATGTCCATGGAGAAGGCATGGTAATGATTATGTGTAATAATTACAAAAAAATAACATTGATTCAACATTTTAAATATTTAGAGATGTGTCAGAAAACCAAATGGTTCACTACAATGAATTATTGTAGAACTCAAAACTCTCATACACTATATAATTTACTTCTCCTCATTCTGTGGACTTCAAATTCAACAATATTAATAGAAATATCCACGAAGGAAGGTGCTACATCTTCTGAAAATATGATATGAACTTATAGTGAGATTTTAAATCTCTTAGATCACTGTCTTCTTTAGCTTATCCTTTCTAGAAAATTTCTAGAATTTCTATTATACTTACTATAGAAATACAGTATATCACTTTTCTTATCTGCTTCTATTTTCTATGCTATATGATCCCATAATAAGATCCTCCTTTTAAATATCATCATTTTTTAAATCTGATTAATTTATTTAATGAATGAATTATGTAATTTAAAATCTAACTAAAACGGTTAATCAATTTGAGATTATAAATTTTGAAAATTCCGAAGGATAAATGAAATGTGAATTTTGATCTTATAAAAATACAGTGCCAAAATACCATGAACTATGTCCAGCTATCCAAACTGTGATTGTTCTTGCTTTAGCACACTGTTCCCCATGGCATGACCTCCTACTAGAAGACATTTTTTACATGAATTCTTACTCTAAACCACAACCTCTTAAAAATACATATTGTATCTCCATGTAGATCACAAATATACATCTAAAAACCACACCATTTTTAATTACAAAAGAGGACTCCAAGATCCACACTGATAGATACCAAGAATTCCATGTCATTATTGATGCCTTAATGAAAAGATACTAGTAGATTACCACTAATGTGGAAAAACTCGAGGTGTTTTTCTCTACCATTACCCATTTCGGCTTGCTTCCTCTCATGTCGATCATAACATACTCTAAACATCTACACGGACATTTTGGGAATCCTTGTTTTATATAGGTTCACATCAAAAGATCCATGGGGACCAAAAGGGAGTTCACATTGGCGTTTTATAATTATTCATTAATAATAATTGTATACTCCTTATTCAATTTCATTTAATTAATCCTATATCATAGCTTTAAATAACCACTAAACAAAAAGTAATATAAGAGATTTCAAATAATTACCCAATTTGGGTCTGTTAACAACACATGAAACAGTCCAAGAACCAATTTTTAAAAGAAAAAAACATTAAATAATTGTTTCAATGTTACAATAATAAAATGTTATATGATCACATGTTGTATGATCTATTTGAGAAACAATAATTGAATGAAATGTTTTTTGACAACCACATAACCTAAATTATTCAAAATCCCACACATCTTTCACCTTGATTTTTCATTGACATGCTATATCCTTTTGAACATATCCCCTTTTAAACACACTGGGGTATTTTCCCCCACCCCCTTGGTAGTACACCCAATGAGATAAATTCTCAAATAAATCCCAACATAGAATTATAAAAACAAAAAATAGAGGTGATCAAACATACCCTGGGGTGTGGCATTTCATCCTGGAAGAAGTTATCTTGACAGATGTGGTTGGAATCTAAGATCCAAGCTATGTTTCTAAAAAACTAATTTAGTTAGTTCCCCTTTTTTAACAACCCATTATTTTTTAATATATTTCTCTATAAATTAAATTAAATTTATTGACAACTCACTTTATATGAAACCTAGAGTTTAAATGAAACACCTTATGTGGTTAATTTTTCAAAAGTGATAGTTATAACCATGTTATTGGATTGCTAGGAATAAATATGTATAAATAAATTATGTATTTATTTACAAATTCATTAAATAAATTCATTATTTTTCAATTGGATAAAATAAAAATAAAAGAATTCAAATATAAATATTGATGTTTTTATGAAAATTGTTGTTATATACACTTTATGTTTTTATTTAATTGAATTATATTATTCTTTATCTAAGAAATATTTTAAGGAAATGATAATGTAATATATTAATTTTTTAATATTCTTCTAATTTTTTATTTTTCCTTGAATAAGTATAAATAAATATTTATAATCATATACGATTTTTTATAAAAGCGGTTTTGATGTGCACTTATTATAAATGGAATTTTTACCACATATATGAATAAAAAATTGAAAAATGGGTCCCATATTTTAATTATAGGGTTCATCTTGGGTAAAATGGTTTCTTTTATTTTTGGTCATTATGAATAGTATCCTTGGTAAATAATTTTCACAATGGTAGGGGTAAAATTGGAATTTTCTTTAAAATTATGAATAGGCATTGATATTTCTCCAATAATTTACCTTGTTTAATTAGATGGTATAAATTTTTTCATAACTATACAAAATTTTAAAAAATGAAATCTTGTTTATATTTTCCCATTATAATGACATTTCAGTTATTTTGTGTAAAAAATAAAAAATATATCCCTCGTGACATTATTGTATCTAAAATGTTGTACTTTGGATAAAAGGATAATTATTTATTCTATAAATGTTCTAATGAAAAATTGATTAATTTTTTTATCATTGTTAGTTATTTTTACTTTTTATTGATGGAATAATTACCTTAAATTCTTATATAATGCCTACACAATAAGTGTGCAAGTAGTTGAAAAATTATGTAAATTATTTTAAAAACTATAAAGAGTAGCATTTTTTTGGAGAATTTAACATCAAAAACAAAATTTATAGATGATTATAACATATTAGGTATATGTTAAAGATTTATATTATATTGAAATTACTATCTCGATGAATTTGAAGTCAACATAAGTGAATAGTTTCAAAATGAAATTAAGGATATATTATTAAAAATATTATGAAATTATATTATTTAAAAATTTTAAAAATAATGAAAAAGTGATAGGTATGACATCAAATAGGTTAAAATTCCAATCATTTTCCATTTATGATCCAACTTATACCTTAAAAATAAAATTTTAACTCATTTATATTAAAAACCATGTTACCCCATTTATAGTAAAAATGAGTGAATTGATGAATTAAACAAAGAGATAAAGTTTAAATGGCAACAAACCAATCTATAATTCATTTTGTTATTATATCTCAACTATAACATTTTTTATAATATTTAATTGATATTTTTAAGCATTATACATGAGAATTACAATACAAATATTTAAATATTTTATGTAATAAAAATTAAACCATTTACCTCCCTTGTAAAAGGACACCCCATATCTCTTTTCTATAGACCTCCATTACACTTATGAAAAGATCCATTCAAATTTTTATAGTGTTTTTATTCTTAAAATTTCATTCCAATGTTCCTTATAAATGGATCTAATGTATTCCTACTGAAGAAGTGGCAATCTTCTAAATCTTTGTATTTCCATTTATTTCATCTTATTCCTCCTTTAAATTGGTGGAATTCAACATAAAATAATAAATTTTTTATAATTAATTTATTAATATTTTAAAAAGATTACGGAACTACCACTATTAACCCTAATTTCCAACAAATGGGTTGTTAAAGTACCACTCTTGAATACTTGTGGACTACTAACACCACATAGTGATACAATTAATTTTCCATGACAATATTTAATGGCTGGTTACTATGATGGATTTAAATTATATATATGATACTTGTGAAATAATTATTCATCAATAAATATAATATCATTTCTATAGTACTAGATTCTCATTCATTATAAAATGATAACGTTACTCACGTGTATGTTTGGACTACCACCTCCATGAAGCGATGGGATTAAATTTCATTTAAAATTTACAGAGATGAGAATAAATATATATTCATCGATATAAATGATATATATGATATAGTAATGATTTTTAAGGTAACATTTCATTAACCTTTCTTGTATTTCATACCTTGAAAAGTGAAAACAACATTCATGCATTCATAAAGCCTACAGTACCAGGAATGGTGTCTTTAATTTTTCTATGAATATATTTTATGGATGAATCTATATGTATATATATAATAAATATATATGATATTTGTGTCATGTTAATAATTCTATGTATAATGGAACCATTATCAAAGTACAAGGACAAGAGCTACCAAACCAAAACAACCATGAAAAATTAAATAGTTAACACCCATAAATGTAAATTTTATTAAAGAATTGTAAATAAATTGGTATTAAAATTGTATAATTGGATCACAAAAGATATTATAATTTATTTAAATCATTAATTTATATAATTTTAATAAATTTTAATTTATTATAAATAATGTTATTTTACTTTCGAAGAAAGAAAGTCTAGAGATATGGGATTTATTTTACAATTTAATTACTTACCAGAATTGTTTTTTACAATGTTTATAATCATGAAATTTCCTGATATAACTTTCTAGAATACAATTAATTTTATTCTCAACTTGTAATTTTTTTTATAATTCATTTTTACTTTAATTTTCCACTTTTTAAGTACTGAATAGTTTGAAAAAATATTTTTAATGAAACACTACTATATTTATCTCTTCAGTAAAAAATCATCTACTATATCGAATAATTTAAAAAAAAAATTAGGTTGTTTTTATTTTATCCTTATATTGATGGAATTCATTTTTACCCATTAATGGATTATTAAAAAGTGGTTTAAATGTAATATTCTATTTATTTAGATAATCCATCGGGATGGCTCCCTTCTCTCCCGACCATCCCCCTCCCGTTGTTGGCTCCGCCTAGGATTTCCTTCAGAAACCCTTCGATGCGGGTCGACGGCGTGCCCGAGTGTCATTCTTCGTCCTGATTCGTCCTGATTCGTCCTTCTTCTGCCGTCGTCCCCACATTTCACCCCATCCTACCTTCATCCATCCCCTTCAGCCTCTTCGCGAGATCTAGCCCCTTTCCTCCCTCATGGCTCTTCCACACCTGTTTTTTTTTCTTCTGGTTTCATCTTTGGGGGCGTCCTCTGCGTCCGCTCGAGATATGGTTTTGTTCTCCTAATATTCGTTCTAGTGTAGTTTTGAGGCCCTATCTACGGTGGTTTGTTGTCAAAGCTTCTGACTGCTCATAGTCTGTTCTGATCTCTCATTCCCC
Source organism: Viscum album (assembly GCA_963277665.1). NCBI lineage: Eukaryota > Viridiplantae > Streptophyta > Magnoliopsida > Santalales > Viscaceae > Viscum > Viscum album. Next base: position 931,035,469 of record OY728146.1, read on the forward strand.
TACAACCTTCCAAGTCGGAGCTGAAGCTGTGGGGACTATGAGGTTTTGGGATTTGAGGAATGGCGGTCATCGGTTTTCAGAAACATCCCGATTCAATTTACCCCCTCTCTGTTGGATCAAGGTTCACTACCTCGTCATCAGCCAGTCTATCCCTGCTCTGATCCCGTGTTCCGCTTCACCTCTCCTAGGCAGATTAGGAGTTGTGGTAACGATGGGGATTTGGGATGTGTGGTGGTGGCCATCAATGTTCCTAGCGCGAGACCATGATGATAGCCTTTTTCAGTTATGGAAACCAGTATCACGACTTCAGTAATGTTTGTCCATGTTTTTTTTATACTCTTCTTCAATTTTTTATTTGGTCTTTATTGTTCTGTTTTTGATGGATGGAGTGCTTTGGTGGTTTCAAGGATGGTGGCAATGTCTTGGTTTTTTTGTGTTGGGATTTCATTTGTTTCTATTTTTGTGGGAATGATTGTGCGACTTCGGTGACGGTGATGATCAGGTTTCCAGTGGGTGTTCTTCTTCTGGTGCTAAGATGATGTGCCGGTGTGATGGGTTCGTGATGGTTTGGTGTGCGACGTGATGACGGTGGAGTCGGTGATGCAGAATTAGGGTTTCTTGGGTGGCCTACGAGGCGGGTGTTTCCCGAGAGGACTTCTCTGCCCGCTTATGTTTTTTTTTTGAATTCGAATTTTAATATTTTAAATTTTAGAAGTGTATATTTTACTATTGTAATATGTGTAGCCATTTTCTTGAAGGTGGTTTTGGATTTGGTATTCGATTTTCGTAAGGTTCCCATACACCCATAAAGTGGTTTATCTTGAAAATGAAAAAAAAAATATTTGGAGGTGTATTCATTTCGAAACAAGGTAATTTTGACTTCTTAACAAAAGTGTGAAAGGGGTCTCTTTTTAAAATAAATGACATAAATGTAATTTACATTCATTATGACCAATAAATTTTATGAATTTTTCCTTTAAATATTCCATGGATATTTTAAATGAAAAATAATAATTTAACATTTTATAAAAAATTTATTTTAAATAAGTTATTTCAAAATAAAATGGTTATTTCCATTAAAAAATACTCCAGTGATTTTTTAATGGAATTTTTATCTAAGATATAATCCATGGATGTTAATTATTATTTACTATAGATATGATTCAATAAAACCCTATTAATAATTTCTCTAGTTTTTTTATTATGATTGTGATATTTTTAGGAATCCTTTTTTCATAGGATATTCAATGATGAAATATTTAATGGTTTATGAAACTTATTTCATTTTCATGGGTTGTGATATGATGAATGTTCTATGATATTATATAACACATTTGATTATGTTAATTATTTGATGGATTGGAATATTATTATATAACTCACCAATGCATTGTGAAAATATGGATTTCTCATGCGATAATAATGGAATACTATCGGGATTAAATCTAGTTCAGTAAGGGTAACTATCAACTATAATAGTCTTGTGAGTGGACCCTAACTATATATATGATGGAATATTGATAAAAAAGTATCAAATATTATTGTATTCATATTTAATTATTACTATGTATATAATTTAATTGGGAGTGAAACCAATCCATAATGATAGTCCAGATGTGAACCTTGACTAAAGAAAATATATTTTTTGATCACGTGCATAAAAAATTTTGTTTCAATTACAATGTTATGCTCTCATGGATAATATTATTTGATTATGTTATTATTCATATCTTATTAAATTTATAGATTTATTCCATGACTCAATATTATTGTATTTGATATGTATGGTAAGGTTTTAAAATATAAATATCATGTTCTCATTCCCTTATTAGAATGTTATGTTAATGTGATCCTTACTATTTATCTTCATTACCCGTACTAAGCATATGAGCTCACCCTTTCATATGTTTCCATTCCCCATGTTATGAATAAATTTATTAAGTATTTTTAGTATAATAAGGATTATGGTTATGAATAACCTAGTGGGAGATGATATAGATCTCTAATGAAAATGATATTTTTATATCTAGGTTTCAAAAGACACTAAACCTATACGCTTTTGGTTTTGGTCATATTTTTTATTTAATATTCATATTATATGATGATATATTTACATATGGAATGTATGGGTATCTATATTTATTATCAATGAAAGTTTTATTTTCCTTTTAAAAGTACGATGTGAAATCATTAGTGAAAATTAGGGATAAGTATATGTATATGATTACATCCAAATGTTTTTGGTAATGATAATGGATAACCTAGGTCAAACCTAATATTTAAATGATTAAAAATATGTTGTCATTATTTAGATATCATATAAATGATTTTTCTTGATTATGTTGTTAACACTTTGATTACTGTTTCTTAAACTATGTTTTTATGTTTTAGTTAACTGATAGAACTTGAAGGAACCATGTTAATAATAAATATGAGGGAAAATAAAATTATTTTAACAAGAGAAACGAAATTTTATCTGAAATAGAATGAGAAATATTTTTATTATTAAAAAAATTAAGGTTTAGATATATGAATTATACTAATATTCTAAATTATAAAAGGAGGTACACAAATATATTTAGTCCTTCATGTGGCAATATCCACTAGATTTTTGTGGGTTTAATGATGCACTAAATTTTTTCAGAAATGAATCAATAGCACTAAGAAATTAATTTGCATTCTCCAATGATTCAAACATGTAAAAAATTTTGGTTTTTTTTCATTTCATTGGGGAATCATATCAAAATTGTACTCTAACAAAGTATATAAAAAATGATATGAAATATACTCCATATAGTGGGAGGAGTTTATGAGCATATTTTTCAAAATGCACATTCCTTGTATTCTTTTAATAAAAATTGTGAAGGAATTAATTTCTAAAAAATAGAACTATGTTGAATTTTTGTACCTGTGAAGATAATTTTAAAGGACTTACAGGTTAGTCTTATGATATTATCATATAACATAAAAGTAATATGGTTTCATTATAAATTGGCTTAAAATCAGGCCTTGGGGTGGAGATATTCATTAGAGACTGTAGTAGCTATGATGAAATTGTTTTGTGTCCTATCGTAGGGTATATGGAGAGTGTATTTACCCATCAATATAATTGTTTTGGTAAGAATTTAATGAATAAATTCAATTGAAATTCTAAAAACTATTGTGGATAAAATATGATATTTTATTTATGCTCAATGTGTTGTAGGAAACAAAGAGTAAATTGTCGTTATGGGGCTGGTAAATGTTTTTAGTGTGGAAAAGAAGGTCATAGGGTAATCAAATTCCAAATAGATAAGAAACATATGTCATATAATGATAGAGATAAATATCCATAGAATTACATACCAACACTCCAGTATTTCAAAAGAAAAGAATATTTTCATTATTTTAACTAGTTCTTAAACATTAATGTTAATGATGATGAACGACATCATCTTCCTCTTTAAACCATATAAAAATAGAAATATCACGTGATTACTATATCTGATAGGTGTAAAGATAACGACTCCTTGAAGGGTGAACATACCATTACCTCTTAATCAAATAATCCATTATTTAATTCCGGATCTAGCCACTCTTATATATCTAATGAATTGGATGAGGGTCTAGCAATACCCCCTCAAAAATTATAAGTTTATTAGAATTAATAAAATCTAATGGTGTAATGATTTCATATCAATTATATGATTTTTCTCTGATTTAATATTGTGCGGGTTTGCTTCTTGAAAATATCATAAATCCGCCTATATTTGAATCTGATGTTATCATAGTTATAGATTTTTTTTCATTACATAAATCCCATAACTATTTATAAAAAATGGATTTAACATTTTATATTACAAAACAGAAAGTGATCATATATCAATAAAATAATAAATATGAACATTTAATAGAAATTTCATCCATTGTATGGATCCATATTCATATTCAAAAGGTGTGTTGATCTCTGATATTTGGTGAGAAATTCAACATTATAGATATTATTATTGTACATGAGTTTGTCGGTGTTTTTTAATGAATGATCCAAAATTATTCCCTCAAATAGTGAAGATGTGTTACTAATGGATTTCATACCTAGTGATAAGACTATTTAAAAGATTCCATATATAATGGACACTACTGAGTTGTAAAAATTAAAGAATTAATTCCCAGAGAAACATGATAGGTTATTCATTCGTCTATGTTTTCCATGAGGGGGAGAACATATTGTTTTTATTAATAAGAAATATGGATCAATGTGAGTGTGTATTGATTATTAAGAAATGAAAAAGATTATAATCACAAATAAGAACCTCTAGCATCATATTAATGATTTGTTAAAATAATTATGAGGAGCTCAATAATTTTGAAAAATTGATCTTAATTCCAGATACTATCCATTATGGTTTAAAGGTGAATACATACCCAAGAAATCCTTCTATGTGAGGCATGGAATGTATGAATTTGTAGTTTTGACATGTGGTCTTATTAATTTCCCAACTATAATAATGGATTTAATGAATAGAGTTTTCAGAGATTACCTTGTTTAGTTTTTGGTTGTATTTAATGATGGTATTCCTATATATTCAAAGGGAAAATAAGGACATGAACATCATTTTAGGATTGTTTTAAATACATTATGGAAGGATATGTTCTACGAAAATTTTAAAATGTGTGAATTTTGGATACCAAAAGTTTCAATTTTTGTGTTTTCTATTCTTAAGAGATGGTATATTGGCGGATCCATACATATGGAAGTTATTGAATTTTGTCCCAAAATAAATTTTGTAACTGAGAACCTTAATTTTCATGGGTTTTATTGATATTATTGGTGATTTGTGTATAATTTCACAGGGTTTTCTAATCTTGTCACCATGTTAAATAAAAATGGAGTAAATTTCCATCAGATATATGTATGTGAATAAAATTTCATGGAATTGAAGAGAATGTTCATTAATAAGCATATATTCATACTACCATATAATGGAGAAGTGTTCTTGTTTTATAAAAATGCATCATAGAAGTTAATAAGATTTATTCTCAGGAATAATTACACGGAGATGACTCATTATTCATAAAAAATTATGGTTCAAGATTATTTTTATCCAACTCATGATTGTGATTTAGAACTTATATTTTTTCCTTTTGAGAAATGATTAACTTTAGTTACAGAGAAATACATGATTTATATATATATTAATCATAAAATTTTATAGTATCTATTTATATATAATGTTTTGAATGTGTGATAGAGAATTTGGTTTGATAAAATTAATGATTATCATTGTTCAATACATTAGCACCCTAGTAATGTGAACAATTTGGTTGATGCTCTGAATCAGAAGGTAAAATCTATCTTTTCCTTGACAAGGATAGAAAGAGAACAAATAATTATAGTTTTTAACTAATATAGAACATATAATCTTAAAGAAATTTGATAGATCATATATTTCATGGATTAATGTTCAACCATCTATCCGTTTAAGGATTAAAGAGGCATGTGATGAACATGTTCAAGTTTAAATAAATGTGGTAAATGTTTCTAATTTAAAAATTTGTTGTAATTGAAAGATATTTTTCATGAACCATGAATTTGTTTAATCCATATCATATTTAATGGATCTATTGGAATAATATGAAAAAGAATTATTCCATATTTATCCAAGAAGTAAAAAATATGTATTGATATCAAAAATAATATTTCTTCTCATAGAAAATGAAGAGATGTATTGCAATATTTCTATAATGGTACTTGATATGATAGCATGTTATGTCTCGGTGGAATAAGTCAAAGGGGATGTTATGACCAATAACTATTTAATAACACAAATAATTTTTTCATCAGACACCAAAAACTTTTAAAGGAAACAATGATATTTGGGTTGTTTTCAACAATTATAAAAATTTAGCACACATAATTACTTTTAGATAATATTTATATGTTGATATGGATTCGATAATATTAATTAAAGATATTTTAATGTTTAATGGTGTACCACATTGTATTCTATCAGATAGATATATGAGGTTTACCTAAAATTTTTTGTCACATCTTATGAATGTTTTTTATTCCTATTTTATTTCAAAACTAATTATTCTCCTAAGAATGATGTTTAATATGAGAGAATCCTTAAAATACTAGATGATATTATGATTTTTTCCTATGGATTTAATGGTGATAGGAATCAACACCTTCCTCTAGTCATGTTTTCTTAGAAAAAGAGGTTTATCTCTAACATTATGTTTTCTCTTTATAAATCCCACTATGGAAAATTGTTTATAAATATAAAATATTGGGATAAAATTGAGATATAATGATAGTAGTACTTGATCCACCGGATGAAATGTCAGAGAAAGTCATATCCACATTATAGCATATCGATAAATATCAAAGCAGATAGAAAAGTTATGTTAAAAATCATTAGAGAAATATGTAATTTAAAGTTCGAGAGAACGTATTTATGTAAATGTATCCATGGAAGAAGATTATGAGATTATGAAATATAGTAATGCTATTCCCAATGAATATTGGACCCTTTATGATTCTTTATCTATTAAATATGGCAGTTTATCTCTCATATCATCCACAGAACATCTCGAAAGATCACAATTTATTCCACATTTCCCACCGAAGGAAGTACATAACATATCATTCACATGTACATAACTCTGAGTTTGTACCAATATAATAGGATAGGTTATGTGAAGAGTAACTAATATAATTCTTGTATCACAGAGATAAAGTGATAGGAACAAGACTAATCACCTGGTTAATGTTCATTAGAGGAATCAAAAATTCCAAGAAGCAACTTTGGAACTTGAGAATGCTATGAAACCAATATACCCTAATTATATTGTAGCAAAGTAATGAAATTTTTTTAGGTAAAATTAATTTTAATGGGTGGAATAATGTAACACCCATATATTTCATAATATATTTTATATATAAATAAATTTGATTTGTTGGATATATATCATTACACACACCAAATAGATTAAATAAACTATGTTATACTATTGAAATCCGATTATTTAGTGGGACAATTAACTCATAGTTGTTTTATTGGTAGGTATGAAGTGTTTAAATGTAAATAAAGATATTTTTTCTCAGAAAAATAGTTTTTATGTGCACATTGTGTTTTAATTTGACTAAATTATATTAATCTATATTGGTGAATTATTATAATAAAATTAAAATATTTAATATTTAATAGTTTTTTTGAATATTTATATAATGGTTTTTACGAGAGAATAAAAAAAGTCAAAATCTAGCTGCATGTTAAAATATATGTTTTTATAAAAAAAAGTTTCTTATTTTCTTATTTTATAATAAATTTCCAGCAATTCCATAAATTTAATCATGTTAAATTGATCCAAAATTTTTAATTGAGAGGGTATTTTTTAGTAAAGACTCCCCTATTATATTTCATGTATTATGAATAGTAACTCTAGTAAATATGTTTCTCTTTAGTAAGGGTAAAATAGAGGTATAACATTTGGATAAGGTGTTATAATTTCTCCAAAAAATATATTTATTTCATTGTATGGGGGAAATTTGATCATATCTATCCCAAATTTGAATATATAGAATTTTGGTTCCATCTTCCCTTAATAATGATATTTATTTTATTTTAAGTAATAAAAATTCAAAATTTTCACTCTCTTGACCTTAATATCTCTAAATAATTTACATAATGATAAAATATGATAATTTTAATAATGATTTTTTATCCGAATGATGAATTTATTTTTTTATCATGGTAATTTCTTTTAATTAATATTGATGAAATAATTACCTTTAATTATTACACCACTCTAACAAAATATGTGTGAAACCAGTAGAAAGATAATGGAAATAATTTCAAATGAATTAAAAGTAATTATATTTGGTGAGTAATATTACTCCATGAATTATGTAGATTATTAAAAAAGTATGGATGTGTTGAAGGATTATATTTTAATTACGTTACTATATTTATTCCTTTATTTACAAATTAATTGAATTGGGTTAAAATCAAATTAATGATATAATATAATATAATATTATTTAAAAATCATAAAAACATCGAAATTGGACAAGTATAGTGATAAATGTTGGAAAATGTTATATATTTCACATTTATCTTACAATTATAAACTTATAAATAAAATTATAACCCATTAATATAGAATAAATTTACACCATATTTTTATTTAAAATTATATAGTGAAGGCCTTAATAAAAAAATATAATGTTTAAATTATAAATTTAAATGTACCATGATATTTCATCCATATACTATTTTTTATTAATTCAATTCTATATTTAATAATTTTTCAAAAGAAACGAATAAATTATATTGAAATTTTATATGTCATTCCATGTGTGTCCATTCCATCTCTTATAAATAGAAACCACTTATTTATTTTATTAATACTTAATTGATCCATTTATCTCAACAAAACCAAACCCAATTATACACTAAATTAACTAGGGACAAATTATAGGTCTTGTTAATCATAAATTACTATTCTGATATTTCTTTAAGAATAGATCTAGAGGTATACCAATGAAGAGGTAATTTTTATGCCTGAACTCTTTGAATTTATTTCATACTTTACCTTCTATAAATATATTATATTTATCAAAAAATAATTTATTTTCTATCATAAATACAATAAATTATTATTATTATTATTGAAGAATTTTTATAAACCCCATTTTACATCAAATGAGAAGTAAAGATATCATGTGCGTGTGTGTGTGTGTTCATGAGTAGAACAACCTCTACATAGTGATACAATTCATTTTCCATAACCATATTTAATGGATAGTTATTATGATATTTTTAATATTTATATATGATATTTATGGCATAATAACTCTTCTTTATTAATATAATTGTCTCTACCTTTGGAAAACCCTTATATTTATTACACATTAGTTCATGATTTAAAACATAATAATACAAAAAAAAGAACCCAAAAGATTTCAAAATACAATGTATTTGGGTAATTATTTACATTAGATGAAAACATAATACTTTGGTTTCAATATTATTATTGAAAATTTTTATAACATGACCATAATTTTGATCATTCTGGATGTTTTGTGGGATAACATTAGGACATACATAAGAAAGGGTGTGTGCTATAATTCATAGTATGGGGATACACATGGAATAACTTGAAAAAAAATTAACTTTGTAACAATAGATAAATAAATGGGACATAAAATGGGTTATAATCATAATCATGAATATATAGACAGTACATAACCTCATAACATAATGGATATAAGGTATAACGGAAAAAACATTTAAACATGACATCATAATAATAATCAAGGATGACCACCAAGAAATAAAACTTATATGTAAAAGTCCCATACTAAATTAGGTTCACTTCATAATCTCATATATGATGTCTCAGGAGACTAAAACATTACCCAATGCATTAGATCTCTATCTGGGTGGACAAATCAAAGTCATATCATGTACATGCATAAGTGTGCCAAATATATCATTAAGAAAATGATCCATTTCATCACATTTAATTCCATGACCAAAAAGTGAGGAACAAATACATACGATTACACAATTTAGGGAGTATTTGTATGTCTAGTTGAGTACCATTGAGTGGAAATAGCGATGGTATTCATAATACAATGGTTTGGAATTGAAAAGTGTAGTTAAATTTTGGTAGCATTTCATTAGTACATAAAGATTCATAAAATGGTTTAATGAATGTGAAATAGGTATCTCATCATTTTTAAATAAAATAGAAAGTAATAGGGATGTAGAAAAACATATCCCCCCATTAATAATTGACAATAAAATACATTAAATGAAGAATATGTTTGAATAAAATGTATGAGGAAAAGATTCATTTGGAGGGAGATTCAGAAATCTTCGTTGGATCTTATTTAGATATTGGGGAACCTTGGGAGGTACCTATAGAGGAGATAAAAGATTATGTATATTCTCTATGGGTTTTTAATGAGAAATACGGTGAACATGGTTGGTTTTATATATGAAATGAGATGGGTGTTCATTATTATTTCTCAAACATTGGTTTTGGCCTCTATATAATAATGTAATCTAAACCACAAAACCCATTTTTTTTACCATTTTCTCATTAAAAAGGAGTAATTTCCATTTTTTAACATTCCCAATGGCCAAAAAAATAAAATATCGGACTTAGAGATGTTGAAGTGAGTCAGGTTCATAAATAAATTATTTTAAAATATTAAAATATAATAAAAGTTTTCGAGGATTCATAAAGGCTTTATAAAATTAATATAATAAACTAAATATGATATTATTTTAAAGGGTAAACATATATTTGGTCTTGGATACCTTTATATAATTTTAAAATAACTTTTTTGTCATTATTATGTCCTAATACAAATCAAATATTTATAACATATTTAATTATACCTAAAAATTTGATTGCCTAAAAAATTATGAAAATTTTACTGTTAGATAATATTAACTCTTTGATTCCCAAAATAATATTTATTTTATCCAAAAAATTTATAAATATTTTAATTTTCACTTTTAAAATAAAGAACAATATTTAATTTTAAATAATGGGGTTTTGAAAAAAAAAAAATTTGAACCATTATAAAAAAAATTACATCTATCTAAATATAAATTATATAATAAATTTTTAATGAAATTAGTTTGATTGTATTATTTTATTCAAAATATTTTATTTTTAAACATCAAGAATTTATCAAAAAAATATCTAAATTTAATTTTTATATAAAACAAACATACAATTTTTTATCATATCCAAATAAAAAACATTTATAATGTTCCAACTATAAGAAGTAAAAATTATTATTATATTGAAAATACCTTATAAATATTCATATTATTATTTTCATGATATATAACCATTAATTACACAATAACATTCTCCAATTGTAACATTTTCTATGGTTAAATTTTCATAGGGTGTTTCAGCAAACATGGTTTTGTTCATGATCTCAAAGATATTGAACATCTCTGACAAATAGTTTCAATCATACCTCAGTTGTTGGGTCTTCTATTGTTCTTTGTCACAAAAGGATTCCATGGATTCTATCTCCCTTAAAAGATCTGATAAATGGGATTCATAGTTTATGATCCTACTAGTCAAGTTTATCAATTTCTTTTCTTGTTTCAATTGATTTTATCAAAATACTATGTCAATGATAGTCATATAGTCATTATTAGGTTAATATATTATCAAATTATATGATACTTAATGTTATTTATAATCTGATAGGACATAATAAAACCATATATAAAAATAATATATAAAAATAAATTTTAAGTAAATCATAATATGGATTTTATTTATAAAATTTTGAGTCATTATAATATTTCCCCTTTGAAAATATTTCCCTCAAGATTATCATTTCACACAATAAATCATTTTAGGGTAATTCTGCTTCATCACCTCCTCTAGTTCCCACATTTCTTCTTTGAACTTGTGGTTTCATCATATCACTTTTACCTGGTTCATTGTCTTATTTCATAATACTATATCTCTATGATCTAATATATTCACTTGATTCTATTTATATGAAAGATAATTATGCACAGATACCACCTCCAGATTCATTACATGTAAGGGTTCTTGTATGTACTTCTTTAAAAGGTATACATGGCAAAAATAATGTACCTGAAATATGTTAGGTTTTATTTTTCATAGATAAGACTCTCCTCCAATGTAATCAAGGATATCAAAGAGAGCGATTTATCTTGTACTGAACTTTAACATCATCCCAAATCTCACGACATTCTTCTATAGATATATGGGTTTGAATACATTATCTCCAACCAAAAAATCTAGGTCTTGTATATGATTTAAAACATAGTTTTTTGTTTCAAATCATAGCATCCATAATTTTATTTTGAATGGTTTGACATTTTCCACTATTTCTTTGACCATTTCGGGACCCAACAGTTTTCATTCTACAATATCATCTCTGCATGGAGGTCTTTTACACCTATTCATATGATGGTATTAATAGGGATCCATTTTTATTCATGATTAAAAACTATTATCGTATAATAACTCAACCACATGATGTTTGTTGATCCCATCATCATTTAAATTCCATTATGAATACTCTCAAAATGTCCTCATGTGTATAGATAATCTACTCATATTAGACATCAGTTTTAGAGTAATTAAATGGGATGAAGTTCAACTCAGTCTATATAGAATTTTGAAGAATCATCTCAAACCTAGAGGTAAATCTTGGATCTTCATAAGGTGCAATCTATATTAGTGTTCCAAGAAAACTCACCACTTCTCTAATGTATATATCATATCATGTTGGTCATGTGATAACTCCTCTCAAATTGAATTTATGTGAGAAGTATTTGTAAGAGGATCCCCCACAAATCAAATAGCAACATTTATTATTATTGTCTTCAATAGACCAGTGTCAAAGTACAGTGTTATTTTTTCCCATTTCCATGTATGTATAGGTAAAGGTTGAATCGACCCTTGAATTTTTACCTTTCATCCTTCACTTTCTGATAAAAAAGAAACCTTGATTTTTATTTCACCGTCAGCTTCTTTATATTTTCCCACCAATAATGGACTCAAAGATCGTGATATATCTTTGTACTCCATAGATTTATGTATGAGGGTGAGCTATAGGAATCATCTAAAAATGTTCTTTAATATATTATTTGATTGTACACAAAGTTGTGACCCAAATATTACAAATAAATAATTATTTTTTTAATATAAGGATTTCCTTTACTTATTACTACCACCATATTCTGATTTCCCAAATCCTCTCTTTGATCATCCTTTATCATCCCTTGAGGGATGATTGAAAAATATTTTGTGAATGGTTTAATGATGTTACTTCCATTATAATTTCACATGTCCATCTTTTTTATGACAATAAATGTTAGATCATTCTCAATTCTCATGAAGATTAAAAATTTTAGATCGTTTATACTTAGAGAATGTACCCCATTATTTTTATTCCATGATAATAGTGGATTGGGCAGTCATAGTCCTTAATCATCTCTATCCATCTTCACTGGTTCATATTCATTGATCTTAGTGTGAATATATTCTTGAGGATCTTATGATCCATATATATTTCACAATTATCTAGGATGATAAAACACCATAAGATTTTTAATGTGAATATTAAAGTGGCAATAATTATATCATGTGTTGGGTAGTCATATTCATGAACCTTTAATTTCCTCAACTAAGAGGCAGTGACATTGTAATTTCTCATTAATACAGAACCCAAAACCTTCTTCAAATCAACCCTGTGTACTAGGAACATTTACCCACTTATGATTATCCAAATTATAGGTGTATTGTTAATACTCTTTTCAAATCTATGATTCTTTATCCACATTCATTATTCTAAAAAAATTGCAACCTTATGAGTTAGTATGGTTATAGGGTTTGAAAATCCTGAGAAATTTCACAAAATCCGTTGTAATACCCTGCCTATAAATGGAACTTATAGATATCTTCATATATAATGGCCTCATCCATAATTCAACTATATATATGTTTTATGGGTCCATAGATATATCCATTATTGAAATAAGTTTCACAAATAATGATACATTATTCAACAAGACCTCACATTATCCATACATTACATAAAGAGTTTCCTCTGGAAAGGTCCTTATCAGAATGATCATATGCTCCTCATGATTTTCCATGCCTTCGAATTATATTAGAATATTTACAATTGAGACTAGAAAAAAAAATTCAATGTAATATATAAATACTATATTTTACAATTCCAAGAATATTAATGGATTATTGATTATTTTGAATGGAATTAATATGAACTCATAGTGCATGTACCTTGTAGGGAAATAAAACTTTTCGATAACAACCTTTCACATCCATACTTAATAATACCATGAACAAAGATAAAACATGGAGAAGTATTAAGACTCACATAACTAACGAAAAAATCATCATTACATATAAGAGGTTAATTTTTCTTTATCATGATCATGTTTAGATCATGAGAACCAACGAAAAGGTGCATTAGAGCATCATTCTTCTTGATGAAGAGGTTGGGAATATGAAATTTGTTTTCTAGATTCTCTTATAGTTGTGTCTAAATCTACTAATGTTCCAAAATTATTTTATATATAGAGTCTTAAATATTATAAAATTCCCAGTTTTAAAATCAATTAAAAATTCAACCACTCGGTTAGGAGGAGTACTATAAGATTCCTAGAGAAACACTTCAGTTTATTCCCTAAAATTGGAATGCCTTCGAAGGTGATATTTTCCTTAAAATAAATCATTTTATCTAGATATTATTTCTCATAGTAAAATAAGATACATGCTTAATATGTTTGTACTAAAAAAGATTCATTCTCCTCTTTGAACATGGATGAAATTGAAGAACGAGTCATGACATAATGATTGATTTCATTCTCACAAAAATATATGAAACATTTATTTAAGGATATCCAAACCATACCGAAAATGGACTCAAATTCAACTATTTGGTGTATGAAATGGGTCACTTGGATGTTGCTCCCACAAATTTTGATCATGGAGGGGTTATATAATTAGGATAAAATATTTTTCCCATTTTTCATTTTCACTGAAAAATCATCGCTCATGGTATTTAGGGTTGTATGAATAGTTATACTAAACATTTGTGATATGACAGAATTAGTATAACTAGAAAAATATTTTTTGGGTATTATTGAATGATTAACTATAAAACTTTTCACCACATAATTTTTAGGATCCACCTTAGTGGGTGTTATGGGATAAGCTCTCACATGTTTCCTTAGAGGTTGTTGGTATATATTTTCCCCAACCACACTAGGATTTGATAATTAGTATACAAAGGGCCCTTATTTATTATAGTTAAAACAGAAGAAAATAGGTTGATTTTTGACTGGATAATTCTAGTCTTCCATTAAATTTAGGGGGTTATCTCATCGGTAATTTCTTACAAGTTCCCTTCCTTCCCACAACAAAATATTTTTCTTTTCCCCTTCATTAAATTTATGGTGTGATTATATCCACAATTTTAACAAGTTGGGTATTGAAATTTTTTTCCACCATTATAATTCTCTATCTCACTTTAAGAAATAAGATCTACTTTTCACTTCTTATCCCTCTAATACCCTTGTTGATAATTGATCTACATTTCAACATTTAGCAAACATCATTGAATTTCCTCATAGGTATCAATGTTTTTGATTTCCATAGATTTTCATAGACATGTTTATATCAAAAAAAGGAAGCTATCAACTATTCATTCAGGGTTAACGATAATTTCAAAGGCATGTTATGAAAATATTGTGAATAATACTTCATATTACCCAATGGATAAATCATCTTTTTTGTTGATGGAATAAAAATCCATTTCCATTTTACATCACACAGTTCAAGGGAAAAATGATTTTTTTCTATAATTCCTTCCACCCAATCCCTTTGATATTTTAATTAGGATTCATTTTCATAATAAATTTAAACCATTCATCATATTCTCATTCCATATTGTAAATAGAATGTATAACCTTCTCTTGGTCAAAACATTAATGAATGGAGAAGATAGTTTCAATGGAGTTGATTCATTATTCCTATATTAAGGGTTATGATGATCGATAGAAATTTGGAGGTCTCTATCAAATAAATGTATCTATTAAAAAATTTCCATTATATGGGTGGTTTAATATATCCTATTAATTCAGGATTTTATTCATAAAAAAATTCAACTAATATTGTATCATAAAAATGTTCATGATTTCTATTCCTATAAGGATTGGCATCTCGTTTGGGCATTAATCTTGTCTATCTTTCCATTATTCATTTACGCGGTCTCTCTTATTTCGATACGTTTAATAGAATAATTGGAAAATTAGCGATGCATAATTTTAAACATTTAAACACATAAACTAGAATACAATAATATTAAAGGGGTAATTTATAAATGAATTTTATTTCCTTAAGTTATGAATGTCTCAATGTAAATTATTGTTATCCATGATCTATTTGTTAACATACACCCTTATGGAATTTTTTGTTCCCATAATAATGGTTCATAATGGGAATATTAATTTACCAAAGCATATCCACCAAGAGTGTCAAACCAGACGTGCATAAATTCCAAATTTTGTGTACCTATTCCTAATCGAGCCTATCTCAATATGGTGTTTTCAGTGCTACCTCTATGTACATCTATGATAGATCCACATCCAATTGTAGTATATATAAAGGGATTTATTGACCAATAATCCACATACTCTATGATTTTCCATAATTTATGGATGTCTGATTCTATTTATTATTATCCCTCTATATTTTTCTAGAGTTTTTTAATCATAATCCAAAAAATAATTATAACTAAATTTGATACCAACTATAACAACCCTTGTCTTAATTAAACATTTATTCATGATTTATTACACATGAATACACATAATAAAACCAAAAAGATTGATAATTATAGTTCTTTTCGGTAAGTAGGTACATTACATTACAAACTACTATAAGTGATAAATTGAAATAAATTAAAACAACCCTAACATGCTCATAATTTCCATCATTCTTAAAACTCCATGGGATAACAGAGAGATATACATAAGAAAGGGGTGAGCTAGAAATCCCCATCAATGGAATAAAAATTGAATAAAATTATGAAATAATTAAATTTTAGCCATTTGAAACATAAATGGGACATAAAAGGAGTGAGATTCATAAACAAAAACAGTGAAGCATGATATATCATGATAAAATAAATGTAACATGGGAAAGTGGAAACAACTTTAAACACGAATTCATAATCATAAGTCAAAGATAACTACCAAGAGATCATAACATGGTGGTATATTTCCCATAATGTATTAGGTTCACTCCCTAAAACCATAAATGAAATATCAGGATACTAAAACATTAACCAATCAATTTGAACGCTATCTGGGCACACCCATCATAATCATATTGTGTACATGCACAAGTGTTCCACATATTTCATTCAATATAGGATCACATTTTATCATAATTTATTCCATGATCATGGAGTGTAAAATAAATATATTTAATTCAAAAATAAAATTATTTTAGTTATTCATAGTGTAATACCCATAAAGAAATATAGATTTCATATTCACAATACAATGGTCTTTTATGGAAAAAATGTAGTCAAATTTTAGTAGCATAGAGGCGTTACCTAAATATTAATAAAATGGTTTAATGAGAAAGAAATGTGTTTATAAAAATATTGAAATAATATAGATAGAAATAGGTATAAGTATTAATATATCCCAAAAATTTGAATTGAAAAGAAGACATAAAACAAAGAAGATACTTTAATAAAGATAGGAAGTACAAGATCCTTTAACATGAGTAG
This sequence comes from Viscum album, assembly GCA_963277665.1. Classification (NCBI taxonomy): domain Eukaryota; kingdom Viridiplantae; phylum Streptophyta; class Magnoliopsida; order Santalales; family Viscaceae; genus Viscum; species Viscum album. The sequence goes on from OY728146.1 coordinate 931,052,804, forward strand.
TGGTTCCAAAAGAATGGGTGATGATCCTTGAGATATTTGCGGAACCATGGAGGATACATAGATGGTAGGGTAGAGTAAGGGTGTGATCCATGGTTTTTGAGTGTAGATGAAGGGAATATTGGGTGGGTTTATATAGTAAAATAAAGGGAAGTTATTTATTATTTCTCAAACATAGGTTTTAGACTCTATATTATAATGTGATCCAAACCAAAAACATTGACATGATTTTTTAACATGGTTTATTCCATAGAAGAGTGGTTTCCACTATTTTATAAATAAAATTTAAAAAATCAATAAAACATTACACTTTGTGGTGTGTAAGTGAGTCATGTTCAAAATGAAATTATTTTAGAACATTAAAATATAATATTGGTTTTTAGAAGATTCATAAATGATTTTCTTATTAATAAAATTACATCAAAATAAAATTATTTTAAATTAGAATAATTAATATATTCATGGGTACATTTTTTACCATTTAATAAATAATTTGTGGTTATTAAAGTTTCATACTACACACCCTTTATATGTACAATATTTAATATTAACCCAAAAAATCGACAATCTCAAAAAATTATGAAAAAATCACTATTGAACAATTTTTTCATTATAATTCATAAAATAATATTTATTTTATCCAAATATTTTTCTAAATATATTATTTTTTTCATTTAACAAAATTATCTACATTTAATGAGATATATTGGGTTTTTGACAATAACATTTTTTAACCCCTGTGATATATTTCATTTGACTTAGCAAAATTAATTTTATCACATATATATATATATTAAATATTTTAATTGAATAATTTTATTAAAATATAATTTATTTTTAAAATTTACTAATTTTTTAAAAAGGAATATATTATCTAAAATTCCATACTAAACAAAAATATAATATGTGTTTTACCCTATTAAAATCAAAATAATTTATAAAGAAACAATTATAAGAAGTAAATATTATTATTATATTGAAAATATAATTTAAAATTTTAAATTATTTGGTCATGATACATATCCCTTTATTAAAAATAAAAATTACTAGAGGGTAAGGTGTGCGGTGGTTTTTTTAATGGGGTGTTTAATCATACATTTTTTGGGATCGATGATCTTGAACTGCTATCATAAACAATTGTCTCATGCTTTGGGTATAGGATCTCGACATGGGAATATTCATGGGAAAATCCTAGTGATACATTCTCCCTTGAAACCTCTAATAAATGTAATTTAGGTGGTGTGAACCTACTAGTGGAGTCCATAAACTCATTTTTCAACGTCAATTGGATTTATCAAAACCCTATATTTATAATAATAATATTATCACTATTTAAGGGCTCAACAATTTGAATACATAACGGTCTTTTAAATATTAAAGGGTATAGTAAAACCAAATAAGTGAATGTGTTTTATATAACCATAATTAATAATATGGAATTTTAATTCAATCACAAAAAAAATTTTATTTATATATTTTTGTGTTCATTACATACTTTTTACCTCCTAATCTGTTAAGAAATAATTATGTTGCTTGTGTTGACGTGTGGTCCACCACCTCCACGATGTGATGTAATTTTTTTTATTTCTTCTTGTAATTTGTGGTAATAAAAAATATATTTAATAAATATATAATGAATATATATTATATATTAATTACATCTAAATGGTTAATTATTGTTTACCTTTATTCCATTGCATCTGTTGAAAGGTTAACATAGTGTTCACACCCACCTATGATCTCCCATGATCATGTATAGTGTAATTAATTTTTCTATATCCAAATTTTATCCATGGTTATAAACATATAATTAATGAATATATGGTATATTTAAATTTATGTTAACATTTTTTATATGGGGAAATTAAGATGAAAATACAATGACTGGTACTTCAGTATTGAAACTATATTGGAAAACGAAACAGTTAACACCTTAGAATGAGGATTTTAAACAATATTTATCCATAAATGACTGTAGAAATGTCATAATGGGATTATACCTGATATTTTAAATTGTATACATAAATTTTTAATATAAATAAAATAAATTTTAGTTTATTATATATGAGGGTAGATTTATTTCATTATAAGTCAGACATTAGGTAACAATTTTATGTCAAAATCTTGTTATTTATCGTGATTTTTTACTGTTAGGTTTTTGATAATGAAATTTCATGATATACCTATCCATAATATCATTAATTTTATTATATAATATTTATTTCCATAGATTAAATTTTTTTTCTTTTAATTTTTCATTCCTTATGTAATCATGTTACTGAAATAATATTTTTAAGGAAACCAACTTTGTTTATCAATTCTATCAGTATTCATTTTTCTTCAGTATGTTTTCTTAAAAAATTCATGAATGTTTTTATATTATCATAATATTTTTTAAATTCATTTATACCTATGAATGTTTTTTTATAAAATATTTTAAAATGAGTTTTAGTTTCCTTTACCAAATGAAGTGTTTTTGTATTTTTACAAAAAAAAATGAGAAAGGAATCATCGTTTTAATGTACATGGCATGAATATAATTTCAAATCATTATGACCGATCAATGTTTCGAATCATACATTAATGGTTTCCATTGTTATTTTTAAGTAAAATGATCTATATAATATTTTTTAAATATCATTATGTTAAAAAGAATATTTTGAAATAAACAGGGTACTTTCCTCAAGAAATATTCCACGTATGTTTTAATGTAATAGGAATTTATGATAAAATTATTAAATGATAATTATTATTTAGTAGTAATATTATCAAATCTTATCATAATTATTATTTATTTTTATGTTTCATTATTGGGAGGATGATATGTTAATGAAATGCATGTATTTTATATGCATATTCATGACGAAATGTTGAAATGCTTAGAAGACACGTTTTCTTTCTATAGTACATGATAAAATGTTTTTCTTAGGATCTTTTGAAACACATATGTATGATTTTGATTATCTGACATGTGGGAGAAGAATTATATATCCCTATAATGAATTTGTTATCGATGCATGGATCTTGAGATAAAGAGGATTAGAATTTTGAATGAACCTAGTTAGTGAGGGAATATATCTTTTATAATAGTCTTAAGGAGTCAACCTTTACAAAAGATGACATTGATCGGGGAGAAAAATCTGTCCCCAATGATAGTATTGGGAGTTAAATTTAAATACAGATATGATCGAATGGGGGGTGAACCCAGTCCACTAAGACTGTATTAAGAGTGATCCTGGAATATGTAAATTAGTTTTTTATGCTTACATGTATGGCATAAATGTTTATCTTATGACAAAGTTACACTCTCATGGATCATGTTCATTAATTATTATTTTATTAATGTATTGTGAATTATAAATATTTATTCCATGAATGAAGATTAGGATCTTCAATATATATGGAAATTTTATCAAATGTTAATATCATGCTTGTATAACCATCTTCTCATGTTTTTATTAAGGGATCATTTTTATCTTCCTTATTTACCCTTGTTGATATTCCAAACTCACAATTTCTAATATTTATTTTCATTAAGTTATTAAAAACGTTTTTAATTATGATATGTCTTTAAAGGGTTCTGTTTATGAAGAACTTAGTGGGAGATTATGTATATATCTTATGAAAAAAATTATGTATTGATCATTCCAAAGACACTAATCCTATATGATTCTAGCATGAATAACACTATTTTGATTGATTATTTATCTAATAATATGTAATATTTATGTATATAAATTATGGGTCTTTATATTTTTCATTATGTCTACAACATTATCTTGATTTGAAACACATTCTAATAGTATAATTTCCAACTCAACCATCTCCTTTTTGAAATGATATATGATCTCAAATTGTTATATACAAGATTTTATTATATGATTTTTCTTTGTTTGATCACAGTTGAATTTTAATACATGATTGGAATAAGAGAAATAACCTCAACACCAACATCATTATGATATTACTTCAAAGATAGAAATTTAGTGAATAATTGAGAGGAAACAATGTATTCAATCATCATGGTTCTCAAGGATAAAAAATATTGCATCTTACCTTGCTAGGAATTGCACGAACTCCCAGTATTCAACCATCATGGTGCTCAAGGATAAGTTTCATACATCTTAATTCTCTCTTCATCTTTTATGTATTTTATTGTTATCTATGCTGGATTTTCCATGGGCCAAGAATCATCCATATGAAATTTTGGTCAATCCTCCTTAGAATATTTATTTTGGGAGATAAATATTTTCCCCTTTTTTAAAATTAAATGAAATATAAGTGAAAATAAAATTTCACCATATAAATACATATTTAATTCTATCTTCCTGAGAAAAAAAACTTCATACATTGATAATTTTTAGAGACTCCAAAAATTATGGAAATGACATAAATAAGAACCATAACTAGCTTATTATTCTTTTTGATCATGTAGTGGTTATGATCAACCCATTTTATAAGAAAACCAATAACCTATAAGATGTTTATATAACTTTTAAAATCATTCAATTCGTTCTTGTTTAAGTTCATAAAATTCCTTCTTAAAACTACACACTTTTCCTTTGATTTCATCAATGAAAACCCCATATGGATGTTCTACATACACTTATTATTCAGGGAATCCATTAATGAAAGTAGACTTGGTATTAATTTTATATACATTGAAACCATTTTGAACCACCATGTATAGTAATAACTAAATTGTTTCTAATCATGATTCTAGTGAAAATATATCATCCACTTTAATTCCTTCAATTTGGGAATACCCCTTACACACATTCCATTTTTTAAATCAACTTTCCAAATTCATTAACATTATTTCACAACAAAAACAATAATCCAATGAAATTATTATCACTTGGTTTTGTAAAAACTCGACATGTCTTCTAATCTATAAAATTTTCAATCTCATCATGCATAGATTCGAACCAACATTCATCACTAGAAGATTCTTTAATGTATTTGGGTTCCACCAATGACATTAGAGACACCTACTTCTATGAAATAATTATTCTTATTTGAATAGGGGATAAATGATCTTAAAATGATTTTTTTAAATAATTTTACCCATTCATTGTTGTAAAATAATATATTATATTTTTTATATGTTTTCATCATAATTGGATCCATTATAAGAGATATTTATATCCCTCAATGATCTCCCAGATCCAGACACTTCATCACCACTTTTACCTTTAAAATTTGATATTTTTCATAAACAAATTGCTCACCATAATCTATATTTTCCAATTTTTCATTATCAACTACACATTTTCAACTACCACTACATCATCCCTTTCAATTAATTTTTCAATCAATTTTTGGATGCACTTATAGGCTCTAATTATTGATGAAAATACCTTCATCAAAATGGGTTGATTTATTTTTGTTATTTTAATTATTGATAATTAAAAATGTAATTCGAAACACACAAAATTATATAAGTATATGATTAAATACATATCATATTTAATTGGGAGTTATGTCTACTTTGGGTCTTAATAATGCTAAAATATTTGTAATAGGATTCTTTCACTTATTCTATCCTAAATTGCTCTAGTAAGCCTTTATCAAAAAAGAAAGTTCTTTTCTCACACATTTATTGGGACCTACATCTATCTGTTGAGGATGTGTTTATAATTTCCTTTCACTCATTCTTTCTAAAGGCGGGCAACATTTGTCACCTATTCTGGGACGTTTTCTACTTGATCGAAATGGGAATATGTGATCTCAGTCTCTCCTTTAATGGATTCCTCCTCCAAATTCATCTCCTAGTCTAAGACACAATTAAATATTAATATATGTTTCCTTAAAATATAATAATGACATATCTTTATGGACATCTTTTAATTAAATTTCTTCTATTATGAAATTCTTTGGGGTCATGTAAGGGAATCAACCTTCATTCAAGGTGTTAGTTATGTTTGGAATAGCTGGCGTGTCTGGGCACTAGAACATTGGTTTACCTATATTCTCATCCCCTTATGATAGGGAGTTGGAGGGCATGGAAGCTCAAGGCATCCCATATTGATTGTGGGTAATTTTATTCTGTGGGCATGTCTCAAAGTTTTTCCTCTACTTCCCATGTTTAACGTGGGGTACGTCACGATCGTAACATCTAGAAGAGATAGATCAGACTAATCAAAACACTGATTTGAGTGCATTAGATATGTACATAACTACGATATTGCACTTTAGATGTTTACTAGATAGGGGATTAAGACGTCCAATTAGGGTGGATTTGAGGATGATTGGGTACTAAAAAAGGGGACACCAAGGTTTATCATTGATTGGGAATTAACCTTGTTGAGGCATCCTACGTACCTTGTATAAAATATAGGGGTTAAGACCCCCATAGTTTGAGATCATTAATAATGGGATAAGGGTGTACATAGTGGAAAAAAACACGGAGACTTGTTGGGGATTATGATAGGTTATTGGATCAAGTGATACAAATGAGCAATGAGATGAATGGGGCCTATAGATGGGTAGCTTCTCGAATGTATGGAATGATCTCCCTATGATGTGATAGCCTAGGTGGAATCTAGATGGATATTGATGGAGTTTCAAAGGATGGAATGAGTGGGGATGGAACCGAGGACTGGTGTGAAGGAGATGGTGTTGGGATTGATCCTCAATGATGTTTCCTATGTATCCCCATAGAAGGGTTTCAATGTCCACATAGTTCTCGATAGTGTCATAGAATCGGGGTGTAGATAATGGAAAACAACACAACAACATGATAGGACTTAGTTGTGATTATCAGACCATGTTATGAAAGAGACTATTGGTTGGAGGAGTATGGATTTATTGTGGGGATTACACGTGTTTATATTCCCATGAACTGGTCTGATGTCACTAAACGGTGGACTGAGGATACATATCCTAAAAAAATCGATACCAATGTTTTACAGTGTTTGGGGTTGAACCTAAAGGACCCTTCCTATGTACACTATCTAGGATACATGGATCCAAACCCACGTAGTCCAAAAACCAATAGTTTAACATCATGTGGGACGAAATGGGAATATAGTTTAATGTCATGTGGGATGAGGGTGAGCTGACGTGTAGTGGTTAGTACCGATGGGTGATGGGATTAAACCTCTATGAGGCTTCCTACGTACCATTCCTGGAATGTGAAAAGATCAAATTCCAGGTATCTTAGATATAGTGATTGGGGCTCTCATACTAAGGGGGCCCAAAGCGGATTCCTTGGTCGATTCTTAATCTAAGCCCATGTGATTCATGCTCGGTGTGAGAAACAAGGGGCAACAAAGACCTCATGATCATGTCAATAAAGGTGAATCAACAAGGAATGGAGTGGGGATTATTCATGTTTAGTGGCCCAAGGATATGAATACTAGGAATTACTCCATGAAGGAAGCTCGAGTAGGGGTCCAGACGTACGAGTATAATATGGCCACCCTACTCGGAACACCCTATCAAGTTTGTTAGGGGCTTACATAGTGACTGCATGAGGTGCACAAGGTGATAAGGATAAGAGGGAGAGGGGAGTGAGAAGGCATTGGTTCCCATACACTTTACAGTCCTCCCTATACATGTCTCTCACGCGATTATCATAGTTTTATGTCATGTGTTGGGGATGTGGGTGTTTTTCAGTTTAATGTCTTAAATCTTGGAAGGTAGGGATATACTCCCCACCCCTAGGACATAAATGGATGGTTCACATTAACCCTTAATAAAGGGAAGGAATGAGAAATTCTGTATGGAGACAGGTATGTGGAGTGATCCATTAGGGTGCTCATGTTAGCATGGCTATGAACAGAAGAAATAGACATTTGCCTTCATATGCGAAAAATCATGAGTCAAAGAAACACAACATAAAGCACCGCCCAAGGGACATTGTAATCACTCCATACAATCTTGGAGGGCCGCATGGGACAAGGTTTCATAAAGAAAAGGGCCTCATAGATAAAGGCTTTGAAAATATAAGGGGATCACAAAGAATATGGCTTCGTAGAGAACATGGCTTCAAGGAGAACATAGGCTCGCAAATCACATGGCTTTGTAGAGCTCGAGAGATCGCAAAGCACTGGGCTTCGTACAGCATAGGAGACTATAGAGTAAATAGACATGTAGAGATAATTTCCTCATAGAGAACATGGGATCTCAAAAGATATGGCTTCTCTAAGAGGATATATTTTCGGATCATAGTGCCCTAGTATACGCACGAAGTATAAAAGTTTTTGGAGAGTGCTTAGTGAAGCATGGGTGATGTTCAAAGTCCAGAGTACCCAAAGGGCTCTTCTTCCTTGTATATAGACCATAGGCTCCATGAGGGGACTCCCTCCATGAAGAGGGGGTAAATTTGGGTAAAGGTAAAGGGATTTCACAAGCCTCATATACCTCAGTTGATTCATTATTTTAATGGTTCATTGAGAAAAAATGCATCGGGATTTTGGAATTCAAAAGATGAAAGGTTGAGGTCTTTCCCCTTTGAAATGGGGGGATTTTGGTATTTATAAGCACCTAGGGGGGAGATTCTATTAGGGAATGAAATTAGTATCTTGTGCTTTTCCATAAGAATTGGATTTCATAATGTTTCTCATAGTAGCGAAGATTATTGTCATCCCTTACATGGTATTGAGGCTTCCTTCATTCCCTTTACTGTAGTCACAGAGGATTTTATCAATTACCAAGGGCTCTTGGAGGAAACCATATTTCCTTCTGTGGCATGGAGACTTCTGTCAAGTTCATCGTAACCATGAAGTCAACTATCTCATTCCTCTATGGCGGGTGAAGAGAAGCCATTGTCTTTTCACAGACTATAGTAATGAAAGTATTTATGGATGTTATTACATTCCTATGGTGATTCGCGAAGCAGCCCCTTTCAGAATCATTGAGTATTTTTCTTATTTTTTACCATGAACCTATTTTGGGGAAAAATCCCCCCCCCCCCTCAGAATCGAACCTCAGGAGAAAATGATGGTCGGATTCTGAGTGTTGATTTCCAAAATTTACGCAGATTGTGAAGCAAGGTTGTAGATCTAGATTGTAATTCTGATAGGTGGGGAATGGGTTGAGAATGTCATGAAGATCTCCATGTTCAAGCACCCAACAAATATTAGGGGTCATCGCCTATATATAAGGGAGGAAAAACAATCTTCTACCATCACTTGTCTCTACAGCTATGTGCTTATGGTCTTGATTTGTGAAGCATTGTGTGCTCCAAAGCCTCTCTTTGCGAACATGGTTCTCTTTTTCTTTTCACCATACAAGGATTCCTTAGACTCTGTGATCTTGGACTCCATGATTTTTGTCTACGAGATCTGTGGTAGAACTCTTCAGATGTTCTTTGTAATAAATCTCTGGGAACCAGAATAGAAAAATTTATAATTTATTTGAATAGAATGGAAAACCGAGAAGCTGACTAAGGGGTCCTCGCTGATACTCCCTGAAGGGAAGAAATGGAGGATAATCTGGACATCAAGGAATATATGTGACACCATTTAGAACATGAATCCCTAGTGGAGCTCATGTTATAAATAAAAAAGAATTATCTTCTAGTAAAATTATTTACTATGTATGTCTCGGGTCTAAGGGATGATATCCTAATCCATAATGCATGTGGGGATGAACCAACATACTGGTTCATGAGTACATCATACCAGCGTTAGTGGATCGGGGCTACTGATGGTCATATATGGAATAATCACACACATTTCAATGATGATGGCCTATATAACCTTTCCAACAATGTTGATGGGAAGGAATTGTATCTAAAGGTATCTCCTCCATAGTATCACATCATCCTCCTAGAATATTTGGGGAACCTAGATAAGGGGTGGACTAATTATTGGGCCCTATGCTAGGGTTGAAATTTTATAGAGGACGGGCCCTGGGCATATAAGGTTTGTGCATCTTGTGAGGAATTTGAGGTAGAGATTAATCAAGGAGGACTGTATGAGGCTTTGTTGGCCTCATATTCCACATTTATCATTAGATACAAATGAAACTATAATTGTTGAGAAGGTGGTTTTCGAGGACTGACACTTTTCATCTTCACCGTGGGTAGGTTAGTATCAGCCTATGGGACCAGAACAAGATCTCCAGGATTCCATTATTAAGAGAAATGTACAACAAATTCCTCCCCAAATAGAATACATGAGAGGATCCAGATAAGATGTCAGAGCTAAAAAATGACCTGATGGATCTGTTGCTGAGAAAGGACAATCCATCATTGAGGGACACCCACTTCAAGTTATGCTTTATGTTCTTCATAAAATTCCCACAAAATCCAACTTCTGAAGGGGGTAAAGTGACCTAGAATATACTGATCATGCCTCCCACCTATCGAGAAGGAGTCCAAAATAGTTTAGATAATTCCTATTGGGAAACCCTAGAGGGTAGAAAATGGTAGAAATGGGGGTACATTGTCAACACCGAGTAGCAACCGGTGGTTAGGATGGATGGTTTCATTTATGTGATAATCTGCAACTGTATGTTTCTGGTTTGGGATAACAATACTGGCATGTAACCAAGAAAGTTCTTTATGATGTCCATACTAGCGATGGGGGAACGTTAATCTCATGATCCTTGTGCTTCCCAAGCCATACAAGGTGTTGTGGCACATCAGTGAAGGGAAAAGTCCATTATTGGTATGCAGACCTCTCCACTTCCTATATGGATAAAAAACGACACACATTATCATCTATGAATATCTGAACCTCATTTCTCTTTTAGGGTATGAAATCTGAAAATCCATTTTGAATGTGGTGGGGAGATTTCTAGCTAAGCTAACTCTGCCGCTAGTGCTAAACAGAGTCTGGAAGGGGTTGAATTCAACTTCCATACATTTCCATTTCTAATAGGTGTATTCATTGATGACAGCCAAGCAACTGAGGAGCATCAATCTTACCTCTTGGTCTTCCAAGGTATATTTCCAGTGGCACAGGTCAATTACGAGAATATCTTTGAGCCGTACCCCCCACATTGCATTTCGAGGTAGTTTTAGTTCATGCATAGGTTGAACCCGTAAGTGTACCATAGATTATTCCATGAGGATCATACATGTGTTGTGAGGTAGATGTATATTATGTTAACACAGGATAATGGGAAGATGCTGAATGAGCTTCCTCGACCCATAGCTATATATGGGATAGTCAAGGAGTTTTATAATAGCTGGGAGGAAGCCTTCCTAGGGGAAATGCTGAAGATATTAACAGTCTATACTAGTGATGAGGTGCCTCCGCTACAATTAGGAGTGAGTCAGAAAGTGGAAATAATATTCTATGAATATGGGGAAGTAGTAGTGATAAATCAAAAAATAGCAAGACATACACCGTGTGGGAGGAAAGTGGCATTGGTTGATCAGGTTGTCCCAGATGAGAAGAGCCTATAAAATTGGAGGCCACCTAAAGGATTCTATAGGATATCCACTCAGGCTCCAAGGAAGTGGCTATTCCATATAAATATTCATGAGGATTCTTTTTTTTTTCTGAAGTCTTGGGAAACATGGAATGTCAACAAAAAATTCCTCAGTCCTTCCTAGATGTGGAACCACCTCAACCATCTCGGTATGGTTCTTTCAGAGATCTACCCTTCCTAGGCTAGCTTTCTAGTGTCTCAAATAGAAGGGGAACAGTACATAACTGAGTTAGAGGACTTTTTGCAATCTCGGGGTACTCCACATCAAATGAAATACCGGGTGAATGTGCTACTCCATCAAAAGTTTTCACTGAATCTTTTATGCTACTGAATTTAGGGAGTGCATCCCTTTACCCAAATAATCCGAAGAGTCTTCATTGGGGGAAGAAGCTTTATGAGGGATCTCATTAGAGTAAGTAGAAGTTGCAATCTCAGATATGGAAGAGTTTTCCAAGGATCATGACGTAAAACCTAAACTATTTCACTATAGTCCTTATCCTAGATTTCTAGGATTCCATAAATGTAATTTTTCTTATGCAAGAGAACCTTATACATAAAACCCATTATTTAACAATAAAAGATGTAGATTTGGGGTCTACACCCGTGACAATGGTGACCTCAGAATCTATCAATGATGCGACACCCATGGTGGTTCTCTTAGAGTCTTTGGATTTTCAAACCATATATGGGAGGCCACGTCCTGGGGTTCCAGAAGCTACCAATCAAGGGTGAGGCCAATTATTTGATCTCTCTAAGTCCTATTATTTGTAAAATCCATAAGGGGTTTCTATTCAACTAGGACAACTGACATCTATGTATCTCAATATGGACAGTTCTACAAATGGAATGCCCACCCCAGAGAGGATAATTGGGGATCCCATTACTTATTTTCCCCGAGTAATGTCAATATTTGTGGAATCGGGTGCTCACATTTACTAGACTAGAGAAATTATGAAAACAGATAGTAGCACTGGTGGGACAGAATGTGAGACAATCGATGTAGAATCTGATGATTAGTGTCAACCTGATGACAGGGAACCCATAATACTTTCTAAGACACCATAATAATACCCTACTGATGAATTCCTAGAGACGTTCCTAGCATACGAACCTATAGACCCAGAGGACCTAGATGAGACTACATCTGATGAAAAAGATATCCATGCCTTCTATCATCATTTATGGAAATTGATCAAGCTCTTTATCAAGAAGACCCCACAAGTAGAGTGTAATCCAAATATTGGGATACTTCTTTCCCATCTGCATTAGATATGCACTATAGGAGTGGATTCCTAATGTACTTATATACTCATTCAATATTTCATGGAAGAGAAAATATTGTAACATTAATGTGTCCTTAGTGTCAGCTGGCATCATAGGAAGTATTTCAATATCAAGAAATTTTAGGAGGTTGAGAAGGAGATCTAATGCTTGAGGGACATAGAGAATGAACATTGTTCCTTTATCAATTCATAATCAGAACTCGTATTTTGATTAAAGGAACAATTGATAGAGGTCAGGGAATAGATGAAGTGAGCATCCCAACTGATGGGATTTATCTGAGTAGATGAGGATCCGACCTGAAATAGGTTCGATGAACTATGCCTCATTATTATCGAAGAGGATCAGGATCTTAATAGGAAACAATAAATTTTGGAGGCCACACATGAAAGAATGGTGGATATGGAACACTTTATTGAAGAGTTCAATCCATCTATTGCCAGGGCCAATCCATAGGTGATGTAATTTATGTGAACTAACGAATGTAATTTCATGATTTCTTGTTTATTTTGGTTGAATGAATGAGTCATGTTATCTTATTTGATTACTGTATCCCAACCATATCTATGAAATATCCTGCAATCAATCCTTAATCTTTTGTGGGGCATGCACGATGTGAGAAACAAGGGATGACAGAATCATTATTCCCTTAAATACAAGAGTTTGAACTAGTCCCCAGGCATCCATGGTTTTAATGATCACTCTGAGTTTTTGGGAAGAACCAAGGGACCATGATTAGGGAATATGGTTCTCAAAATATCCAAATTTCTCTCCCCCAAAAAGATATAATGCATGAGTGGGAGAATTTAAGAGGTGTTGGAGTAAATCCAAAGGATAATGATGAATGTGAATTACGATACCCAAAATTCGGAATCCAATGGGGATTGCATGATGATAGAGGATAAATGTTGACCAAATTCAAAAAACATCATCTTTATTCTGTTAAATTGAAATGGGAACAAAAAAAAGATGTCCAACTGTTGAACACATTCAAAAACACAAGGCCAAACTCAAAGTGTCATCTGATGTCCTCCAGAATGTTGGCCCAAGATAGAAAGTGAGCCTTAAGGCTGAACTTCATAACCATTACGGGGTTCATTCAGACATGCGGTGGAATTTGGATCTGATATAGACGACATCAAAAGCATGTTGATGGAATGATTGGTTGTTTGGATAAATTCTAGCACTATTTAAATTACACCACTATGATGAAAGTACACTCGGCGAGGGTATCCGTCTGAATCGAGATCAATACTACTTCTATGAGGTGCCTATCTAGAGAGGACCTAAAATGGTCTACAGTTTTACATCATGTAAATGGGGACGATAAGCATGCAGTTTAGGGTCATGCAGTGATGATGATGTTTGAATATTTCAACATCATATGATCAGGATGTTGCACATAGTTTATTTTCATACTTCCATGACCTTACACAGAAGTTTAAATTTGTGTTACAAGGACTTGGAACCCCTAGTCCAATTTCATATAGTTCGGATCACAATTAAGGGAAACGAACCAGGAATGTTAATGGTCCTGAGGTTGGGCTAGAGGTGAAATTCCTAGGCATCCCTACATATCACATAAGGATGAGAATCAAGACAAATGTTGTTATTGAACATTGCGTGGTCCTAGAACAACAATGGAGGGGGTTATTCTCTCTAACAAGGATACTAACACATTCCATAATTATCAGTGGGCATCCTGAACTTGTTCTGGGAAGGGACACAGTTTAAAGTCATTCATTCAGGACATGAGTACCCCAAAAAATAAATGCTCAATAATGTTCATAAGCCATCAGGTATTATGATAAACAGTTAGTACCACATATTGTGTTCATGAAAGGAAAGTTAGGGCTGAGAAGGCCAGGACATGGGGTTCACCATTTAGTTGGATAGACCTGATAATTAAGTGCTTGAATGTCTCTACTTGTCCTACAACTGCAAGAATCAATCATTACATAGTTCATTGTATTCTAAACAGTTTAATTTCATGTTGTGAGGATGATAGTGTCACAATTTAAGGTCTTGTGGTAGGAGAAATGGGTCACATTTTGACATATATGGATATTACCCTACCACAGCCCATAAGAATACTTGATCTATGCTCAGCGTAAGAAACAAGGAGTGTTTTTTGGCCTTTCCAATTCCTACGCAATGGAAGAAAGGAAATGTCGGGTGGGTAAAATCCTAGATAAACCAAAATTCCTACTCTACATGCGTGAAATGAATTGAGTTACAACACATGGGGTGTTGAGGGTCTGTAAAATGGTATGGGACATTAAACATGTGATTCACAACATTCGTTATTTGGGTTGCAATGAGAGAGGCATGAATAATTAATGATAACTATTGATCGTGTTTGAAACATAGAATCCATTTCATGTTATCCTATAATATGAAAAAATTGATGGTCGATTGCTGACCATACTCGAGGCATGGAACTTTTATCAAATTTTTCTTCTAAATACTTCTGGGAGTTGACTCGTGATGGTAGGAGAGAACTGAGGCCTATAATCCATGCCATTAAGGAGTCCATATGACTTAAAATTATGATGGGATCCTAAATAAAGGGATACATGAAGAATAGAAAGTACCCATGCAGTATAAAAATCACGGTGGACAAACGCAATGAGTGGTAAACTCACAGGAACTACATAACATGGTTATTATAAACCCTAAATGAATGGAGACATATGTAAATGC
The DNA here is from genome assembly GCA_963277665.1 of Viscum album. Lineage (NCBI taxonomy): Eukaryota > Viridiplantae > Streptophyta > Magnoliopsida > Santalales > Viscaceae > Viscum > Viscum album. The sequence continues at coordinate 931,068,173 of OY728146.1, forward strand.
CACACCACATACTTTTTCTAAAACTCATGCTGAAATGGAATAATAGGGTTCATGGTGATGTGACTGTACTACAAAATAATGTCTTGGCATCACTACGTATCCCATGAGGATGGAAATCAAGTCATACATAGTTCTTAAGGGTGGTATGGAAGGCAAGTGATACCTAAAAGGGTAAGTGTCTTCTTGTGTGAGGACATCATATGGCTAGGTAATTTATCTTTACATGACTTGACCATGGAATTTCTAGTTTAACACCATACGATAAAGCAATCCTAGTGTCAATGAGGACAAAGAAGTTCACACTACATCACAAATAGAAAGATAACACACACAATTTAGAGCCATGATTCTTGTACTTGGGTGTCTTGTTCGAGATGTGAAGTCATAGTTTAATGGTGTAGGTTTCGAACATAAAAAGTGTGGTTCTTCCATGCATTCAAAAACCATACTCGTAATCCTATTCCCATGTGATCCATTTTCTGTGTGGGAAACAAGGGTGGAGAAGATCTGCACAATACATGGAATACTCAGTAGGGAGAGGCTATGTGGAGTCAAAGATTAACCCACAACTTTGATTCATCATCTTAATGTGAATATGTGTGCGGAGGGATATCACAAAGAGTGTCAAAATTTATCTTTAACACGATTGAGTGTAAAGGGATTTGAATCACAAGAAAAAAATTTAGGGTGTAATGGGGGTGGCATAACAATGGAGGATAACTAATGACCTTGTTCGATACACATGATCCATATCTTGTGACCTGAAATGGGAACAACAAATTAAGGTGCACTGCTAAACAAATTCTCTACATAGAACATATCTCATTCTGTCATTCAAAATCTTCTCAGATGTTGGCTCAAGAACATAGAAGAGCACAGAGGCCTATAATACTTATCATTTGGGGGTACTTTTAGATGATAAAGATTTTAAGAACCCAAATAAAGGGTGGCGTGATGTATGGAAATGTTTGAAATCATCTCCATGAAAAATCCAACATTCTAGGTCCTAAACCACAGAGCATCTGAGCACATTGGTGAGGCATAATAGAGGTCAAGGGGTCTAGTAAGGGTGGACGAATCGAGTAGGGGAGTGGTGAGAAAGGGGAAAATGTATTTATGAATCTAGGGATGAGCCCAAATATGAAATGTATGGGTGTTCATACCTACCGCACAAGGGTGAGAATCAAACCACACATAGATATTCCCTGTCATGCAGTGTAAATTCATGTTGTAAGGATGCAAGGGAACATGGAATGGAGACCCCCGAAGTAAAGTACATGACATGGAAATTATAAACCCAATGTCAATGAGGACTAATAATGTCTTCCCAATACCATTTGCTTCCACCAGAGTTTGATTCAATGGGCCAGAAAGAAGGCATGATTTGTGGTACATAGGTCTAGACCTGAAAATGAAATGTATGGGAATTCCTATGAATCCCTAAGGGTGATAATCAAGCCCCATTTAGTTCATGAAGTACTCTACAGTTTAACGTCATGTGGTAAGGAGAAGGGAAAATATTTATCCCATGGAGGAATGTGTATGTCCTGGAAAAATAACCCAATGTGAAAGAGGAAATAAGTCCATAAATGTCACAACATTCACAATTCTACGAGAGAACACTAGACAAGGTGCTGAGAGAAAGAATAGGTGAACCTGGTCTGGACATAAAGAAAAAATGTCCAGGCATTCCTATATATTCCATAAAGATTGGCTTCAATCCAAACATAGTTCTGAAATTATAATGGTAGGATACCAATTCTAGGGAAAATACTGTCATGCAAGTTTGGACCATGCACTGAACGATGCATAATTTAATGGATGATGTTAGTTATTTAGTGTGGGTGTGTTTTTTAGCAAGAAACCTAGGATGGAAAATCTAGGTGTCATCATAGGAACCAATCCATATGTAGGCCTTGAAAAATAGCATGGTGGGAGGTTGATTCCAATAATGATGTCTCCTCAAGAAAGGACACCACAATGTGGTGTTGTTTTTTGTCTTGTTGCCAAGATTATAGTGTCACAGTTTATGGTCATATGAAAAGACCATCCCATGCACTCTAACGTTGTGTAGAAAAGATACTATAGTTTAAATTAATGTGGTATGAGGCATCATAGTTAAAAATCATATGGTATGGACACATATGTAAGTATGCAGCTCTAACGGGAATTCACAAGGCGTGAAAAAGAATACCCAACATGAATGACTACATAAGTCGACACCATACTGCGTGAAGTCCCAAGGCGGGACCTCATACCATGGGGTGAGAAAAGGGTGTGAGACATAGGGATAAACATGAAGTTAAAATGTATGGGTGATCATACATTTCTCATAAGGATGAGAATAAATCCATATATAGTTCTTGAAATGTAATGCAGTTTAATGTCATGCAGTAAGGACACAATGAAAGGGGATGGTATAGAATGTGGGTCACACTGTGCAGATGTTACCAACCTGACGCGAATGAGGAAAAAATTCCACACCATTCTACATGATCATGGGAAACTTATATTGAGATTATAGAATGAAGGTAAAATATGTGATACTTAAAGATGGACCCAGAGCTGAAATTTCTAGGCATTCCTACATATCCTATAAGGATGGGAATCATTCCATATGTAGTTGGTGAAATACCATGTAGTTTGACGTCATGTAGTAAGGATGCAAAGAAAGGGTATGGAGAGCTCTTGAGGGAGGTAAGAGGTGTGGTTATTAAAAACCCGACTTGAATGAGGACATAAGAAAACACCCCACCACATACCCCTGAGAGAACATGGCCCAATGGTCCAAAATAAAAAAGAGGTTTTAAAAATAGAGGCTAGACCCAATGATGAAATCTCTGGGCGTTCCTACCTATCCCGTAAGGATGGGAATAATTCCATATGTATTTATGAAAGTGTTGTGATGTTTAATGTCATGCGACAAGGATGTGGAAGGAATGAAGATTTTGAGGGAGGGCCACATGATGTTTCTATTGTAAACCTGATATAACAGTGACTGAAGAAGTCGAAACCACACCATATACAAACCTATTAGAGAACTAAAAATGGGGGGTGATGAGATTTATTATATGGGACCCAAATGTGAAATGTATGTGTGTTTTTATTTATCCCATAAGGATGGGAATCAAATCATATATAGTTCTAAAAGTTTCAAGCAGTAAAACATCATGCGACAAGGATGTGGAATGATATTAGATTAAGGTGATATTGCTCAGATCGTAGATTCCATGTTTAGTGTCATGTGCATGTGACATGTCTCTACAGTTTTTTGATATGTGGTAAAGATGACAAAGATCCTAGTTTATGGCCATTTTTCTCAGACCATATGGTTTATTCACTATTGAAAATTTATCATCATGTAGGAATAAAACGATATTAGGTTGGGTTCCAGAGCTTGGACCATTTATAATTTAACACATTGCAGAACGAGGATGTGATGTCTAATGTTCAAAAGGACAGTAATACAGTTTAATGTCATGCAGGATGATAATAAATTTTAGCATCGTGGGAGGATGATAATACATTTTAACAGCATCCTGGATGATAATGTAGATTTTCATAATTCGGGGAGAAAAGATTCCCTCACATGAAATACATCTTGAGTTATTTTGTCATTGGTGGTAGGAGTAATAAGCTCACCATCCATAGGGAATAGAGAGTATGCACCATTGGGGTAAACCTTTTGAATGACATAAGTTCCATCCCATTTGGGCTCTTACATTGATGGATTCCTATTGGGAATCATTGGTGTAATGAGGAAAAATAATGTGTCACCATGAAATAAAGGGTAGAGGAGAACTTTCTAATTGAAATCCCAGGATATCATGTTCTGATGCCTCTCCAAATTGTGAAAATAATTAAGCCTTTTCTCATCTAGCGCTTCTAGCTCCGAAAGATGTATTTTGGGTACCTTGTCTATTTCCAGCTGATCATAGACGGTTGTGAGTAGTGAGGGTAACTGAATCTCAGTGGTAATGACTACCTATTCTTCATACACCAGAGAATATGGAGTCACCTAGTGTAATTACGAGTCATCCTCTGGTAATCCCAAAGTGTGTCGGGGATTTTTTCCGAACAACACTTCCTGTTTCGACCAACCATCTTCAACATAATGTTTGAGAGGTTTATGTTGAATTCCATGAACTTCCCAATTTATTGCTCATGATAGAAAGAGGTATGATTAGAATGCTTATTCAATGGAATACAATTTCTTTAGCTCAGCTGCTCATATGTTCTTGTCATTATCGGTGAGGATAGCATGATGATCCTCGAATAGGTGAATGATACTGGAGACCATGAACTCGTCAATGGAATGGGATTTAACTTCCATAAGAAAAACTTCCTCTTCCCACATGGAAATGAAATCGTTAATGGTCAGGACGAATTTGCATTGGTGTGCTGTTGCTGATGGGTATGTCCCCACGACATCAAGTCCCTATACCAGAAAGGACCAAGAGTACTTTGTATTATGAAGAGGATCTGGAGGCCTATGTAAAAATTTAGCCTGAATCTAGCATACATGGAATCTCTTGGAAAATCTATACAACCATAGATCACGGTGGGCCATAAATATTCCAATCTTCAGATATGATGAAAGAGTTGGGCCCCTACCTGATGAGCCCCGTATGAACTGACTTTAACCACCTTCATAACCCGAGAGATATAAAGTCCTTGAATGAAATGGAAGAGAATCACATAAATCCCACATCTGTAGAGTATTTTCTCAAGACTAGGGCCACTCTGAAGGGAGAACAACACTTCAAACCGATGGATTTTCTCACGTTTAGCTTGGTTTTTGAGGATATTACCATTCTAGAGATACTCGATAAAGAGATTTTTCCAATAATGGGTCACCTCAAATACTGAGGAAATGGGGCCATGAGGTTCCGATGTAGAGGCATCGATGGTAAGGTGGATGACCTGTAGGCTATCATCATCGTACTTAATGAAATATGTGATGAATATTCGATGATCCACATGAATAATCAAATCATCTTGGTCAGGCTCTAAAAGATGTGTGGTAAGGAAATCCCTGGCATCCGCTCGACTGCTCTATGATTGAGGGACATGAGAAACTTTTGGATGGGAAAGGGAACTTGGATATAAGCTATATTGGATGCTCTAAAAGGGGTAAGAGCTCTAGATTCCTGACAACATAGTCTTCATTTATCATCTTGATGACTATACCAGAGTCCCCATTCACATAAAGAAGGGGAACATCAATCTTTAGGGATAGCTCGAGACTAGTGATAATAACCTGATACATTGCCTTGTTTTTGGTAGAACCTTCTGACAACAGGAATGAATAGGGAAGTATAGATCATGAAGTTGTGATGAATAAGATACCCAACCTACTCTATTGAGTCTACGATCATTGAGTCTCATGCAAAAAGGTCTTTAGGAAGAACCATCGAAGTTAATTTTCCACCACAGAGTGTCTTGATCCACTAAGAGGATTGCCTCATCTAGAATGTGAAGATCTAGAGATAGATCTATGGTGGATGGATGGGAATCAAGAAATTCATCCAATTCACATCCCTAGATATCCTTCTAGGGAAAAAATTGATGTAAAACTTTTGAAGGATCACTGCCCACCAAGATAGACGACCTGTCAACATGTGGAAATTCAAAATATACTTTAGCAGATCCACTCTAGACAGCAGCTGTATCTCATGGTGTTGTAAGTAATGTTTAATTTTTTCACAGTGAATACTAATTCAAGGTAATTATTCTTGATATAGGAATATTTGGTATTTGGTATCTGTATGAAAAAGCATTCTCTTGATATTTTATAAAATATTCTCTATTACTAGATAATTATTTTGGGAAAGATGGGAATCAAGGGACAATTCCAAAACAGGCACATAGAGGAACGATGACTTTTTAGAAATGGGAAGCATTAGAACTAGAGGTTTTAAGAGACACAACTTGATTTCCTCAAAATTAGTCTGACACTCCTCGTCCCACCGATACTTGGTAACTTTCTCTATCAACCAGGAAAAGAGATTACACCTGCCAGCCATCTTTGTGATAAATTGAATTACATAGGCTAAGTGTCCTTAAAAGACTCAGTGATCCAAAATATTGCACAAATGAGACATCTAACTACTGCACATGATCTTTTTTCAGAACGATTTCAAAGCCTCTGTTTCATATGAAGATGACGAGAAGGATTTCAGGAGGGGCTGCAAAGGAAAACTTCGGTGGGTTCAACTCTATATGGCAGGTATAGAGGAAGACAAAAACATTCTCAAGATCTATTCGATGGTCCTAATCCTGGAAACATTTAACCACCAGACCATCCATGTAGCTTACCACTAATATCCTTATGATCAGCTTGAATATGTGGTGCATGGAATGCTGATAGGTGGCACCTAGATTCTTTAGATTGAAAGGCATTACATGGTAGCATAATGTACCTAGTGGTGTCTTGAAAGTGGTAGATTATTCATCCTTAGGGGCCATTTGTATTGGATTGTATCCAAAATACCCTTCCATGAAGGGGAGATCCTGGAACCCAACAATGGTTTCAATCCACTTTTTGGTACATGACGGGGAAAATCATCCTTCGGACAATGAATTTTGAGATCTGGGAAGTCGATATAGACTATCATCTGTATATTTTTATTTCTGATGGGAATAATGTTAGCTAACCATTAGGGGTATAGTACCTCCTTAACAAAGTTGTTTCTAAAGATCTTTTCATCCTCAGCCTTGACCATGGAAACGTGAGATGGGTGCATCTTTCTAGGAGGCTATTTTAACTTGCGATTATTTGTTGGGAGACCGAGAAGGTAGACAGAGACCTGAGGGTCTTGCCCTAGAATCTCATCATAACACTAGGAATAAACACCATGATGATTCTTTAAGAAATTCATGTTCATTGCTTCTTTTCTACATGGATAGTTTCACTAATTAGTATTGGTTTTAGATCTGTTTCGGTACTGAAATTCATTAGTACCAATTCATTGACTGTAGCGGAGACACATTCTTCGAATGAGGGAGACGAATCTTAAAAATCCTCTTCATCATCAATAATGAGAGGGTCATTGGCATGAGTAAACTCTTTCAAGTCAATAGATTCTGATGGGACACTACTTCCAGCTTGAGCAGTAGTGGAAATCTCCTTGTAGAACTCCAATCCTACTAAAACCATGGCGACAAAAGTTAACGAACAAATCCCATCTAGTATACATCCCAAGGTGACACTTTTGATAATATCAAATAGATAATGGTATTCCAACTTGAGCTAGTTTATCCCAGCCCAATGAAATAAGAAATTATGACATATTACTGTTACCAGGGGGAAGACTTCCTAACACCTTATAGGAGTAGGGGGCTCTAGGATCACCCGAGCCTAATTTGAGTAAGAATATGAGGTGATCTTTCAATGTTCCTTATACTTGAGAACACGTTTCCCACTCATTCCAGAGAGAAATAAACATTGTCCTATGCCTAGGATTGTGGCCTCCAATTGGTGAATCGAGTGAACATATGTGTTATCCAGGTCTTTCCACGGGTCCGTCACAGCCGTAGCATAGTCAACCTCATTTTCCTGAACTTGTGTGTCTTTTCTCTTATAGTAGTCGGCATCTAGGTAGTGGGATTCGTAAGAGGAAAATTGACACACATCACCTTGGATTAGGCCTAATCAACCATTAAAAGACCACTTAAGGCATTGGTGACATAAGTAAGGGATTTTATGCATTTAGGTGGAGCCATGGTCAACCCATCAATGCATTATAAGTGGTGTCTTATGAGACAACCATGAATTTAGCGCTAGCAACTAGGCCAATGAACTAAGCCTTCAAGAAGATTTTTCCATTGTTTTTTTCTCTGTCCTGTCCTAACCATGAATCATTAGGTCATAGGGGCATAGATATATTTCAAATAGCCACATCTTGCAGATTTCCCGGATGGAAATAGGATTGATATGACAGCCTATGTCAAGAAGACAATGATGGACTTCGACACCATTTAACTAGCCATTGATGTATAGTGGGTGAATATTCCCCTATATTAGAGAACCTTAATTTTATCTTAAGTAAGATATTATTTCATGATATTACGTATTCCCGACTATCTCAGAATGGAATGATTTTGTGACTGCTACCTTTATCTCATACTGAAGGGGGCCTTTTAATGCCTTCACAAGAGATTCACGCATATCCGTTTATATGAGGATGGACTCCAGGATAGAGAGAATCAAAGGAATTCTAGAAATATGCATGAGAAAATCATATTTCTATGTCAGGCATAGACATCTTTTGATAAGAGATCGCTCTGTTATTGGAGGTATGACGAGAATTGCTGGTTGAACTGGAAGATTCTGGCTAGTCCTGAGAATTTCCTGTTGCTCACTCATTAAACCGTGTATAGTGTCTACTGGATGATGGCCAGATGATTGAGGTCCATCCAAAACAAAACATGGAAGATCATAGCATGGCCATGATGGATCTACTTGATCATGTAGTACAAATGGTGGTGGAGGTGGATCTGATGAAATGTGATGAGAAGACAGTGCGTGATGAGATTTATGCTCGGCCTGTTTTCTGGTCTCGATGGCATGCATGACTCAGCTGGAATCACTAACCAATGAATTCTGATGATTCACATACCTAGGGCTCCATTAACACTATCGTCGACTTGGGACGTTAGGAGGGTTCACTTGGCACTCATCATCACCAAGAACCGTTTAAGGGTTTACTAGTTCAAAAATATTTATCAAGTCAAACCCCTGGTCGTCACAAAAAAATTATCTATTTTGAGGTTGACTCTAGGGGAAATACCGATTTCTAAGGGCATGAAGGCACCGAGAGTACGAGATAGATTTGGAACTAGAACACTTCTTTTTCCTCCCTTGCATCCTCAGTTCCTACTACCCTGATAGGATGAAAGCTAATATATTTATGCAGAGGTAGCATCTAATGGCATCACAACATGTTTTAAAGGATTGGGTCGATAAAGATTTAAACGGATAATACCATGGGAATGAGAGACTTCCTTACATGCCATCCAGATGTCATATTTTTATGAACCGTAGAAAAAAACCCACTTCCATTTAACTTCATTGTCAGTATAAGGCTTCATAAACACACATGACACCTATTTCAAGGTTGTACCCAACCTAACTATATTGTTATAGACCTGGTCTTAGTGTCAATATTTAAAAAACGAAGAACTACTTTAGGGTGTTCCCAAGGAATCAGTCATAGGGGTAGTAATTGGGGTTATCAATGAGATCTTCCTCTTAGGGCCTCTTGCATTTTGGCAACTGTAGGATTCCCTGGTCCAAATAACATCATAAATAACTGAGACCCTGAGTTTTATTAAATGAGTATGTCTGGTTCCTATGATCCAATAATGGAGGTTTGGGATCTAGGCCCTGATGAGGGGATAATGGAGCCTGTTGAGGAGGGGGAACCTTATTGTCTCTCATAAGTGGTGGTGGCGTGTTGCATTGGGGAACCTTCCAATCTGAGACTGTCACTACTAAGCTGGAGGCTGCATCTAAGGTGGTGGGCCTCTATAAATATATGGAGGTGGATTCGCTTTTAAAAATTCCACTTGTCTGGGGTCCTCTTTTTACACTACATTGAAAACCTCAACCTTTGCGGTTCTTCATATGGGAGCTACATAAGGAAGTGGATGTGCCTTCTTATCATTAAGAAAGGCTTATTCTAAAAGTTGATCTTTGTCATAGAAATATTGGAAACCACCTGGGATGTTCTGAGTGATGAGTGAGGGGATGAGTTCGGTCTTCATATTCCCCCACGCACATCATTAGCATCTTCTCCTAGGTTAGGGACATATCAGGGGAGAATTTTGGGCCCTTCCAACTGGTGGAAAAGTTTGCGATGCACTTGTTAGAACTCTTCTTGCACTTGAAAAGTTCATCAATACATTACTTCTGGGTCATGGAATTGATATGGCAGAGAAACTTCATTCGAAGATCATTCCATATAGCTACTGACCCTATGGGTAACTAGTTGTACCAGACAATTGTTGACCCTTCCAGTGTGTATTTGAAACACCAGATCTTGGTGGATTCCTGTTGTGTTGAGTTCCCAACATCGGTCCATGCCTTGAAATAAAGTGGACCAAATGCTGCAGTGAATAACCCATCCTATTAAAGGCAAGGAATGTATGATTTATGAAACCTGGAGATACTGGCATATCATCTACCAATGCCGGATACGTCTTTCCATCATGTAGGATTTTCACCTGTTGAGTCTCTTGGACCTTGAGGTTAGCAATAAGTGCTTCAATCAGACCATCTAGAGGAGTGTTATGATCATGAAGAGCATCCTGGACCACCAACAAGTTGGAACGTTCTTCAATGTGGTAATAAGGGCTAGTGGATCATGGGTTAAACTACAAGAATTACCCGAGGATATGAGGGAATAACTTGTTTTGCGGCTAATGGGACCTTTGGAGCGTCATGTAGAACTTGAGCCTCATAGTGTGGATGGTTTCCATGCATTTCAGGTGAATTGTGTGGTGCATACCAGAACCACTTTCCGTAAACACAGGCCTCTACCCAATCTAGATGGGTAGGGAGGTCAAGGTCACTAGGAACCTACTCACCAAGAGGAGGATTTACCTACCTCATCCCTTGTTTCCCTGGACGATAGTTACCATAATTTGGCTACAGTTCTGTATCATGCTCAATGGAGAGCTCGTTAACCATAATATTATATTCCGCAAGTTGCTAATTCAACGCCACCTTTGTTGGGTCATATTCCATATTTTGTACTGATCTAGATAGAATGGAGGGGTTTTTAGTCCCATTTTACTATTTTCATTTGATGGGTTCATGACCGAGAGGTAATTACTCAGAAGGTGTATGAAGGCCAAGAAAAGTTGTTTGTTGGTCTTTATGGTCACCTATGGGATCTATCAGCCATTGTACTTCCCTGGAGGGTTGTTCCTATTTTCAAAGCCTTGGGTCGGTGCCCCCTTATTGGTATATCTCAGAAACAACCATTTTAACAATAATAGCACCTGAAGGTATATCCTCGTTATCAATGGGTGAACTAGGTTGGTATAGTATAGGACTGAAATCTAGGGCAGTATACTACCCCTAGCCGTAGATCTAGACATGAAGGGAAGCCTCTTTGTTATCTTTGAGAATCACAATGAAGCTCAGTATGCATTGTTTCTAGAGGGCCTGCCGAAAACCAAACGAAACAAGGTGCTGAGCAATATGAAGCACAACCAACTCGACTAGATGACATTGCTGGACAATGTCATCGTATGGTTCTTGGATCTGGGGGTAAGCTATCTACTAATGATGGAGACGAAAATGTATAGTCCCTATGGTTTTTTGAGGCACATAAAACCATCATTGGGAAGGGACTCTAGAATTTTTATATTTTCTATTGAAATTGGCCAGAACATATTTGGGAACTGGTCCCCTGCATGAATTTCTCACAAAAATCTCCCCTCAAACTCAGGACCCATCCCTTGATTTTCCCACTCTTTGACTAGTGGAAATTTTGGGACTCGTTATGGCACTAAAGAGGACCGTTGTGGTGGTAGAATGGCTGGTGTGGTGTACTACACTTGATCTAAAAAGCTACCAGATCTTTGGCATTTTTCTGAAGAATACACTGATTGCACCACAACATCCTTGTAAGATAGACTAATGACTATTTCATCTCATGTAGGGGATATGGAAGTTGGTGGTAGGTCATTTTGTTTATTTTCCTCTATAGGTCCTTTGAATAAATATCCTTAATCTCTTGTTGAGGTATAGAATGATCCTATATATAATAAAGAGGACTGTACATCCAGTCTCTAGAAAGGGAAAAACTCCTCCTCATCATGTATGTATCTTTATTCTGATGTTGGGATCTGGTGGACCTCACGTTTTGGAAGGAGGAGGCAGATACAACTTGTTCATTCCCCATCCCCCAACACTGAGTATCTTGGTGAAGGTTACATCATCAAATTATACTCTTCTTTTAAATATGATAATCGGATGAGTTTGATTGCGATTTTGGAATTCTCATGAGTCATCCTCTAGTGTGATGACCCACCCTCCCACCCTGGGAATATTCTTTAGGGTAGGGGAGATTGTTGATATAGGTAGGACCTCCACTTGTGTTGGTGCAAGTGTGGTGATGGACTCTTGTTGCACAACCAGCAGTGTGAGGAACAATTATGCAAATTTCAAATGGAACACAGGGAGGACCTCCTTGATTGAGGGTGTTGTAGCGGGGAGGACATTCATTTGAGATCAAAAGCACATGGGGAGGGCCTCCATGGTTTTCATCCATGGAACGAGGTATACCTTCACATTAAAAGGCTTTGGTATATTTGGTAGGAAGATGGTCTTTGTTCTTACTATACCGGATGTTGGAAAAAACCTTCATGATGACCATCGATGATGTCGGGAGGGCCTCTTTTGGAGTCAGTGAGAACATAGGGAGGAACCCCCATGATGGTAGGTGACATGGAAAGCATGATCCTCAAATTCATAACCTATAAGGTAAGATAAATTTTCATACCTAAGACCAGCATCATGGTTAGGACCTCCATACTTAGTATCGATGAAGTGGGGACGACCAATGCTGGAGTTGATGATGGTTGCAAAGGGAGAACCTCCATGCTGGATGTGGTTATAGGGAAGACCACCACTCTATCTGATGATGGTATATGGTGACCTTCGTAATGGATGTCATCATCACATATTGGCCCATGATATATGCTACCATCACTGGTGCCTGGGGAGATCAAATCAACTAGTTTATGTGGTGGTTGGTGCCTCACTTCAGACTAGGAATGGAAGCATCACTACTATGAGTTAATGAAGTTCCCATGCTCCAGGAAAAGAACAGGGTGCCAATAGCATGCACCTGTGGAGGATCGTGCCACAGGAGCCTCATAAGAAAATTTCCGTAGAGGGTTTCTTCCTGAGATTTCACCGTATATTTATGTTGGATTAGTTGAAATTGGGATGGATGTGCAGGTGTATATACCAAGTTCCTATTGGTCTGTTTGACTGGTTGGCGATGCTGATGCAGTCGGGTGGGAGCAATCCTCAGTGGCTCCCTAGATTAAGTCCTAGCTGGGTGGACTCAAACATCCATTAATTCATATTTATAAGGGTGGGAATCATAATATCACATCGTGGACAGGCTTTTGAAGCTATTGAAGGTCAGAGTGGGGAGCAGCGGCTCCCGGGGTGGCCCTTTGGGGCGACAACGCTGAAGGGGGATGGAAGCCTCTAGGTCTTAATGGATCATGTACCTTGTCAGGATAACCCCATATTGTTAACATCAATGTAAAAGAGTATTAACCACCCACCCTTTAATAAATTAAGAGGGTGATAGGGGGTTTGGGAACTCAGAAGATATGGTAAAGGAAGTTCCTAGATAATAGAAGGAGAAGTGTGGGACTACCTTGTTGGCATTTCCCAGCGTCCGCAGGTGGGAGGTGATTAGTTTCTTGTGGATTGAGCTAGGGTACTGCAGAGAAGGAAAATTATTCCATCAATAAAAATAGTAGGAATGTGATGCCCAGTTCCCCAGTGCCATTGAAACATCCATGGTTGGATAAAAATATACAGGCTAACATCGCAGACCATGTTTCCCAATGATGAACTACCCCAAATCCTAGTGAGTTTCACGTGAGGGACACTCTTTTTATGGCAGGACCTGCTGCCGAATAGCTCAATCCGGTGACATGATCATATTTTTTGTTCTCAATTTCTACAAATCTCAATATTTTGGACAATAAATTCATGTTGTGTTCACCATTTCTATTTCTGATTCTTTTGATGTGGCCCACATCTTTCTGTCTAGGATGCACGACTTGTTTTCCCGCATTCCTTCTTTCTATAGGTGGGTGACATCGATCACCTATTCAGGGAAATTTTATCCTTAATGGAAATGGGATGATGGGATGTCATTCTCTCCATCCGTGGATTTCTCCTTGGAATTCATCGCTTATTCTGAGTCTCCCTTAAATATTAATATGTTGTTCATGAAAAACATCCCAGTGAACTATCTTTTTGGATCCCAATTAATTATATCCCTTCTCTTAGGAAATTATGTGGGTTCAAGTTAGGGATGAAACCTTTAGTTAGGGGATTATTCATGTTGGAAATCACTATTGTGTCTAGGTGCTGGAACACTAGTGCACCGTGATTTTCATCCCCTTATGATAGGGATTCTTGAGGGAATTGAAACCCGAGGAATCTCACATAGAGTGTGGGGAAATTTATTCCATAGGCAAGTCTCGAAGGTTTTCCTCAGCTTCCATTATTAAACACAGGGTATTCTGTGAGTTTAACATCTAGGAGAGATAGATCAGACTGATTAGAACACTGATGGGAGTGGATCAGATGGGTATATCTATAGAAGGGAGCACTTGAAAAGTTTTCAAGATGGGAGATCAAGAGGTCCAAAGAGGAAAGATCTGAGGATGATTGGGTCCTGAAACAATGGACACCAAGGTTTATCATTGGCTAGGATCGATCCTTCTGAACACCTCCTATGTACTCTATATAGAATATAGAGATCACATCCCAAGTAGTTCAAGAGGGTTAATCATGGGATCGAGTTGTACACAGTGGATAAAACCCAAAGACCTGTCGGGGCTTATGCATGATTAGTAGCTCAATTTCTACAAAGAATCAATGAGATGAATGGGGAAACAAATGGTTTTCTTCCTAAATTGATATCATTATTTCCCTAGGATGTGGTGGCCTGAGTGGAATTTGGATGGATATTGATGAAGTGTCAAGGGATGTAATGAGTGAGTATGGAATAGAGGACTGAAGCGAAGGTGACAGTGTTGGGATGGAACCACAAATATATTTCATACATATCCACATGGAAGGGAATCAATGTCCACATAGATCTATATGGGTGAATAGAATTGGGTGAACATAAATTATAACAACCTGAAAACATGTTGGGTATTACACGTGATAAACAACATATCACAAGAGGGACACTCTTGGTTTTATTAGAATTGATTGAGTGTAGGGCTTACACATGGTTAGATGCTCGAGAACTGGTCTTACTACCCAAAACTATGGATCAAGGATGTTTGTCTTAACAAAGGGGACACCAAAGATTACAAGTTTTGGGTTCGAACCTCAGGAAGGATTTCTACATACATTGTCTAGGAGACAGGGATGAAACCCCATTTAATTTGAAAAAAATACAATTTAACTTCATGAGGGACAAGTGTGAGCCGACATGATGTGGTCAGGATAGATTGGTGATGGGATTGATCCTCAGGGAGGCTTCCAATGGACCATGCATGGAAATGGAAGATCAAATTCCATGTAGATTGAATATGGGGAATGTGGCTCACATACTAAGGTAGCCCAAAGAGTATTTAATGGTGGATTTTTACTCTAATACCACATGAGTCATGCTCGGTTTGAGAAACAAGAGGTAATAAAGACATGGCGATCAAATCATTAAAGTTGAATCTGTGAGTAATGGATTGGGTATTATGAATGGTTAGTAGCCCAAGTAGAGGAATACAGGGACTTAATATAGGAAGGAAGCTAGTGTAGGTGTCCAGACGTACGAGGAGGATATGGACACCATACCTGCAACACACTGGAAAGTTGTGTCATGGATTACATGTTGACTACTCGAGGTGTGCATGACGATATTGCTAAGGGGGAGAGGGGAGTGAGAAGGTGCTGGTATCCACCCGCTTCATGGAACTGTCTATAATTTTCACTTATGCAGTGAACAATGTTTAACATCATATGTCAGGGACACGGGTTCTTGGTAGTTTAATGTCATGCATCTTGGACGGTAGGGATATAATCCCCACCCATAAGACTTACATAACTGGTTCACATTAAACCTTGGTTATGGGAAGGAACCAACAATTCCGAATGAAGATGGTGTTGTGGGGTGATTCTTTGAGGGTTTCACATTAGCATGGATAATTGAAGAAGCTATAGCCGTTAGTGTGCCTATGCCAAGAATCTTGAGGAAATGCAATACAACATGAAGCACCACCCATGGGACATTATAATCACTCTGTATAAGCCTAGAGGGAATCACACGATAAGTGTTAGTGAAGAAAAAGGCCTCAAATAGAGGGGATTCACATAGATCATGGGCTCACAAAGCACAAGGCTTTGTAGAGAATAGGGTTTCGTGGAGCTCCACGGTTTTCAAAGAATAGGCATTTGTAGAGATCAGGGGCTCATAGAACATAGGGCTTTGCAGATCATTTGGGCTCTCAGAGTACAGGGGCTCGAAGAGCTCATAGGATAGTAGAGAACATGGGATTCTAGAGGATATTTATTTTCAAATAGTAGAAAAATAACGAGCATAGTGGCCCAGCCTAAGCATGAAGTATACATGCTTTGAAGGGTGCCTCGCAAAGATTGGGTTCTTTGTGAATTCTTGAGTACCCAAAGGGTTATCCTTCATTGGAGATAACCTATTGGCTATATCAGGGGATTGTATACATGTAGAAAGGGTACATTTTTGTAAAGGGAATGAGATTTCGAAATTCTCAAGTACCTCAGATGATTCATTTTTTATAATGGTTGACAGAGTGAAGAACGCATCACAATTTGGGAATTTGGAAGATGATGGGTCAGGGTTTTACCCCATTGAAATGGGGGAGCTGTGTATTTATAGGCAAAGGGAGGGTACGATGATTTGAGGGTTCTCCACGAAGTAACTTTTTCTTTTCCATGATAGGCATATTAAATTATGTTTCTCGGAGTTATGACGTCAACTGTCATCCCCTCTCTGGTGTAGAGGCTTCCTTTATTCCCTCTGTAGTGGTCGTAGAGGCTTCCGTAAATTCCCATAGGATCATGGAGCTGATATTAATTCCCTCTATGGTGTAGAGACTTCCATAATGTTCGACGTAACCCTATATTCGACTATCACTTTCCTCTCTAGAAGGTGTAGAGAAGGCCTTGAATTTGCATCGATCGTTGTGCGGAAGGGATTTGTGAAGGTTCTTCCTTTGTGATGGTGCTTCGCCAAGCATCCCATTTCCACACCATTATACCTTTTTCTTATTTTTCCCCATGAAAATATTTTGGATCAAATAACAGTCTATTCCATGATTTTTATGATCTGATTCCACCACTCAACAACATCATTTTTATGAGTTTGTATAACCATTGATATTTATTTCTAGATCCCATGTTCTTCAAGACATTTTTCTAACATGGTTTTTTTCAAATTTTGTACAACTTTTGGTGTGGAAAATTTCAAATATTACAAAAAGAATATTTTCATCTAATGATCGATATTGTGTGATACATTAGTAACCATTCATTTTTGAGTTATAAAAATAATCCATACCATTATATTTAAATAATTTACAATAAAACCTTACTACCTTTTACAATACATGTATTTTGTTGTTATTAGTCCCCAAACATCCATATGCACAATATAAATAATTCTTGATGACTTAAACTTCATTGAATTGTATGATTTTTGAAAAATCATCCCATTTTGGAAAGAATAACATGTTTGAGTTTTATCATATCTATGATTTGAGATTCATTGAACAACATTAGATTCCACTAATTTCATCATGGATGTTTCTATCAATTTTCTAAGCCTTTTTTTCTACAATCTATCTTCTTATTCTTTGGAAAACATAAAAAACTACTCTTCACCAATAGGGAAGTGATTCCCAATCACTACTGGAAAAATAGCCTATACCCACGGTTCAAAACTGTGGGTATTGCCCCCAAAACCGTGGGGATAGCCTATACCCACGGTTTTGGGAACCGTGGGATGGAACGCCGTCGGTATAGGTCCCCAACCTATACCCACGGTTTTGGAAAACCGTGGGTATAGGTTTCCTGCCACCGTGTCACCGAAACATAGACAATTTCCACGGTTTCAACGGCTTTTACCCACGGTTTCAAAACCGTGGGTATAGGTCCTAAAATAATGCAGCTGCCGAGTTTCGATCCCGCAACCTCTTCGCTGCAAACTGCGCGTCTAACCAATACACTAACTTCACATATATGTATATATATATATATTTAGTTAAATATAGTTATAAAAACCGTGGGTATAGAGGGAAGAACAGTGGGTATAGGGTTCCCGCCAAAAAAAATTCCTTCCCGCGGAAAAAAAAAATTTCCCGCGGACACAAAATTGACCTATACCCACGGTTCTTCATAACCGTGGGTATAGGTATTTTTTCCCTGACCTATCCCCACGGTTTTGTGGAAAACCGTGGGGATAGGGACCCCTATACCCACGGTTTTGGGAAACCGTGGGTATAGGTGACTTTTCAGGACCTATCCCCACGGTTTTCCAAAACCGTGGGGATAGACCCCCCTATACCCACGGTTTTCCAAAACCGTGGGTATAGGGGGGGTCTATCCCCACGGTTTTGGTGAAAACCGTGGGGATAGGTACATTTTCCAGTAGTGAATCCTTTTAAAATGAATGAATAATATCCATCACTAACTGTGCATACCTTCTTGATGACCTCCAAAAGAAACTCTTAGTAACATAATTGACTAACAATAAGATGATTATGATTGAGGCCTTCATCCAAGATCTTATTTGATTGCCATAAATTTTTGGCACCAACATTAGTTTCCCAAAATCCATTTCAGTTGATACCCTGATCATTATACAAAACATCATAATCATTATTATATTTGATACCCATAATTAGTTATTTATTCATAGTCATGTAATATGTAAAACTACTAACCAAGATCCATAAACATGATTTTATTTATTTCTATAATAAATCTATCCAATATTTTATTTTCATACATTTTTTTACAACCCTGTATTATAGTTCACCTATAATGATATTAGTTGATATTCATTTTCCTCTAGATCTAATGATTCATCATCATCCTATAAAACTAGTAATTGATTTTGAACATTCAATTTGATATATATGGAATCCATATTTTTATTTCTATCCCTCCAAGAACCTCTTGAAACACTTTGGTTAACCCTTAAGAAACAATTGATTTTTTGTGTCAAACCAATGAAAATATTGTAACAATTAAAATAATAAGAAAAATGAGAAATTATACTTTATTTTTTTTCTTATATCTTCTCTCAAAAATATATTTTTGTTATGGAACATATGTGTTGGGAGTTTCTAAACTTATTGTAATAAAAAAATCTAATTTGGTAATTTTTTTCTGGGTATGAATTATTTTAAAATTCCCTTATTGATTGTTGTGAATATCCACCATATTATGAAGGGTTGATTCTTGAGGTTTATAACAAACCATGGTTATATTATAAAAGTTATCAATATATTTTACTAATTTACCATTATTTTAATGTGTTGAACTTTCAAAATGGGAATACATTCCCTAGTGGACTCCCTTGAATAATTACAAACATTGATAGAAGAAACATTATTTTAGATATTTGATGATATAACATGGGCGAAAATATTTTATTGAGTTCCATAAATGAATTTCAATTTCATGAAATATTCATATAACTCATTAATTATTGTAAGTCCATCATTAAATTTTTAATTTAGACCATCAACAACTCTTTCTTACATCTCAATATTATGTTTCAAACAATTTCATTCTCAGAATATCGAAAAACTATTGATTTTATTATTTCAATTTAAAATAAAATTTCTAGAATGTATTAATCTTTCTAGTGAATATAAAATTTGGTTTATAGAAAAACTACATTTAACTTATTGATCTTATCCTTCCATGCATAAATTTCTTCAAAAACTACTTTAAGTTAAATATGAAGATCAAATCTTCCCTCCAAAAAAATCTACAATATCATTATTTGTGTAATTTCAAAATTCTAATATTCATAAAGAACCTTATATGTCATCAATAAGGGAATTAACTCAATAAAAGAAGTAATCAATCATCTTACATGGAATAATTATCTATACCTTATATCCATTCCATGGATCTTGTTACTTGATCTCAAAAACATGTAAATCTCATTCATGGATATTCAAAAACAATCAACACGATATAAGAAGTTTTATAAGACATTAACTTTGTTTAAATTTTATTATACACAGTGCTTCCCAATGAATTAATATCATCTTATTCCATATAAAATTATCTATGAACATTCTGTGATAAATATACACTATACATTCTCATAGAAATACCAAAAAAGGAATCCTCATAATCATTTATGCCCAATATGGAAAATAATGTTGCATATGGATATTCCATTATTGAAAAATAATTACCTTTAATGATAGCAATGAAATTGTAGTTAAAAATTATTTCCTTTCATTAGAGATATAATTTCACTCAAAAAATACCACTTTCATAAAATGTACTAGTAATTTAAAAGTGATTTCATCATGAGAGAGGGGGAATCACTGTAAAATGGTTATAATCCATCCTTCCTTAAAAAGGATCTCTTTCTCCCAATATGAGGAACACATCATCCTCTCCCTTTATTTCTCTCAAGAGAGAATAAATAATTAAATGAAATAGATAATTTTACTTGGTTTACTCACACTAGGATTTATCACATGAGCATGCATGAAAATTTTCATGGACAAAAATTCAGCAGTTTATGACATGTCAAGAAATAATAAAAAATTATTATTATTATAGTTGTAGGGTTATGTAAGGATTAAAAAAATAATAAATTCACACATGATATTATTAATTTTATTCCCAATAAGTATTTAAATATAATTATATTCTTTCTAATAAGGGTTTTATTTGTTTTGTTGTGAAAAACACATTCAGAGAATTAACTAAAGCACTAAAGAGCTCAATATTGATGAAAAGTCTCAAGGATTGAGAAATATTCTCCTCCATTACCACTATTAATTCCAAATATATTAAATATAATAATTATTTAAGTGAATCCTGGGTCGATTAATGATGAATGATGTAATAAATATGATATATTGTGATATGACCTAGAGATTCCAATGGAAACGTTTAGAGGGTTGTAGAGAAAGTGTAGATCTCAAAAAGAGTAAATTTACATATGATTAAAAAGATACATTTACTATATGAAATTGACAAATTTTTATATTTATCAATAAAAATTAATTCACTATAAGGTAATTCTTAATTTCATAAAATAATTATAAATCATTAAGTAATGATCCATTGTTTTGCTTCCAAAATTACCATGTCCACTAATCTTTAATACAATTTTATCGGTGACTATGTATATCTTCAATGAACAAATTGAATTAATAATAAATTACAATAAAAATCCATGTTGGGATATAATATATAGCACTTATAAAAATACCTAAAACTATAAGTGGTATTAGAGAAGTCACATAATTTTTTATAATTTTTTAAATATTATTTATTGAGTTATACATTAATCATTATATTTTAATTAATGATTAATTTTTATTTAATAGAAATAATATAATAATATTAACATCCTCTACATTCTCATAAATATAATTAAAAATGACTTCATTTATGAATGGGATAAATTTGAAGAACTCTCCCTGAGGTAACAAGGAATCTATTCAGATAGAAAATAATTACACACCTTATAGCAAGATGGTATATGTCTGGTTACCACCAAGATAATTTTTGAATTAATTTAGACATAATTAAATACATGTAGGATTGTTACACATTGTGTGTATTTAAATACATCCCATGTCAATTGGAATAGCCTGGAACATGGTTAGATAGAGTACACAACGGGTAACATTCATACATGATGTATAGTCAATTAGTTAAATATAGGTTGTGTATGTTATTACAAGACCTACATGACCGATGATTTTGTAACTCAGAGACCACAAGACAAGTATCCTATGTACATTTCACATAATCCATTATATTATGGACATGATTACACACTATGTCTCTAGGTACGTGATGGAGATAGACAATAATAACTATACTTGATGTGTAGAGTGATTATAATCTCCGTGTATATTACCAAATTAAATAGAATTCAAAATTAATTTATTATATTTAATAAAACTTATATACATTTATTTTTTAAAATTTTTTGTCTATATACACACCATTTGTGAGTTAAATATATTCAATATTTAATTTATTTTTAGTAATTTTTAGAACTGAACACCATGTGTAAGTTATAACACATTCATTACTCTACGCACCATGAGACATAAAATGCTAGGTAAATAAAATGTGTTTCATGTTTCATTGAGTTGAATAATCCACTCCATGTAAAAAATTTATAATTTTTACATGCCACATTCCGCATGAGAAAATGATATATGAATATAATAAAAAATGGGTATTTCAGATGGGTACTCACCATGATTCCTCTATGGTACTTATTTTTTACATAACTAATTTTTAATAATATTTTAAATTTGTTTATAATTTTGACGGATGATAATAAAAATATATTTTAAAGGATAATTAATATAAAATAATTGATTATTTATAGAAATAATTAATATATCTGAATGTGATTTATCTTCAATAAAAATTATTTGAATTTAATGATAATTTTATTAAATTAATAATTGTTTCTATGTATGTGTATGTTCATGTTCATATATGATACCTTTTTATGTGATTGGTTTCATTTTAATTTTTTATTAAATTAAATTACAGGCTTATGCATAATCCCTCATCATAATATGTGAGGCATGTGAGCCCACACATTCCATTTATTTAAACCCCTTAAACAATTATTTAGTTACCCTCAGATGCATGTGAGTAAAAGATTATATAATGGATGGATCTTTGAAGTGAGTAGAGTTGGTTAATGTGGGAGATTATGTAAAAATAACTAAAATAGGTACATGGGAGGATATGTGGAAAGCTACAACATAAAAAATGGAAGGGATCAAGGTGTTTCCACCCTGGCCGATGGTTAGTTAAATGTCTTCTAGATAAACTAACAATTATTAAATAATCATGATCTTAACACTAATTTTTAAATTCTATTATGTTTTATGGTTAATTTTATTTTGTCTGTTTTTTTGTGAACACGTGAATTAGTTAATTAACATCCATACAATACATAACTAAAATAAATTTTATTGTGCACAAATTTTCTCTAAGACACAGTTAAAAACATAAGTAAATCATATTATTGGAAGGTGAGTAATTAACCTAAGATAATGACTCTTTAATTATTGAAATAAAAGGGAGATAAAAAAGGTAAAAGGATGAAATTTAAAAGAAATTTGGAATAAGGAAATAAAATCATTGAAGTGAAAATAAAATAATAAAACCATCAGTCTTGGCTCCCTTGTTTCCAAGACCATCGACCAAGTAGTTCTCCTAATAGTAATTAAATTTATTAACATAACACATAATTGAATGATTATCCACGTAGTTATTCTACAATGTAGTTAGCTTCCATGAACGTTTTTCATTTCCATTTCTTACTTCCTATACCAGAAGAGTAGAGACACATTCAAACCATATTTATTATAACCACTTTTCTTGGCCATGATAACTGCATTTACGAGTGCCATAATTTCTACTTCCAATGATGTAGCCAGTCCACTAGATCCTTATAAAAACCAAAAACTTCAGCATTATTGTTCCAAAAAAATTCTCGTAAGTCTATAGGCCCAGGATTGACTATGGATGTCCCATATGTGTTACATTTTATCCAATAAATTAATAGTGTAGTCTATAAAACCACGAGAATTTCACATGTTCATTAAAAATGAACTTTAAGGCCAAGACACCTTGACAACATAAGATCATGTGTTTGATTTTAATATTACCCATGTAATGTTAGTTTGTAGCTTTAATTTTTGGGAAAATTTGAGTGGAGGAAGCCTATATATTCAGAGTAGTGTGGTGGTGGACATCCTCATTGAGACTCTTCCATATTATTTTAATAACTTCATCATGTGAAAACAAAAAAGTAAGAGGATCTACATCGAAAATAATGTATTAAAACACTACTACATATAGATAATGATTGATTCAGTTCATGGCATTTTAACAAAAAAAACATTGAATTCAAGGTTCCATAAATCCATGTTAGTGGCACAAATCATTAAGAGATGATTGATGTCCTCCCTATGTTGATGAAAAAAGTCACATATTGATGTAATCAAGATTCTAACTGGTTGTAAAGATGCATTAATAGGGAATATTTAGTGAGCCAGTCTTCATAATAACATAGTACTATAGGGTGAAATCATGGACTTATGAATTTTTTTAACCCATTCATCTTGAGATCCACCACTCAATGTTCAATAATGTTTTTTTATTATAATTACATTGGTAAATGGATCCATGACAATAATATCATCATGATTAATGAAAATATTAGAATTAATTTCATGCCTTTCATCATGAGACTACTCATATAGAAATGAAGGATGATATTTAATTGTGAAATTTAAATTTGGTACAATATCATATGATGATTGTATTTTTAACAGATGGATGAATATGTTGTTATCTGACCAAAATTTGATAGAGTATTTTCTACTCACAATTCAATGTTCATGACCAACCAATGCTAGGGTACTTTCAATTATCTAAGAATTCTTACATGAATACTTGGGTTAAAAAAATAGTTCACACCAAGGATTGAATAAAAAAGTTGTCTTTGATGTATCTAAGAGGTAGAGGATGATGATATACATTTATGGATTTTAGTATTTGAAAATACAATCAAAAAATCAAGGAACTATGAGTTAATGTTGTTGGAAATTTTAGTTCCAACCTAAAAACCTTTAAATAACCTTTTAGGCCCATGTTTCGATTATGAAGAGTGGAATATGGATAATTTTAAAAATTATTTCAATGAAAAAAGATCCTCTATATATAATAGGGAAGGATATTATGTTTCAATAATATACATGGATATTATCTTTTAAAAAAAATTCTATATACTTTTAGTGGATAATGTAGTAATATTCAACTCTTATTAGATGAAAATTTGATAATAAATGTGAATTAAAACATATCATTATGATATATAATTGAAAAGGATAAACTTCTCACTGATAATAATTTCCAATAATGTTAAAGAAAGTTACATGTTATCCTATTATATGAAAGGAAATTACATTTGATAGAAAACCTTCTTCCTCAAGTTCCTATCCAAAGGTCTAATGAGGATGTTTTTTCATCTATGAGAAATATTTGGATGATGCCATAGATGTCCATTGTTTTATTCTATCATATAAGACTAGTGAGATTCTAATCGAACATGAGGGAATGTATAAATATATCATGATGGATCAGCTTTATGATCTTTATTAAGAAAATTATAGACAATAGAGATATGAGATCTTTAATGCACTATTTACATTCAATATTGGATATTCGATGCTAGTTGGGACTAACTTATTATAGATTATTAGCTACTTAGAATTCTTAGACATATTTTGTGTTAAATTCCAATATAATTTATGTAAAAATATCATCCTTTATATGATACACAAGTCCTTTATTGTTTTATTTTTAGTAATAATATGATAAATAATAATATGTCTCCTTTATAAATTTTTACTCCCACTGACCATACTGAAAAGGATAGGGGAAAATCCCATGGTTGTTATGTGAAAAAGAAAATGAATGATATGGAAAATATAAAAAATAATCATAAAAATTATGAAGCACCCATGTACCATCCTTTAATGAAGAGGAAGACCAAATGAAAATTAAAGGAAAAGGAAATAGTGTGTTTTTGATGTGGCAAGCAGGACAACTAAAAGAGTAACTACACTCATAGAAAAGGGAAAGCTAAAGGTGATTTTATTATCAAGTGGAATCTTTCAATATCTACACATTTTGTATTGAATACATATTTTGGTTTTCAATTATGTATTTAAATGCAAGAACGATGTAGATTTCAAAATATTTCTAGAGGATAATAAAATTTGTAAGAAACCAATTGTGCAATGATGGATTCCATATTTATTAGAGACTACCACCATCCGTTAACGACATGAATGATCTTGTTTTAAAAGGATGGTTTTTATATTCCAAATGTATCTAAAAACATAATTTGTGTATCCTTCCAAGATATATAAGTTCTTTTTATTTTGAAAATAAAATTTAAATATCATATAAAGAAAATATTTTTTATGGTGACAAAATTTAAATAATTGATTTTTTTCATTTAATTATAAAAAATGAGTAATTTCAATTCATACAGAATCATGTTCACACAAATCGTATAACACCTAATTGTGTCAACACTAACATGATCATGTAAATGATAAGCTTCTAAAAAAATCTCTATCAAGATTGTTATTTAGAATACTTAGAGGTAAAAACTCTTGAAAGTTTTCAGGATTGTTTATAAGGAAATATGACCAAACAAAAGTTCAGTGAATAGGGTGAAAGAGCCACATATCATCAAATATTGGCACACAATGATTTTTTAGAAAATTTCTGATAAAATATTGATGTCTGTATTTTAACATTATAAATTTTACTACTAACTTGAGTATATGTGGATATTTATACATCATAATGTATATGTTTTAGTCATTTAATAAATTAAACTAATTCAAGAATAATGTTGAAAAATAAATATGTAAAGAAAATAAATGAGCATCAATTAGATCGAGGTGGTGAATATCTTAACAAATAAATTATCAAATTTAAATAGGATTTTGGATCCATTCTTAACTCCCTCCATATTACATGCCACCTTGAGATGGTTTAGTGAAAGGAGGAATCATATGTTTCAAGACTTGTAAGGTTGACGATGAGTCACAGGGATCATCCATTATCCTTTTAGAGATATACATTAAAAAAAATTTAGTATACACATTAAACATAGTACTAACTAAATGTAAAAACATAATTTTCATGGATTTAAAAAATTTAATGAAAATAATTTATTCACATACATGTGTATGGGGGTTGGGTGAATTTATTAAATCTATCTTAAGAAATGAACTAACACTATAGCAAACAATGTGTATCATTAAATAGTTTCCAAAGGAAATAAGGATATACTATATATTCTACCCCTCATAAAAGAATGTTATTATTTATAGAAAAAACATAATTCTTGGGAGGGAGGAAAAACTAAAAAAAGATAGTGGGAGTAAGATATCATTTTATGAGATTTATTATCATGATATACAATATTTGGTATAAAAGAAGAATAAAAAAAAGAAACACAGTGATATGTTATTCTAGTCATAAGAGATGGTAACCCATTATTGTTTAAAAATAAGGAACCTATCTTTTATGAATAGGTAGTAGATAGATGATATGATTAATATTGAAATAATCTATGAATTAAAAAATTTATTCAATGTATGTGAATTAGGTTCAGCTTCTGATCACTCCACTAGTTAATGTAAGGCATGTTGGGTGAAAATGGGTATTCAATAAAAAATGGACATTTATTATAAGGGCATGTCCTTAAACCTTAGATAATATTGAATTAAATTAATAATTCACATTGAGTATCTTTTTAGGTTTAAAGTTTTAGAGAATTAGGACATAACTATTACATCTCAAAAGATTACAAAGTAGACACTTCTACTAAGTTTCCATAGAATAAAATCTCTTAAAAAGAAACATGTCTAGTTCCATGTTTTATATATCATGACTTTCCCTTGATCCCATCCTTTACCCTATTCCACATTAAGTCCTGTGAAAAACATTTCAAAAAACTTGGGGTGAGCATAAAAAGCTCAGTATGGGATACACAAAGAATGAAAACTGTTAGTTTATCAAAACAACAAGTAAACCATGTACACTTTATCAAAGTAATACTTTTCACCTTTATGAAGTAGTAAAAACTATTCACTGAATAAAAGTTCATTACTTACCCTTTTGTAACAAAATGATTACCATAAAACCCATATAAAGATCACATAACATATAAAGGTAACTTGGGACATAAACATAATTAAATGGAATAACCATACGGTTGACTTCCACACATATCACTTAATGGAATAACAATACGACCTACTTCCATACCCAATGCATTGGAAGTTATAACGTAACCACCCGTCCTGGTATTCATGGCACCACCCTTCATATGGTTTATCACGTAACCACCCGTCAAATGTCCAAGTACCATTATAAAATCATAAGACATAAACAAATATAATGGAAAGAAAAAATTTCCACAATTTGATCACAATATATAACTTAAATATATTGACATAGAAAATCCATTATAAAAATAATTTTTGATAACAAAATACATAAAATAGTATATGGTATTTATTTCATTTTAAAAACTTTTTGGCTTTCTGAGGAAGCCAAAGACCAAATAATACTCACGGCGGCGGAAAAGGTCGTTGTCACCGCATACGTTAAAATAAACATTCCTTTTTATCGTTTAGGAGAATACTTCGTAGAAAAAGATTATTTTTGTATAAAACTAAAAGTCAAAAAGGTCTATACACTGTATAAAATAAAGTTGTGTATAAAACAAAATATGCCTCAATGAAAGGAGATTGAGACGAAGTCCCTTACCTCGGGTTCGACTTGACTCGATCATTCTTTAACGTCCTGAATAATAAAATTGAGTTAATTTCTACTTTCTTAAGAACCTTTTTCAAGTTCATTATTCCTTTTATATCATTTATTACCATTTCATAAACACTATGAAATTGTTTAATTT
The DNA here is from genome assembly GCA_963277665.1 of Viscum album. Lineage (NCBI taxonomy): Eukaryota > Viridiplantae > Streptophyta > Magnoliopsida > Santalales > Viscaceae > Viscum > Viscum album. The sequence continues at coordinate 931,096,681 of OY728146.1, forward strand.
AATAATGTTTTTTTGTTGATATTTGGTTCTTAAGTCGAAAGTGGACTTCTTACAATTACATGTTGTTCGTGTGGTCAAAGGTTCATTATATCTGGAATGATATTCTTGATTTGGATATCATATATATCATATATATCCAGCATATACATCTATTTATAATATTACATAATCATTTATAGGTAATAAATGAAATGCACCATTCATGGAGACGGTAATCCGTACATATGCATGAACGCTACTTTCATTTCTATGTCATATTAATGGAATTAAAACTAAATGAGAGGTATGTATAATTTAATTCCAGAATTATATTAATCATTTAGATGTTACATACATCATATATATCCATTATATATATGTACTTATAATAACACATTACATTTGGTGATAATAAATGAAATGCACTGTTCATGGAGACGGTAAGCCGTACGTACGCATGAATGCTACATTCATTTATATCTCATAATTTAATGGAAAGAAATAATAATTATATAAAGGTATATAATAATTCCAGTTTAACATCATATATAATAACTTTAAATCCATCCTTTATACATCCCACATATGGCATTAACGAATAAAATCACTTTGAGGGGGCGGTAGTCCACACATCCTAAAATGAAGATATCGCGTATACCCATAATGGAAGCCATAAAGGTATACCACAAATGAAAAATATATAAGCATAAGGAAAACATAAACATAATATATATCATATATAAATATAGTGACATATTAATGGCCACCATTAAAGGTGTTAAAAGAAGATTGAACAATCATCATTTCGTGAGCCAGAAATTTTCCAAACACAGAAACAATATGTTCTTTAACCATTAGATGGAGGTGTGTGTAGGTGTAGCTAGAATAAATATTATAACAACATACTAGTATATTTATGATACAGTTGTTGTTACAAAATAAAGTAATAAAAATAGTTTAGAGGGTTGGAAATCAAAATAAAACAAAAGAACACAAGAGAAAACAATACCTTTAAAACGGGTAACTCTTTTTTACTTGAGCTCAAAGGCTTCCTTGGGAAGACTTCTTCCCAAATTGAGGATTCTAAGAGTTATATTGGGATGTGTAGAGACAAAATGGGAAGGGGTTGGCCGATCCAAAGGCTTGAGAGGTGTGGGTAAGGAGGTAGAGGTGGGGGCCTTTTATAAGAGGAGAGGAGGGGCACTCTTGGAAAGTTTTAAAATATTACTTTATTATAAAATGATTTTCGGATTTAAATGGTCCCAAAAGGATATATTTCGAGGATAAGGTGATAGGGTTTAGAACTACACATATCTAATAGGTTTTTGACAAGTGTAAGACTTAGATTTCACCCTATCTTCTCATTTTATTTAAATCGTTCATTTATGAGATAATCACTGCATCATCACGGTGTCAAAAATAAATTAATTTATTTAATGTCTAAATATTATAAAAAAATATCATGATGTAGGAAATATTATTATCTTTCTATTGATATATATAGTCAATGATATTACTTATATAACCCCATGTGAAAATTGTTTTAGGAAAACAACACATGTTTGTGACAATTTAATTTTAACTTTAAATAAAAAGGTATTTATGTCATTTTCCAACCAAAGTGGCTCCATGGGGTCCCCAAGTTGACACATGGATTGTAGTGGTCTTCCATGACTCATCCAATGTGGGTAGGACATGTGTCAGGGTCACTTCATATTATTAAAACATTTTTTTTACCTTAAACTACAATAATTACCTCTAATCGCGATTAAAACTTAAAAGTTACTATTCACCAAAAAAAAATTTAATCCCATTGAACCACATTTTAATTTTAATGACAACCATGTATGTTAGATTCTTTAAATTCAAAACACAGAGGTGGTAAAATTACATTTAAATTAAAAATCAGTTTTTTAAGTACCACTTAGTGGTTTCACTATTTATCAAAAATTGAAGTTTTCCAAAAAATACCAAAAAATAACCCTATGATATATTGGATATTTTGAATTCAAAAATGATGTATATTTTACAAAATTAAAAACATATAAGTTACATTATTTAATTTAATAATTAATTCCCACTATCAGATAAAATAACATGTTTTTATGAAACAATAAGTATCAAAAGATTGACAATAGTTTATGTCCGATTTCAAAGTGAAATTAATTCCAATGACCACTATTGGATTAAATGGTAAAAATATATTCTAATTGAACATTAAAACCAAGTCAGAAGATAATCTAATCATATAAATAAATTATATTAGAATGTGGTTTTGAATTAAAATACAACATTTTTCACTATTTATTAAAAAATGATGTTTATCGGAAAGATACCAAAACTTTACACAAAGTAAATTTTGATGTCCCGATTCTAAAGAAGAATTTTATTTGGTCTAATATAATGTGAAAGAGTGACCAAAACTATATTTATAGATAGTTCTCCATCAAAAGGCGATTAGTCAAACTTTTGTGAATGTTAGAGTATATATGCCTAAAATTGAATTCTTTTCATATTTTAAGCCTTTATCCATTATTGGATAAATGTAAAAACATTTAACAAACATATATAATCATATTTTAGTTATTTATAATCATTCCCACCAATACAACAACTAAGTGTTAACTACTATTTAAAATAATATTGTTTTATTACTAGTGTGCAACGTACGATTTCAAAGAAACTCTTTGTTGCGTATCAGGTAAGCTATCGAACATAGCAACCCCTTTAAAGTAAAATTAATATTCAATTCTAAAATATTAATAAATATGAAAATGTATTATTCTTTATTTACCTGGGTTGTTACATCCTTTTCCCCATCTGGTAATTGCATCCTCGCAATTTTATTCACTTATCAAAATAAGTGGGGGTATTTATCCCTCATATCATTTTCAGATTTCCACATTGCCTCTTCAACCATATGGGTTTTCCACAAAACCTTTACATAGTGAATTACCTTATTTCGCAACACCTTCTCTCTTCGGTCAAGAACCTGGATTGGATTCTCTTTATAAGAGAGATTCTCTTCCAACTGAACTACCTCCGGGCTCACAACATGAGATGGATCTGGCATATACTTTCTCAACATCAAAACATGAAAAACATTGTGTACCTGAGATAAAATCGGAGGTAATGCCACTCTGTATGCAACTGATCCAACTCTCTCCAAAATTTCATATGGTCCAACGAACCTTGGACTCATGTTTCCTTTCTTACCAAATCACATCACATATTTCCATGGGGAAACCTTGAGAAAAACATGATCACCTACCTCGAAAGATAGATCATTCCTCCGGTTATCCGCATAACTCTTCTGCCTGCTTTGAGCTGTTCTCATGTGTTTCTGGATCAACTGAACTTCTTCTGCTATCTCTTCTACCAATTCTGGTCCCATCAACTTCCTTTCACCCACTTCATCTCAAAAAGCTGTAGTTCAACATCACATCCCATATAATGCCTCAAACGGTGCCATCTATATACTAGAATGAAAATAGTTATTATACAAAAAATCAACCAAAGAAAGATGTTGGTCCCCAATTCCCTGATAATTCATAGAGCAAGCTCGTAGCATATCCTCCAATGTCTAAATTGTTCGTTCTGACTGCCCATCTGATTGCGGATGAAAAGATGTACTAAAATTTAATTCAGTACCCAATGACTTCCGAAGGCCTTTTCAAAACATATAAGTGAACCTGGGATCAGGATCATATACAATGGAGAGAGGAACTCCATGTAACCTGACTATATCTTTAAGAAAAAAATAGGAAAGTTGATCTAGAGAGAAATTATCTCGAATAGGAAGGAAATGAGCAGATTTAGTTAATCGATCAACAATAACCCAGATTGCATTATTACCTCGAGATGTCTTCGGCAATCCCACAATGAAGTCCATGGATATATTTTCCCATTTCCACTCTGGCACTAGTAAAGGATGAAGCATCCCTTTCTGTAACTGCAGCTCTACTTTAAACTGTTGACAAGTCAAACACTTCACTGTAAAATCAGCAATATCTCTTTTCATTCCATCCCACCAGTAATACTTATGAAGATCTATGTACATCTTATTACTTCCTGGATGAACTGAAAATGGAGAACTATGAGCTTCACATAACAACTCTCTCTTCAAATGTGAATCACAAATCACACACAATCTCTTCCCAAAACTCAGAACACAATCATTATCAATGTTGAATTCAGGAAACTTACCCTTCTGAACCAGTTCTACCTTTTTCTGCAACTCACTGTTTTGCTTATGTGCTTGCTTGATTCTGTCTGATAGAGAACATTTCACTGATACCTGAAACAAAATAGAAGAACTTCCTGTACCAACAACTTCTATGCCAAAGTTCATCAAATCCTTAACCAAAGGATGACGTTCGAAACGCAACATTGTTAATGAAGCATTAATTTTTCGACTCAAAGCATCATCCACTTTATTTTCTTTTCCCGGATGGTAATGAGTTGTACAATCATAATCCTTGATTAATTCTAGCCATATCATCTGTCTCATATTCAACTCTTTCTGAGTGAATATATACATTAAACTTTTCTAATCGGTATATATTTCACACTTTACTCCATACAAATGATTCCTCCAAATTTTTAGAGAAAAAACAACAGCAGCTAATTCCAAATCATGTGTAGGGTAATTTACCTCATCAGTTTTCAACTGACTTGAACCATAAGCAATTACATGATCATTCTGCATAAGGACCCAACCAAGTCCCTTCAATGAAGAATCACTGTATATAACAAACTCACCATTCCTGGAAGGAAGTGCCAAAACTGGAGCATTCACTAATCTTCTTTTCAACTCCTGAGTCAACTGAGCCATCACTGTAACAAACTGTTTAGTTTTGATTCTGACCATCTCAGGATACTGATTTGAAAGGTCATTTCCCACTGTATGCCTCCCCAGAAAAGCCGTTCTATTTCCTCTATGAAAAACCATTCTTAACATAGAAATATCTCAGGTGAATCAATATGGTAATCTTTAAATTCTATATCATTTTAGTCATACCATAAATTAATGTATAATTTAACAATTTTGTAACTCCTAAAGTTATCAAAACCGACCTTTAATACCAACTATAAAGCCCCATCCTTAAACCTAACTTAATATTTAATTAAATGAATAATTCACATTGAGGATCTTTTCAGGTTTAGAGTTTTAGAGAATTAGGAAAAAAATATTACATCTCAAAAGATTACAAAGTAGACACTTCTACTAAGTTTCAATAGAAAAAAAACTCTTAAAAAGAAACATGTCTACTTCCATGTTTTATATTGCATGACATTCCCTTGATCCCATCCTTGACCCTATTCAACATTAATTCCTGTGAAAAACATTTCAAAAAACATGGGGCGAGCATAAAAAGCTCAGTAAGGGATACACAAAGAATGAAAACTGTTAGTTTATTAAAACAAAAAGTAAACCATGTATACTTTATCAAAGTAATACTTTTCACCTTTATGAAGTAGTAAAAACTCTTCACTGAATAAAAGTTCATTACTTACCCTTTTGTAACCAAATGATTACCATAAAATCCATATAAATATTACATAACATATAAATGTAACTTGGGACATAAACATACTTAAATGGAATAACCATACGGTCCACTTCCACACATATCACATAATGGAATAGCCATACGGCCGACTTCGATACCCAATGCATTGGAGGTTATTACGTAACCACCCGTCCTGGTATTCACGTCACCACCCATCATATGGTTTATCACATAACCACCCGTCAAATGTCCATGTGAAATTATAAAATCATAAGACATAAAACAAATAAAATGGAAAGAAAACATTTCCACAATTTGATCACAATATATCACTTAAATATATTGACATAACAAATCCATTATAAAAATCATTTTCAATTCCAAAATACATAAAAGAGTATATGGTATTTATTTCATTTTAAAAACATTATGGCTTGCTGAGTAAGCCAAAGACCAAATAATACTCACGGCGGCGGAAAAGGTCGTTGTCACCGCGTACATTAAAATAAACATTCCTTTTTTTCGATTAGTAAAATGCTTCATAGAAAAAGATTCTTTTTTTATAAAATTAAATGTCAAAGGGGTTTATACACTGTATAAAATAATGTTCTGTATAAAACAAAATATGCCTCAATGAAAGGAGATTGAGACGATGTCCCTTACCTCGGGTCCGACTTGACTCGATCGTTTTTTAACGTCCTGAATAATAAACTTGTGTCAATTTCTAATTGCCTAATAACCTTTTTCAAGTTCATTATTCCTTTTATATCATTTATTACCATGTCATAAACACTATTTAATTATTTATGTTAATAATGTTTGTTTTGTCGATATTTGGTTCTTAAGTCGAAAGTGGACTTCTTACAATTACATGTTGATCTTATGGTAAAAAATTCATTATATCCAAAATAATATTCATGATTTAGATATCATATATATGATATATATCCATAATATACATGTATTTATAATATTACATAATCATTTAGAGGTAATAAATGAAATGCACCGTTCATGGAGACGGTAATCCGTACGTACGCATGAACGCCACTTTCATTTCTATGTCATATTAATGGAATTCAAACTAAATTAGAGGTATGTATATTTTAATTACAGAATTATATTCATAATTTCGATTTAAAATACATCATATATATCCATTATATATATGTACTTATAGTAGTACCTTACATTTGGGGATAAGAAATGAAATGCACCGTTTATGGAGACGGTAAGTCGTACGTACGCATGAACGCTACTTTCATTTCTATCTCATACTTTAATGGAAAGAAATAATAAATATATAAAAATATATTATAATTCCAGTATAACATCATATATAATAACTTTAAATCCATCCTTTATACGTCCCATATATGGCATTAACGAATCAAATCACTTTGAGGGGGCGGTAGTCCGCACTTCCTAAAATGAAGATATCGCGTATACCCATAATGCAAGCCATAAAGGTATACCACAAATGAAAAATAAATAAGAATAAGGAAAACATAAACATAATATATATCATATATAATTATAGTTACATCTTAATGGCCACCATTAAAGGTGTTAAAAGAAGATTGAACAATCATCGTTTCGTGAGGCAGAAATTCGCCAAACACAGAAACAATATGTTCTTTAACCATTAGACAGAGGTGTGTGTAGTTGTAGCTCGAATACTTATTATAACAACATACTAGTATATTTAAGATACTGGTTTTTCTACAAAATAAAATAATAAAATGATTTTAGAGGGTTTGAGAAGCAAAATAAAACAAAAGAACATAGGAGAAAACACTATCTTTAAAACGGGTAACTCTTTTTGATTTGAGCTCAAAGGATTTCTTGGGAAGACTTCTGCCCAAAGTGATGATTCTAAGAGTTATATAGGGATGTGTTGAGACAAAATGGGAAGGGGTTGGCTGAGACAAATGCTTGAGAGGTGTGCGTAAGGAGGTAGAGGTGGGGGCCTTTTATAAGAGGAGAGGAGGGTCACTCTTGGAAAGTTATAAAATATTAGTTTATTATAAAATGATTTTAGGATTTAAAAGGTACCAAAAGGATATAATTATAGTCTAAGGTGATAGGGCTTCGAAATACACCCATACAATAGGTTTTGTACAAGTTTAAGACTTAGATTTCACCCTATCTTCTCATTTTATTTAAATCGTTCATTTATGATGTAATCACTGCTTCATCACGGTGTCATAAATAAATTAATTTATTTAATGTCTAAAAATTATAAAAAAAATATCATGATTTAGGAAATCTTTTGATATTTATATTTAATATTTATAGTCAAAGATATGACTTATATAACCCCATGTAAAAATTGTTTTAAAAAAAACACATGTTTGTGACATTTTAATTTTAACTTTAAATAAAAAAGTATTTTTGTCATTTTCGAACCAAAGTGGCTCTATGGGGTCCCCAAGTTGACCCATGGATTTTCTTGTTCGTACATGACTCATACAATTAGGGTAGGACATGTTTCTAGGTCATTTCATATTATTAAAACATTATTTTACCTTAAACTACACTAATTACCTCTAATTGCCATTAAAACAAAAAAGTTACTATTCACCAAAAAAATTATTTTATTCCGATTGAACCACATTTTACTTCTTAATGATAACCATGTATGTAGGATTTTTGAAATTCAAAATACAGAGGTGGTAAAATTTCATTTAAATAAAAAATCAGTTTTTTAAGTACCACTTAGTGGTTTCACTATTCATCAAAAATTGATGTTTTCCAGAAAAATACCAAAAATTTACCCTAAGATATATTTGATATTCCGAATTCAAAAATGATGTCTATTTTACTAAATTCAAAACATGTAATTTAAATTAATTAATTTAATAATTAATTCCTGCTGTTAGAGAAAATAGCGTGTTTTTATGAAACTATAAGTATCAAAAGATTGACACTAGTTTAAGTCTGATTTCAAAGTGAAATTAATTCCAACGAACACTATTGTATTAAATGGTAAAAATATATTATAATTGAACTTTAAAACCAATTCAAAAAATAATATAATCATATAAATAAATTATATTAGAAAGAGGTTTTGAATTAATATACAACATTTCTCACTATTCATTAAAAATGATCTTTATCGGAAAAATACCAAAAATTTACACAAAGTAAATTTTTATGTCCCGATTATAAAGAAGAATTTTATTTGGTCCTATAGAATGTATAAGAGTTACCGAAAATATATTTATAGACAGTTCGCCATCAAAATGCGATAAGTCGACCTTTTGTGAATGTTAGAGTATATATGCCTAAAATTGAATTCTTTTCATATTTTAAGACTTTATCCTATATTGGATAATTGTAAAAACATTTAACAAACATATATAATCATATTTTAGTTATTTCTATTCATTACCACCAATAAAATAGCTACGTGTTAACTACCATTTAAAATAATATTGTTTTATTACTAGTGTGCAAAGTAAGATTTCAATGAAACTCTTTATTGCATATCAGGTACACTATCGAACATAGCAACCCCTTTAAAGTAAAATTAATATTAAATTAAAAAATATTAATAAATATGAAATTGTATTATTCTCTATTTACCGGGGATGTTACATTTATGGTAAATTATATACCAATAAAGAATGACTATAGTCTAGAGTGCATAAATAACATCAAGGAATTGTATATTATGAATCATTTTATATAGTTTCCATGTTTAAATATACTATAATTATAAGTTTTTTAGCGGCTTACCATGAATATAAAATTTCTCATATTGACATAAAAACATCATTCCAAAATGGTAACCATTAATAAGATTTATGTATGATAAAAAAGGTTTTTAACTGTATGTGATTATAAAATGATATTAATATTACAATGATCCATCTTGGAATTAATTAAAGTATCTTGGACAATGAACATTAGGTTGGATTAATCTATGAAAGAATTTGTTATCTCAATGAAAAAATATGACCTAAGTGTTTATGAGTGGTTCAGTGGGAATTTTATTGTTATATTTGTTGTAGATATTAATTTCATATTACTTATTGTAAATTAAATAAATGTTTTAAAGCTAATTAAGTACTTGTTAAAAAATGTTTCTCTGGGGAGGAATTATGTGAAATAGCCAACATTCAATGGATTATTATAATTAAAGATAGATAAAATAGTGTTCTTGGACTATGTTCGGGTATATACATTAACCATATACAAAATATATTTGGTATATAATAATCAAAGACTTGATTCGTTTTAGTATCACATTAAATTTATCATTCCTTGTGTCCTATGATGCAACAAGATAAAGATAAAGTGAGAAAGATATCATATTCTTCGGTGATAAGATCAACCATATATGACAAGTTATGTACAAAACTACATGTTTTCAACATATTGGGAATTGTAGAAAGATATCAAGATAATCCAAGTGAAAAAATTGGTCTACTATTAAGGTTATCCTTATTTATTTGAGAAGCACTAAGGATATTCTCCAGGTTTGTATAAGACACAAGAATCTATTCATCAGGGGTTATACTAATACAAGCATTCAAATGTATCAGAATGATATAAATACAAAATCTTAATGTTAATTTATTCTTAATAGAAGAGTTCTGAGCTAGAAGTGATCAAAGAACCTAGTTGTTTCCGATTCTATAACAGATTTATAGTATGTAGTGGTTTTTTATGTAGCCAAAGAATCCAATTTTATATGAAACCTTCTCTTGGTTATTGATGTGTTTCCAATCTATAAAGACCCTATCACATTATATTGATACAATAATAGAGATTTGGATCATGAAAAAGAGTCGGGGTTACACCAATGGACAAAGAATGTACTATGAAAGTATCACATGTGGTGGAATTTCACTCATAGGGGTAAAGTTACAATAAATGTAGTTTCCGCATAATAAAACATGTTATACACCTATACTAAATAATTATCTTATCATGATAATGAGTATCATATGAGATCTAAAAAAATTAAAGTTGTTATAATTGGGCTCTAGTGAAAGTGGGATTCTATTGTAGTTGGTTCCCTTGAATCAATAATTATCTACATTATGATTAAATGTATTCTTAGTTATTAGTATTAATAAACACTTTATCAAAATGTGATTGTTATTTTTTGTGAAATAGTATGTGATAATTTCTTATGAGAAGTTCAATCACAAAAATTTCATAGTCTCTCTCTACTACGATGATACCCCTAAATGTTTCAAGATCGTATTCTTACACATATGTCATATTGGTAGAAAAATTCATTTGATGGACACAAATGATATACGTTATTGGGGGGCACACATGGAAATTTTAGAAACCTTCTAATGGTGTATTCCCTTATTAAAATGTAGTGTAGTATATTATGAGAACCAGTCCCATATGTAGGAAATAAATATTTATATATATGTAATTTGATACTTCTATATACATACAAGTTTTAAGATCCTTAGAGTTTAATATTATTATTAATTGATATTTTGAGTCATTTAATTTTATGTATTTATGAAAACAAAAATGATATATGTTCATGGTGAAGTAATATACATAAGGGAATGATGAGTAATATTTCATTAATGAATAATGTGAGAAAAGATCCATCTCTTATGTTCATTAATGGAAGTTTATATCTCAAATATTTAATGACAATGATGCAGAAAAAATAAATTTGTGACCACAATGATCTATACGAATGTTAAATTACGGATAACTCAAAGAAATTGATATCAAGAAAATAGATTATTGAATCAACATAAAACCTGATTTATATGAGATATCAAGATAAAGGGATTAAATTTTAATGTAATAATATTTGTGAGATATAATATCAATGCAAAATTATATTTTTTCAATATGGGTACATTGTCATTTTGCAAGATTCTATCCTTGGACTTTGGGCTACTTCACCTAATTCCACTATGATAGAGGACTAGATGGTCACACACTAAGTGTATGAAAATCCTTCATTAATGATATTATCATTTTTACTTAAAATACTAAATAAATATTATTACTGAATGTGGTTTAATAATTAATCATGTTTTCTAGATCCTTTAGATTATGTCACTATTTATTTGAGAGATTTTTTGAGTATAAAATTTCATAAATATTTACATTACATTTTTTGAAAATTAAATATTTTCTATATATTGGTGGATAATGAAGTGTTAATAATTTATTAAATACATTTTAATTATGAAAGGCCTGGTAAATATTTTGGATGGAGGTTGGATCAAGCTTAATGGTCCGGTGAAAAAAAAAATTGTTTGTATAAAATATATTTTATTAATTCTCTATTATTGTGCATATAAAAAAATAATGATATTATTATAATTATTAATGAAAAGGGGTTCTTCATGGATTAATGAAATTATATGGTTTAATTTGTAATTATTATTTTCTAACCCTATCACTGATTAAAATAAATTTTCTTATTTTGAATAAGGGTTTCCTTTGTTTGATTGTGAAGAAAATTGTTAGAGAATTCTCTCAAAGACATAGAAAGATACCTCTCTGAGAAAGATATCAAGGATGGAGAGTAATTTCACTCCAACACCACTCTATATTCTAGTGAGATAAAATAAAATCCTCCTTGTTGTGATTCTTGGGGTGATCAAAGATGAACAATGTAAGAAACATGATCTACCATATAGGAAACTAGATATTCTTACGATGATGTTTATAGGTTTGTGAAAGACATGTAGATTAGTATTATATAGGATGTTCTCTTTATTACTATAATTCAATTATAGTATGGTGTTGATAAATTTTAGTATTCCTCAATGATGAAATAATTCGTTTTAATATATTTATTAATATCTTAAATTAATTATAATTAATTATTGGGTGATCCTACATATTGGTTTCATTATTCTCATGTTAATTAATATTTAATTCAATTATATTGGTGATGATACTTATCATAAATTTACATATTAGATTAATCATAGATTATTCCAAATGTTTGAGTCATGAATACCCGATATTGAACTTCTAATGCACCCAATACCTTCAGGCATAAGAGATGTGAATTATTTCATTGATTCTTGCATTATATGTTGTTCCCTATAAAAGGATGGGGTATGTAGGGATGCATCTTGAACCAACTAAAATATTGATGCATATGTGATACAATGAAAATGAAGGAATATGAATACAAGATTTTTGATGTTGAGTCATGATAGTGTAAAATGAAAGGGGATGTTATTATGGGTTCCCTCCACATTTATTATTTTTATGATATGTTCTTATGCATGGGTTTTTTGGATGGTGAGAGAGCCATGGTGAGGATTGGATTGGATAGTTGACTTGTTTATATACTTATAGTTATGTTATTTTCACTATTTCATTAGTATTCTTTTTTCACGTTTTCATGAGGATCCTTGGGTATTTTATTACTAAGTATACATGTTATAATAATAATACGTATATATAATATATTTTTTAGGTTTCCAGGTGGACTTAAAAATTTAAAAAAGACACTACTCACTTGGAAATTAGAGATTTCACTGAGTTTTTTTCAATGTATTATCATTTGGTACTTTCCTTGGAGACATTGTTTATATTTATTAATAACTTTTCATGCATTATTGGGTCGTTACTATAATTTTTATTATATATGATGGATTTATGATTTTATTTTTATCTTATCTCATTATCCTTATTTTAAATTTTGCGTAATGTCGCTCATATGTGTGAATGTATTTAAACCCTCAATTCCAGTCATCAATCCATAGCCTACTGTAGTTCAAAGGTGGTGGGGTCTAACACCCTGAAATTTAGTGAATTTTATTTGAATGAATTTAAAAAATTTTATATCTTTCATTTCATGCACCATTAAAAATAGTTTATTTTTTATTAATGTATTTTCTTTGATTGAGTAATATGAAAATCCATGTCAATCATGCACTAAAAGAAACATAAATTTTATCTTTATCAATATGAAACACCTTTTTTATCTAAGGTACACACAATAATGACTTTCCATGATGGCATCCATAACACAAAAGATCGAGTTTTACCGAATAATAGTAAATCATTAAAATATTATTATTTAATATGACAAGATATAAACATGACACAGACATAGTGTTTATGAATATTATTAACTAATATATGAAAATACATGGTTTACGAAAATATAAAAGTAATTCATAGGTTAACAATTAATTAAAAAATAATATGAAACTAATTCAATACAAAGGAAAATACAGATATTATTATAATATATTTTACCCAGATTAATTAAATTAATTATAATTAGTTAGACATATTTATTTAATATATATTTTATATATTCAAACAAATATTTTTTTATTCATCCAATACATTTGATGGAAATAAGGTAAGAACTAACAAAATCTTCTGCATAAGAATATTTTTAAAATTGTAGGTCTACAACCATTTAATGGTGAACCCTTTTTAAATCCAATTTTTGGATCGTTAGATATTTAATATTTCAAAATAAACATTATATTTGTTTCTGATATATAAAAATTATTTTAGGATAAATTTTTTGTACTCTTCTGTAAGGTTTCATTTATTAAGGAATAGTTAAAAATTACTGGATTTTTATTCAAAACTGCATTTTCATATAACTTATTTATATGGTTATATTATATTTTAAATTTTTTTAAACTATAATTAGATAATAATTTTATCAATTTATCCAATTTTTGTCTTTATAAACAATTTCACATTGAAATTTTATATAAAAACATCCAAAATCATTGAATGTTTTTACTTTAAAACCCTACATTGTTGACCGGACTGTGGGATTATTTTTATCTTAATTTATGACTCTAAAATTATTGTAATTTGGAAAAATTTATTCCATATTTTCAATAAGAATAATTTCTAATTTTTAATATGTTCAACATAATGTTTTACCAATAATATTAGGGAAATTTATTGTAATTAATTAAAATGGTTAAGAGAAAAATTAGTTTAATAAAGTATTAAACCTTAAATCTAAGTCCCAATAAATCCTAGAAAATTTTCCCAACTCCATTTTATTTCTATTAATATTTACATAACCTTCCATTATTATGTTTTTCGGTTTTTATGACTTTTTTAGGTAAAAACATCGGTACACCTAACTTATTTTCAAAAATGAAAAGTATGTCCTTTCCGTACCCTATAAAAGGTCACCACACCTCCCTCTTCTAAACACTTCTAACAAATCATTGTTTCGGCCAATATCTAACCAATAAACTTCCTAAAATTCTTCCCTTCCTAGTATAATACATCTATTGTTCTTAATTAAATCCATGGAATCCTTTTTTCACAAACCAATAGGAGTTACCCAAATAAGAGCTAATTCCTTCTCTCAATATCCTTTATTTTATTTTCCTTCTTCAACCCCTTCACTCTTTTTATTTAATGGGTGTATAAAAAATAGCATTATAAATATACTAGGGCGTTTTTAAGATATTTTTTAACCTACACATCGATACACCTCCATCTAATGGAGAATTAACATATTGTTTTTGTGAACAGCAAACTACCACCACACTAAATGATTATTGTTCACCTTTCCATTAATACATCTCATTGTGGAAATTATGATTGAAACTATGTTTATATATGTTATATATTAAATTTATTATGTGTTAAAGTTTCTGTGTTCCTTTTCACAACACATCATTTTTTACTCTTCATTTTGGATTAACATGATAATTTCGTTTGAGGAAGTATTTACTAGTTCCCCCTCAAAGTGATATGATTCATTCATACACTACATGAATTTTATTATGGAGGTTTTTAATGAATATATATTATTTATGTGATATCATAAGGCTACAGAATAATTATATATTTATATACATATATTTCATTTTTTCATTCTTTCTTTGAATACCACAATAAAATCAGAAAAAAACATTCATACATATGTATGAATTACCATATCCATTAACCGTGTATTATATTTCATACTTCAATATTATATATATTATTATAAAAAATAAATAATCAAAATAAATTTTCTTTATATAATATTTTATATCCATTAAATCATGATATAATTATGACTTCTAAATATATAACAAATTAAGACACATCCAATGAAAAATATAGATATTACTCGAAGTGAAACCTTAACATATGATTGTTAACAAGAGGATAATATAATTTCATCATGTGATATTTGTTGACATTATTTTCACTAGATAGGGTTATATATAATTGGATCCCTATGAAGTGGTAAGAGCTTGACTAGGGAGGTTTACAATTTAGAGAATATTAAAGAGGTGATAAAAGGGGAGTGGTACACGGTCAATGATTTGATCAATTACCGCAACTACCCCAAGATGGTTTATACTAGGCTAAGAGAGTTTGTGGTTAGGGACACAGAAAACATCATGATATGGTGGCCTATAACCTAGAGCCTTTGATGATGAGTTATGGTTTGAGAAATGTCTTATCTTTCTATATTGTTAATAGACAAAGTACTGACAAATTGATTCTTTAACACTTTCATTTTTTCAGATTTGGATATTCTCATGGTGTCTTTAGCTCAACCCTTTTAATTTAGAGACTTATAAAAAGTGGTATTTGGTGATATGACCACTATAATGATAGTTTTACTATACTCTTATAGGAGATAGGTTCTCATGAGATATTTTTATGGTAGTGATGATTCATTATGATTTAATTCAAGGAATGGATAGGATCTCTACGGTTCATTCCCAAATTGAATTTATCTATTAGAGGAAGTCATTATAATTATTTTATGGGATGAGATTTTACTTCATCAATGAGGAAAAAATATAATAATAGTATGATGGGATCACACATGGGAGGATATAAATTATTACTAATAAGTTCAATAATATTACCATTTGAGAAATAAATTTAACCATCATTATTTTCATGCAATAGTGGTAGAGTAAGGGGAACATATTCCCTTAGGATTTATCATGGATAAATACCCACCTATATTTCATCATTTTTATATACCTAAGTGACTACCTTTATATCTCCACTAGAATACCATATGGGTCCATAAAATCATTGAGATATAAAGGTGAAGTTATAGGATTTATAGATGAAGAGCATCATGAGACCTAGTGTGTCCCCCTCGAAAGAATCGATGTAGTTATCCATGAAGAAGGATGAGATGTTGAATTTATTTTTCGATTACTATCACATAAATAGGGTGTCTATGAAGAATAATTATACACTTTTTAGAATTTATGACTTCTTCGACATACTAAAATTGTGGAGGTAGCTATTAAATATTAACAATAGGTTAGGATATCAACATATCTGAGTTTTAGAGAAGGATATATAGAATATGGTATTATTAAGTCTCTATATTCACTATAAGTATTTAGTGAATCCATTTGTCCGGGAGAATTCACTAACAGTGTTTATGGGACTTTTGAACTGGATATTTTAACCATTCTGGGAAGTGTGCTTGGTTTTCATCATCCATGAAATAATTGTGCACTCTGTGTTAGATGATGATCATGATAGACCATTGAGGTTTCTAGTATAAATACTTTGAGAGAACCATATTTATGGAAACCACTCAAAGTGTCAGTTTTGGATTCAAGAGGTCCACTTACAAGGACACGTCTTCTTAGAAGGGGGAGTAGTAGTGGACCTCCCCTGTGTAGAATTATCTCTATTTTTGGAGCCACCCAAAAACCTGAATGAGGTGAAGATATTTCATAGATTGGTAGTTTCATGACCACTCTCCAATATACTACCCTAATCATTCTATAAATGATGGAAGGAGGATCGTGGATGGCTATTTCTCGACTCAAGTAGGCCTTTGGTCGGAAACAACCAATGAGGGTAAATCATACATAAAAATTGGAAGCATTACCCTATAGAAGAACATGTCAAAAAGGATAATAATATAGATACACCAACCAAATCCTAATCATATACATAATAGATATCGCATGTGAATACATGTAATATCATATAAAATTTAAATGAATATAAAGGGACTACAAGTACTAAAAGACAAACATTACAGCATCCATGAATCCCAAACATCTCTTCTAAATCTATAAGCTGGTTATATGCATCATGATCTCAAACCTACTTCTATTGTCCTAAAAAACTATTTATATATTCATGGTATGAGAATACATTTTATACTCATTAGGATCCCCCCTAGAGCCTCTGGTGAAAAAGATAATGATATAATACTACAGATGCACAAAAAAGAAGTGAAACTAACTTGTCATATAAATAGTTATACTAAGTTCTCAGACCCATCCTTCCCAACTCTAAAAATGTATGACATATAATAGATCATGTATTGTAACAATGAATTTATAAGGTAACCATAATAAAACTTCCCCACTGGTTTTATACTCTACCACAATGTTGTATATCCAGAGTAATCTCTCCCCAAAAGAAGCAAGCCCAAGGACAGATGGGCTACAGTATGACATCCTACATCAAATTTTTCACATAATATAATCATTCCCACATACATATCTATATAGTAATCATATAGTTTCTCGGATGCAACACATCATGTATGTCTTTTATTATACAGCATGTATTTTACCTCAGGCTACTACATCTCGTACCCCATATAATATACCACGATACATCGCAACCCATAAAAGACATATTAATAATACATTTTTGGAACTATATCGAAAGATATGTATATTAAAAACAACAATAATACCTTATATACCTCTAAACACATATATGGGAAACTAACCATAGTGAATTCTACCAACAACTACTACCAAGAGAAGAGAGAAGATCTAGATGGGTAGTTAACCATCTATCACTTACTAGCTAGGAGGGAGGGGAAAACACCCTCCAAAAGTACAATGGGTGTTATCCAACCTAATGACTTGGTTTGGGTAGCATATGAAATCATAAAACATAAATAATATAATTTTCCTCACAATGAAACCACGTGAAATAACTTAGTCCTAAGATCAACCAGAACTATTATCACAAAAACACCCAAAAACTACTACTACAGACTTCATATTAAAAAATCACATTATAATTCAATGAAAATCATTTAAATTACTTCTCTTTTTTATATTTATCATTTAATTAATTCATTCATTATCGATTAATTAACATTATTCTTATTACATTCCATTAAACATTAATTAACATTAATTAAAACACACTTTAACATCCTAAAGAAAATCCCATATTGCTTATGAATAATCCAACTCAGTCTATAGTTTCTAGAGATTGACTTCATTTGAATTAGAGTAAGTAAAACCCAATTTTAGGTAATTTATTATTCATTATTATCATTAAATAATTCATGTAACTCTAAGAAAACATCATAATATTCCATCAAATAGATTCTTACCAAGAACATCGAGTTTCCTCAAGAAGTGTGGAATGGAAATCCCAGAAGCAATCAACCAAACCACCAAGACATTAAATTGGTATATTAAAACGAAAAATTGGGAATGAGAATAAAAATGGCTAAGATCATATTTAACTTGTTCCATCATCCGAGGTTCTATCCTTGAGACCCACATACTTACCATATTTCCTCTTATTGTCGTTGGCATAAAGTACTACCAATAACTCATCCCCCACCCTTTTCCCATCGTCCATCCCAATATCACATCGCATGATATTTAAAGGCACATATTTAGAAAACATATAGTGCATCAAACAACAAATAAAGTCAACAGGGTATCATATTCCAAAAATAAGGCATTTATCCTTTACATGAAAATATATTCTCACAACCCCCAATACAAGGATTTAATCATTTATAAACAATAGGAAATTTCTGCCCCATGGGTTTATCTTTATCAAACAGTTGGTTTTTATTCCAAAATGAATTAACTTGTTCAATAATCATCAGATCCACCCATGGGTAAACAAAATTACCAGCTATAACAAGATTTCAATATTAATTCAGCATGCTTCCTATAATTTTACATTTTTAACTATCCTTAGAGATGATAAATTCTCATTACCACGCCATTAATCATTAATCTCACTAACAGGAATTCCAAGTTCATGTTTTTTTCGAATTTCATTAACACAAGGAATAACATATTCAATTAAACATGATTTTTTCATCAATTGGATTATCATAATATTATAATAACCACTATATTTTTTAATCATTCATCATTTATTATATTTAATGAAACCAATAAAATTAAAAGTTTTTAATTATTTAATTATTAAATTGAGAAAAACATTTTATTCTATCCATAACAAGCATTCTAAATAATATAATATAGATACCTCAATATCTATAAAAGCTAGCTGCAAACCATTATTCTAGTGGATGGAACAAACAACCACTTACCATAACCAATTAGTTATTAATATTGGTCAATATATATTTGGTAAAATACACCGTTATACAAACAGAAAAAAAACATTAAATTAAAAATTTTACACAAATAAATAAAAGAATAAATTGATTTTCTATATCAACATTGTCAACATTCTTAACATAAGAGTGGATCAAAGTCATGGATAATGTATCAACTATCCCATGAGAGAACTATTATCTCCAAGGGTAATCATTCCATGAAAACGTTAGAAAACAAAAAACACCAATATAATAATGGATAAAATCCCCCATAAAATGTAAATAAGGAACATACATAAATGATATCAACTGACATAAACATTTAGAAAAAAGCAGAGGAACCTATCTTAGATCATCATGGATTGAACTCGAGATGTAGATGATTTAAATATATCAAAAAGAGGACTAAAATCCTTCGAACATTACGCTAGGGTTTCTATGGTTTCAAATAAATGAGTTAAAAAATATTTAGTTCGAGGAACTTAGAGATTTTATAGGTAGATAGGTTTTTCAAAGAATATATTGTAACCCCTAGTACCATTCCACAATCCACCTAGACCGTGATATGTTTATAGGAGACCATGCAACATTCCCCCAGTCAAACCCGCATCGTGGATCCAAAACTGAATCCATAGAACATATCATATATATCTTGGTTTATGGACTACATTTCCCCTATAAAACACAATTAAATCACCTCTGATTTCTCATTAGCAAAAAAAAAATTCTACAACGTGGCCACCTTGGTCAATATTACAGTGCTTGACATAGAGGAGGGGCCTATATTGTGTACAAACACCATGACACATCATGGACTAAATTGGTAGTAACCATGATTTCATATTTTTATCCTTTCTACATTATTGATAGAAGTACACATAGTATAAGCCTATATTACAGTGCAACCCATTTCTTAATACCTTAGCTTGGCCTCAAATGATTGTGACATCATCATTTCTAAAATTTCCCTCTAAAATATATAGAACCTCCCCCATATGCCTCCAACACCAAAAAAACACAATGGGAGGGGACAAAATGGTCTACTATATTACATTTGCTACCTATGAAACCACTATCATCCTCAATAATATAAAACCAAAAAAGTTGAAAAAAAGATAAAGGGGTCGTCCAATCAACAACACCAAAATATACCTATAAAAATCTCACTATAACTAGAGCATAATAACCCCACTCAAGAGAAATAGTCTTAAAACCATACTACAACAACATTTAGATCCAGAAAACCCCAAGGATAGATACTGATAAAACGAGTGTAAATCAATAAAAAACACAAACATAAAACTATCTCATAAACATGAAAAAGATCAATATTCTCAAAATGAGAAATGATACTATAGAAGAGATAAACAAAAAAAACATTTGAGTACTAACCACAAAAATATGAATCTTATTCTTATGTGTTGTCCACTATGAAACTATTCCACTATAAGACACAAAACATAAGAATTACATGGCCATACAACCCCTTCTCCTGGAAGTCTTGGATCTCTACAGGACACTACATAACTGAAGTATCATATTTAATTTTGATATTATCACAATTAATGGAATCAGAGTCTTTGTGAAGTTAATATAGAACCTAATACATGTGAACAACATTGTGTTTCTTTATTACCTAGGTGGGATGTGATATCTGATAAGACACTACTGCAGCCTGAGCTAACCACTTTAATGTCCCAACAAAACGGGGATATAACGTACTCTAATAAACAAACATTCATTACAAGTTATTAAAAATCACTATTAAGAAAACATAATATACAATATCAAACTCTATAAGTATCCTCCTTTGATCAACATAGGAATTATAATAATCTTGTGAAACCTTCATTATTTTCAAAAATACCTAAACTATCTCTGTCATATTGTGTACTTGTTGTGGATAAAGAATTAATGCCTCTCCGACTTGATTCTAGCACAATGATGAATGGAAATGTTAGCCTTAAAAATCATCAAATGTTTCCATACCAATTGAGGATTCAAATAGTATGGTAATAAAAATCAACCAAATACTAGTTATACATCCACAATCCTCAAAAAATAATTATACAAGAAAATAACTTTTCATTAAAAATATGAATAGTCTACACTATCTAAACATCCATTTACAGATGAAAATTAGTTATTAGGAATAACTGAGATCCAAAATCATGTTTCAGTCCTCTCCACTTACTGAAGGTAAAACTAGTATCATGGTTAGAGATGATCGGCCTTAGGACTCTATATAGTTTCACTACCTCCTCTAGATACTATATTGATAAAACCTCCCCCATGATGGACCCATTAAACACTATAATATGTGATGGTTTCATAAAAAAATCTAATATCACCCATATATCATCAAGTATTACTAGATCTCAATATAAAATTTTATTTAATTTCATCCAAATGTCCTCCCACTTCCAATAATGAACATCTAACAGCTAGAGAAAACCACCGGAAAAAAATGGTGCACAACAATTACCTTTTGGTAGAAAAAAAATCAAGATAAAAATTTTGAAAACACAATCTTAAACCAAGACTACAAAATCATCAAAATTAGAGTTCAATACATCTATATCACACAATAATACACTTTTAATGGTGAAATATGGAAATAATGGAGATAAATTTCATATTAGGGATGATAAAAATCCAATTAAACAATTCCTGGTGATGATCATTCTCAGACTAACCACTATGGGAATCACTAAAAACAAATTAGTATCTCCATGCCACTACCCAAAAATCAACTAGTTGGGACTCCTCCACCTCCTAAACCAAATAAAACTACAATATTTTTTTATAAAAGACAATATCTTCCTCCAATATCCCATATATAATTATACATAAAAGATGACTTCTACATCACTTTCTAGGAATATCCAAATTCACACAAGGCACTACTAAGTGACTTTATTATCGGTGCATCCACCACAATATTACAATTTAATGTTTTATATAAAATATAGAAGTTCCATTCCAGCAATAATTTCATTCACCACCATGTTGATAAGTACAAGTCATTTATGGAGTAAAAATACAGACATCTCCTATGATCAGTAAAAACCAAAACCACTCATTTTTGAGGTAATGTCTCCATCAAATCAAGAAAAATAAAATGTCTAACCACTCGGGATAATGGGTGTCCTATTTAGGCTCATGGATATGTAATTTATGAGGACCTTAAGAAAAGAATGATATATGTTGTATCAATACACATCCCAACCCAAGACGTAAAGAATAAAAAACCTGAAACCTAACTACCTCTAAAAGATATCAATTTACTGTAGTGCTAAACAATTTCTAAATTAGGTATTCAAAGGGTGTGTGAAACTAGTCAGTCTACAATAATGGATGATTATTTTGGGTGAATACAATCATATTAGTCACAACCTAAGAGAAATATATTATGAACCTCATATAATATCCTTCATGAAAATTTTAAAAAATCTATCATGATGCTAGTTTTTTGTAGATTGTGTTTATTTAAAAGTTTTGATGTTGTTAAAAAATAAACAATGTCAAAGGAGGTGCGAAAATATGATGAGAATATCATAAAGGATCACATGGAATATGAATTTCTGAAAGGATCACATAGAGGGAAAAGGTCCTGAAGGTTCATGAGGAAAATGAATATCAAAACTGATAACATGAACGGATTATGTGATTTCATGAAGTTTCAACTATTCATGAGAATTGATCATGTGATTTCATATGTCTATAGTAATCGTGCTTTGATATCATGGGACACACATGAAGTCAATTAATAATATTCTACGGATCTTATAAAGATATCATTTGAAGTACTTGAAGACACATAATGATTTTCTAGGGACATAATGATGAGATCACGAAAATCTTATTAAGAAAAATATTCCAGAAATTATGAAGATTTATTTTGGTCTCACATAATAATGAGACCAAAATATTATCAATTGAGCAATAAATTAGGTCATGTAAAGCACTGGGAGACAATATCACTGACCACATTGTCATTATTAGATCTCACCATAGGATCACACGATGCAACCATGATTATAGTTCAATATCATGATGGGAACACATGAAGAGGTGAAAGAAAATTATGTTTACTAGTACTTGATGGTCTTCAGATATAGAAATGGGATCACATGAAGTGTATAACCATGTTATTTTATATTAAATAATTAATGAATAACAAGGATTTCTAGAGTTAATGTAGTGAATCTATGCCAATAATTTTTCCTCAAACCATCTATAATAAGTACAATTTTTTTTTATTTTGTTGATTAGAATAGGGAATCGTGAAGTGGTATCATGAATTTATCTTTTCAAGGTTTTTGTGTAATCAATTTCTCTAAATCTCGTAATTTTTTTGTAATGAAAATAGATACTCATATCTGCATCATGATATCCAAGTTATCCGAAGAGGGACTCATGAAGGGGTATTGTGAGGATATCCTATTAAAGGGATGAATGAAATTGATGTTTTCATATATAGATAGAACCATTTTTATAACTTGTTCCATGTAACCTAAATAATGTCTTACACCAGAGTAATCTAGTCCACATCAAAAAATAATGTATCACATATGGGTCTTGAGATGGGGTATTGTGAAAGGATTTCATGAAAGGGTCTTGCTTAATGAAATATGTTCTTGGGTTTCCCTTTGGATAGTATCATTTTCATTTCAAAATTATGAATAAGAATAATAAGAATATTGATGATCTTCACCATTCAATAATATATTCATAATGAATTTATTCACTATTATTTTCAAGATAGTGAAAGGAAGACTTAGAATCTATCAATAAACCTGAAAATTTTATAATGATTTTCAATGGCCTCTCATAGAAACTTCATAGTCAATCGTATGTAAAAATTAAGTCTACAAATGAGAATTTAAATTTCATAGGAATAAATAATACATTCTATGAAACATACAAAAGTTGAAGTTATTCTTCTTTGGCCTAAATTTTAATTTTTCCCTTCCAAATCAGTGATCATAAGAGGTAATTGTGATGGTAGTGGTCCCCAAGAGAAAATACAAATACTCTAAACATTGAAAGGGTATTCATCCCAAGTAAGGGTGACCTATCCCTAACCAACAAGCAGTGAGCTTTGTGATATTAGTGCACCAACACTCAATTCAATGCATTCTCATTGGACAATCCAATAATGGTGAATCAAAGAAAAATCTAGGTTTTCATTTTATTTTTATCATTATTTACTTTTAGTGCATTACCATCGAGTAAATTTGGTAAGGATAAGATAAATTTAAAAAATAAAGAGAAAAAAAAGTTACCCTTCTAATAAAAATTTCATGATCCATTTGGTTAGGAGAAATTTTTTAAATAATATATACATTCTAATTCACCCCCATGGTATTTATGCCCCTTTTGGGAACATTGACTGGTTCCATGTAGTAGGTTTATTTTAATGCATTTTTTTATTCTAGAAGGGATTATTCTAATATTGAAATTAAATATTCAGTTTTATATAATAATTGTGTGTAGTGGGAATGGATATAACCTCAAAGAAGAATCTGAATTCTTATGGAATTCATCAACAATGATGTTTCTATAGAAAGAATGTGTTTTAGTTTAAGAAGGAATTTTTTTTTATTGTGAGAAAATTTACACATTCAATGATACTAAAATAATTATTTAATAAACTTACATTAAAATTGATTTTGTAACTACATATTATGATGAAATTACAATAATTCAAAATGTGGAACTTTTCAAAATAAAAAAATAATTGCATTAGAAATTAAAATAAAAAATAAGTCTCAATATAGAAATATCAAACCATAGTATATTGATGTAAAAAAACTAGATGGTTAAAATAAAATACTTGTATAAGTGGCCATTGATCTAATAGAGAAGAATGATTCATGAGTTTATGAATATAAAGTGATTTCCCTGTATAAGGAAAAAGTAAAATATAAGGAAACATTATATAACATGAACTCTAAAAAAATCAGAGTTTAGTATAAAAAATTATGACCTTGCTAAACACTTGGAACAATTTTTTTAGGAAAATAAAACCCTACAATAAAAGATGGAATTATTTGACTATTATGTTATTTAAATTAATTTTAAAATAAATGAGCAAATTGACATGTTTGTGAAGATCTCTTAGGAATTTTAATCAAAGATGGAAATTTTAACACTCTCCAAAGAGAACATAATTCTCAATTTAAATCATGAGAAATGAAGATTAAATAATTAGGAGAAGATCTAGAATCATCCAAGAAAGAAGTTAATCAATATAATTCTAAATTAAATCCAACATTAAAGGATGATTTCATATATTATTCGATGATCTGCATGTAGGTAGTAATGAAATTAATATAACATATCATATTTTAGAGTAAAAATAAGAGTTTATTATCTTATCCAAAAGGAAATTTTATCTTGTAAATATAAATTTACAGGAAATAATTACATCATGTTCTATTTTAGTGTATGGTATCTTCATATTTAAGATTTTTATTTTGATTATTTGGAATATAATTCATGAATTTAAGATAGGAGTATTTATAAATATGAAGAAAGAATATTCTGCTGGGATATATTTGAAGAAAATTTAATTACACTAGAGTATCCATAAAATGATATTATATTAAAAGATTGGGACATACCATGACTATGTGTCAAGAATCCATTAGGCTTAATATTATAAGTATATCTCTGGATGCATCTACCTCACAACCTAGAAATTATAAATCATGGAATTTTTTTAATAGGAGATGTTTTATATATTCCAATAATAAGTATTTGAAATGATATTGGAGATGGAATAATGAAAGAGAGTTGAAGGGAACCACCATAAAGGAGATCCCCATATCTGCTATTGTATAATGAGAAATCCTATGATGGAAGACAACCTTATAAGTTGAAAAGATGTTTAATATAACATAAGACACCTAAGGATCTCAAAAATATTTTTACTAAGTAAATTCTTTATTACACTCATAATAGATGTATTCAAGAGAATAAGAATGAACATGGATGAAAATGGGGAGATCTTATCTAGTTGTGATTATGAATAATGTGAATTTACTGACAGACCACTCTAAAAAAGAAAGCGTGAGGTGACTGAGATAACTGATAAAATAAAAAATTATTAAATATTCCCTAAAAATATAATGTGTCATGTAAAAAGGTGTGAAGTTAAGTAGAAATAAGTAGCAATAAAATGGAGAAAAAAGTAAGAGTCAATGTCTATTGGAAATATTCCTGATAAGAAAAAGAACAATTAAAATGATGTATATTTGGATCGTAAAGGAATGAAATTTGTACTAGCGTGTTTACAACCAAAAATCTAAAAAATATCTAGGTTATAGAACATATATATCAGAAGAATACTTACCATGTGGGTAAAAAAAAAATTTATGGCCAAGCTAGTTGATGTTTATTGATTAGTTATAATAAGAACAAAAATTGGGAAATTCATAGCATTTAATTATCAAAGGGTAGGTCCATCATGATTGACCACAATCCTATTATTAAGCATTTTTGTGGTACCCCTCTACCTACACATTTAATTTTTTGGTATGTTTTTAAGAGGTGTAGGATAAAGGGGGATAAACAATATGTGGTTTGTGTATGATGAAGTGGAACTGAGGAATAATTTGAGTGGAGATACATGAAATAAGAAGAATTAGAACTCCTCAAATAAAAATATAATATCAGATTCAACAAGATGTGTTATAAAAAAAAATTATTTTTCAAATATGTATTAGGAGGTTCCATTCTATGGAAAAGAGAGAGTGTAAACTGAATATTCTAATGTATAACTGAAGAGTGATAAAAGATATACACGAATGACTAGTAGCTCTAAGCCACATTTAATACTCAAACATTGATATAAGACCTCAATTCAAGTGGTATTTGTAAAGTGAGAGAAGGAATATTGATAAAAAATAAACAAAATTTTTGTATTTCATGATTCTATATCTTGTTCTAACAATTTAGTAACATCTAAATATTTTGAAGATACCAAGAAACAACTAGTTAAAATGCATAACAAGTCTACACTTGGTCTCCCTATTAAAAAGAGTAATTTGAAATGTTGCAACAACTATATAATTGGTATTAATAATTTGTAGCAGTCCAAAGTTATTTGATTTTTTGGATATGTGGAGATAATCACTTTTGGATATATATCCTCAAATGATAAGAGAGTCCTCTAAATAATTGAATAAATCAATACTAATATCATTTTTTGAATTAATTGATTGAAATGGAAACATTTGTTGTAAATTTTCATAAACTCTCCTATAATGAGTCTGATTCAATAGTCCAATAGGATCCTTAAATGACTGAATATCAAGACTAAAATTTCCAATGATGAAAATATGTAAGGAAAAATATGGATCTATTCTTGAAAACAATGAGAAGAAAAAAGCTTTAATCCTAAGTTGATAAATGATGTTGATGGTGAAATTGAAAATAGTTGGCATATCCATGTGATATTTGGATATAAACCTATACTTTCACATGGGATAAATAGTGTTTAATGACCAAATGATTAGAAACATTTCATGTTATATGAATTTCCGGAGTTGTAAAAATTATGTGTATTACTTCATGATTATTTAGATTGTTGAAAATATAAAAAATAGAGATCACTGATTAATGGAGGGTGAAGTCCTAGATGAAGGAATCCTCTCTGAAATTCTATGGGAAAGTTGGATATTGATGTCAATTCTCTAATCAGTCTCCATTTTGACAATTAATGTCTTGTAAATCATAGAGAAAATCCAGTCCATCACTCAATTGTAAAGAACATAGAAATCAGGAATCTCATAATTTCGGATAATTTGGTGAACTAACTTGTTAATATTGAGTATGTGCTAGCTGAAATAAAGGTTCTAGAAATTCTAATGAAATAATTCCTCAATGAGGCATTTGAGTGGAATCGATTAGCTCTTAGAGTTCAGTCACCTCCATACACTTGAACATTGTGGATGTAGGAGACCCTCTAACTATGGGATGGTTTTTTTCCCATATGTGATTATTTTTTCTATTTAATATATTACAGAACACAATGGAGTTAACTTTGTCTTCATTGACAAATGGTGATAAAATTTATTGATAAATAATATGGGGAAAAGTTGAAAGAGGAAGAAGTGAATCTTGAGTATTTTTAAATATGGTGGTGCTAATGTTGATATTTTAATAACGTGGAATCCAAAAGGGGAGTAGAATTTGGGTTAATGATGTGATTAGATGACATGTTCTAGTTAATAAATGATTCGGAAGGTCGAACATGGTCAATATTTTTTGTAATAGGAAGATTTTTAAAATTTGGTTCAAGAATGAAGTGATTCATCCAGTAACAATGGATTCTACTCTCATTTATAAATTCCAAGATTTACAAATTTGGGGGTATAGTATGTGTTAAGGAAATATTTTTCCACTATTTGGTGTTGTATAATGATAATGGTTTCCCATATTCATGAATTTTAATAATGTTTATTCCTCATGTTTTAAAGTCTTTTCAACAAACACAACAGGTGAGATTGTTGGAAAAAATATATCTTCGTAGTGCTATTCGGATGATGGTTTTTTTTGAAATGTTTTTAAGTTGTTCAAAAAGGATAATTGTAAATTGAGGAATTAAGATTTGATGAAAATTTCTTAATTGAGCATGCAGAACATGATGTATGAACTGATCGTGTTAAAGTAATAATGATCAAATTAAGTGCATAAAAACATGTGAAGGGATCACATGATCACATCTTTTCCAACCCATACAAAAATGAGATCATGTGAAACACTTGAAGAGACATAATTATTATCAATGGATATCATGAATATTTCATGAAAATCACTTGAATACATCTCAGGGATGACTAGGGATCTCACAAAGATATCACACGAAGAAAATAAAGGAAAAGAGGCAAGAAATTATAGAAATATCTCACTATCACCTGAAAACATGTGACGTAATTCTTTTTAATCAATATATTATTGATTCCATGTGAAGAATTTAAATGAAATGTCACTGGTTTCATTATCATAATTGGATCTTGAGATGGGATCACATGAAGTTTTCATGATTATGTTTGGATCTCATGATAAGATCAAAATAAGTCATGGATGAAAATGAATCTGACCACAACATTATTATTTTTGGGATCTAATGATGGGATTGAAAAAAACATGTAATGGAGTTTAATCAAGTGGTGGAATATATAGCTAATAATGATTTCTGGAGTTAAATTAGTGGATTTATACCTATAAATAACTCATAACCCATAAATAAGAAGTTTAGAAGTGTTATTTAGTGGGTTTATCATAAGATGGAATCCCAAAGGGGTATCATGAAGATATATTATTAAGGGATTTATGTGCTCTAATAATAGGTTTTATAACTTTTTTTCATAAGTAGAATAGAGGCTCATACTAGAGTCATGTGATTTATATGATTTGAAGAGGGACTTGTGAAGGGGTATCATAGAGATGTGTTGTTAAGGGAAGACTGTAATGGGTGTTTTCATGTATAGGTAGTCCAGTTTGTCTCACTTTATCTACATATACAGAATATGATCTCATTCCTTAGTCACATGATCTATGTGAATGGATGATGTTCTCATAAAGGGGTCTCATGAAGATGTATTTCAATGTGGTCTTTTGCATGGGTTACATGTCTTGGTCAATTACAAGGTGACATTTTCAAGGATTACCCTATGAATAGTTTCATAGTCATATATAAATTATATAGAGGAATAAGAAGAAGATGGCTGAGTATCTACATCATTTGATAATATTTGCTGAATGATTTTATTTACAACTACATCGATGATAAAGAAAGAAGGACATGAAATCTATTGAATAAATTTCTATGGTGAGGAGGATTTTCTATATTCTCTCATGTAATGTTTATTATTGATCTTATGTTTACATTAAGGAAATTAAGGATCATGCTATTATGAAATGAACCTATTATACATTTGGTGAATCTTGCTGCAAGAGATGAAATTGTTTTTGTATGAATAATTTTTTTCCCTTCTAAATCAATGAGAATAAGATTAAAACATGAGGGGGTGTTCTTAGGTAGATGGTAAATATAACCCCATAGTTGTAAGGGTAGTGGTCCGAGGAATGGGTGACCAAGACTAAACAAAAATAGTGATCTTAGTAATTTTGGTGAACTAACACATAGATGGATGCATGCCCCTTAGACAGTCCAATAGTAGTGTACCAAGTAAAAATACTTATTTCCAAATGATTAATTTGTTACGTTAATTTTTTTAATAGATATATGATAAAGTTGATGATGATAATATGAATATAAATACAAAATATAAATATAAGTGTCCCTTACAATAATAAGGGAAATATTGATTGGAGAAGGAATAATTATGTAAGGAATATCTATTCCTTGATTCACCCCTTCTATCATGATATCTAAACCGTTTTTCGGAAAAATAATGACCAAGGAATCTAAAAAAATCCACAATAGTATTGGGATATTTATTTTGAAAAAACTCTCATTTATTTTCAAATGGTCCAAAACCACTTCTTGTTGGGACATGAAAAACCCAATGAAATGAACTTCCCGACCCTAGAACTCACACTTTGATAAATTTTTAAACAGTTGTTGATGATAAATAATTCCCAAATTGAAACATAGATAATATAAATACTAATCCTTACACGCATAATACACATGTATTTTTTGATTAAAACTACCACAAACTGATCCATAAACTCCTTGAACACTACATTCATCAAAATCACAAATATTTTTGGACTGTTAATAACATCGAATGACATCACATAAAACATATAATTCCCATGGGGACATTAAAAAGTGGTCTTTATGAAATACTCATCCTCCTCTCTCATATGATGATATCACAACCCTATATTGGTATTTATGAACCAAATATCATATTTTAGTTGATTGAATAAATCATAAATTAATGGAATAGGATAAAAGTTCATTAGTATCACCTGGATTAAGTGATTTTATTCAATACAATGATGAAAACTATATTCAGTATTATTCATGATCAAAATTTGTGAACCCCAATTTAAAACACATAGTGAAACATAACCTTATTGAAATATATCCATGAGGAATACCCAAAGCTATTGCAACACAGTGTATATTGAGACATCATGATTGTAAAAACAATGATTAGAAGAAAAATCCCAAACTCAGTCTCTAATCCAAGAGGAAACACTAAAACATCCTCAGGAATGACATCAAGGTAATCTTATAAAAATATAGGAAACACAAATGTCATAAATTATAATGAAATTAGCACCATCTCTATCATTAAGGAAGAAAAGGACGAAACAATCCTCTCACCCACTTAAGGGTCTCACTCTCCATTGAAAATTGTTGGCTCTTAATCATAATCATAGAAAGAAAACTTTATACTGCTGAAATCCACAACACCATTTATTGAATATAAATAACCCATAATAAGGAAAATGTCATAGGATATATCAATAAACAATATAAGTACCCCAAAGAATACTTCTTTCCAGAACAATATCATTTTCCCTATTTACTCCAAATAGAAAATATTTAACTCTCACTGGTTTTGTCACTGCTGAGGCCATTAGAAGCCACTCTACCTCAATTCCCAAATTACAAACTATAGAAGGTGATATGAGGGAGTTTGTGTATCCAATATTTAAAAATGAATGCCCTATGTAGAGAAAAAAACAAAAGGGTGACCTGAATGATGATGTGATTACCCATCACTTGCAATTCTAGAGAATTTACCAAACCCATACCTACTCCAACAAATATCTAACCCTAATTAAGAAAACCTTTATAGTTTCACTCTTCTCACTAATTAATAGGTTCATATTAATGATATCCCATAGCCACAAAAGCTTCTCTCTAACGATCCTAAGATAGAGAAACATAATAATACTTCCATGGATGAAACATCCTTAATAGAAGATATTGAAGTAGAACACATAGTTTGCACTACTTACTTAGAATGGTTATGAACTCTCAATTATGATGACCTTATCATTCACTTGAAAAATATACATTCAATCCCTTAATAAGGGCCCAATATACCCCACCCCTTGAGAATCTATTTGATGGGGGATGGTAGCTACCCCCTTCCAAACCATAAAGTCTTATATATAGGAAACTAGGAATCTGAAACCATAACTTTTCTTTGTGAGGATTTCTAATGAATACCCTATCATAATGAATCATATCTATCCTGTGACCTCTCAATAACCTTTAATCTCACTAGTACCTTAATATATGTTGAAAATGTGAATTATATGACTTGATTATATATATATGGATATATATCTTCATTAAAATGAATCACCTTGACCACTGCATCTAGAAATATGTTTGAATCATATCAGATAATTATTATATAATCGATCCTAAAATCCCACATGATGAAACATCTTTATAAAAGGGTAAGAGTCTCTAAGATAGTAGCCTCTTTAACTATCAAAGAATGAAATTCTTCTCAGAACAAGTACGTAAAGATACCGAACGAGACCTATGAATCATTTTAATTCCTATGTAACCATATCCACCGCCACTTTTCTACTACACATAGAATCACCACAACCATTGAAACCCAATTCTCCAACAGATCATGGTTCAAACAAAAATCTATCTTCACAACCTCCTACCAGTCCTCTATTAAGGAGACTAAAATGGGTTACACATTCTTCTGAATACTTGGTCATTGAAACTCTTAGGGATTAATCATCTAATTTTCTTTTTCCTCAACCTCTACTCTTTACTGATTTTCCAAACCGTATTGTTGAACATATTCAGTCAGAACCTGGTGAGGATTCGGTCTTAAATCAATGTTTAAGAAATTAAAAATATTAATGGACCCCAAAAATACAATATGGAATATTTATGATTAATTAATTAGTAATATATTTATTTTATTATTTTATTATTTTATTATTTATCCTTTACCAATGTCTATGCATTTCAAACACAGGTTTATAGATGATTGATGCAAGATACTTTCCAAGTATCTACCCCAAAACCAGTGTCAGTTTCCATAATAGGGGTTTTAAAATTAATGGTATGTCTATTAGATCACAATTGGCCCTAAATAATCATTCCATGTATGGTCTTCCTTATTTACATCACTTGATAAATATAGAAAGTAATGTTTCTCTTCCAACTAATGTAGTCCTCACCTCTCCCTAACTCCAAACTTCATCATTCACCTCAGCTTGATCCTTTTATACAACTTTATAATGAACCCTACCCCTAAATTTTACCCCTAACATGTTGTAAATAATAAAATGTGGATAGTGACAACTCAATATCAGCCTCCAGTAGGCCTCTGGTTAGTGACTTCAACTGAGGGTATATCATACATATAAATGATAGGAATTAACCTATAAAAGAAAATTCAAAAGAGAGAGATACTACATTCACATAAATTAAATCATAATAAGATATATAAGAAAAATATCAGTTTCATACTTGTAATGTGACACAAAACTATTTTTTAAAAGAAACAACATTCACTAAAAAATAAACTCAGAAGTAAGAAAGAGTCCCAAAAACCTCCTACTAAACCATGATATAAAAATTTCAATCTCATTCTCCATCCTAATCATTTTATATTGAAAAAACAAGGTGACAATAATAGTTTTAATTTGTAGTATTCTCTCGAGATCCTCTTATGTAAAAAATAATGATAGAATAATAAATCATAGTTAACAAAATATGAAACAAAGTAGTCGCCTAAATAGCTATACTATGCTTCTTTTCCTCACCATTGATAACTCCCATCATATATCACATACAATAAGTCATGTATTATAATAATATAACAACATGGGTATCCTTTTACAACTCCCCAACCAGTTTTCCTCTCTTCACCTACATGAAACATTCTAATACAACTCTATTCAAAATAAAAAATCCCAGAGTGGTGGGATATAATATGAAATCATATATCTTTTGTAACATGAAATCTTATCATCCCATTACGCATATCTATATTGTAACAAAGTAGTTTTCAAGAGCCACCATAGATTATATTGAATTTATTATACAACATGTATTATTCCCCATTCCATTTCAACACATACACTATGTTATAAATCCCAAACGCGTCAAACCTATAATATAGATTTTTATACAGTATCTGAAGATACATGTGTTTGGGATAACCCCAATACATTACAGACCGCAAAACACATATGTGGGATACCTGACACCATTCATATGAGTATATAATAATACAAATAGAATTGAACAGATCCAGAGGGGGTTCTCAGCCATCTATCCCTCACTAACCTGGATATTGGGGAAAACCTATTCAAGAATCTAATAGGTGTTAGTCAACCAAGTGAAATGGGTCGGGTAGTATATGAAACAATAAAACATAAATTCTATAATATATATCACAACCATACTATGGAAAATAACATTTTCATTGGCTAAACTATAGCTATTGTAACTCAGACACCTGACTACTAGTGCTAAGGACTAGGTATCCTGAAATTTCAAAAAAATCAATAAGAAAATTTTAAATTAATCCTTACTTTTTATAGTTATCCTTTGGTTAATTAATTAATTTACTATTAATTTACGTTATTTTGATTAAAATAAATTAACCCCCAATTAAAACTGATTAAACAACACATTAATATCATATGGTGAAGTCCATACACTCTAGGAATAATCCATTCTTGCCAAAGATTTCCCAAGATTAGCATCTATTGTATTAAAAAAGAAAAAAATGGGTTAAAACATTTATTAACCATTATTTTTAGTCAATAATATTTGTTACTCTAGGATAACACTATATGGTACCGTAAAAGAGGTGTATAATCACGAACATCCTACTACCTCAAGCAGGGGGAAAGGGAATATAGACAAAAATATACCTGACCATCTGGCCATTAAAAATATTTATTAATAGAAACCATCCAACATAAGCACAATAATAGGAAATGTAAGATTAAACCCATTCTATCATCTTCGGTATTATTATGGAAACCCACATACATATCATCATACATCTCACTATCACAAGCATCAAATGTTTCCACAACCTTGAAGGACCCCACCCATATCTCCTCAACATATTAGGATCACATTAAATTGCATATTAAAGATCATATACAACGAAAAAAATTCATAAAACAATAAAGATAGTTAAGATGAAACCATGGGCCTAATTTTAGGCACTTAGCCTTTACGTGTAAATAGGCTCTGATTCCCCTAATACATGGAATCCATAATTTATAAAAAATGGTCCCTCTTGACCCAAACTATTTATATTTATCAATATAATATTTTTTATTCCATGTTGAATTAACTGATTCAATTATATTATGTTTCAAATAGGGGTAACCTAATACATCACCAATAACTATCTATCAAAATTAATTAAGCATGCTTCCTAGATTTTACATATATAAAAAGATTTAGGGAATAAATATTCTTCGAATCATGAATTTAATCAGCAATATAATCAAAAGGAATTTCATATTCAATTTCATTATCCAATTCCATTAACTCTTTGGAATAACATATTCAATTAATGATGCATTCTATATCAATTTTATTACTATCAAATTATAAGAAACACCCTCTTTATTAATCATGCCTCTTCATTGATTCTTATGTCGACCAAAAAAATTACCAAAATTTATGTTCTTTACCAATTTCATCAAGAATAAAAGATAATCCATGTAGAAAAAGAATTTTAAATATTATAATATACATACAACATTATCAAGAAAATCTATAGGAAAAATGATATCATGGTGGAAAATACATGTGACCACTAACCATAACTTATTCTGTATTAATCCAATTCAATAAATGTTAAATTTATTATACATTTATAAAATGGGAAAAACTATATTGAATTTGTGATTTCATGTAAATAAATAATTTAAAAAATTAATCCCCTAACTAAAAAGTTTCAATGATCTTCATACGAGAAAAAATCAAAATCACATATCGAGGAACACAACAACAATGAGTAAAATATCATCTATCAAGGATGTTATTACTGGAAAATTATATTATAAGAGAGTGAAAAATAATTTATAACAATGAAAAAAATCTTAAAAAACGTTTAATAAATAATAAGAGGAAATGAGACCAAGCTAGAAGAAACATATTGAAACAAGAGATGAACCCTCCTGAGATTATTGCAGATTGAACATTATTAAGTTAACAATTGATCTCTATCAAAATGGGGATTCAAAACCTTTGACAAGTACAATGGGTTAAGATAAATGAGTGGTAGAAAACTAGTTTTGTGGTATTCATGGGAACTTATAGGAAAATAGAAATTTTTAGGATCACGATACAACCATTAGTATCATACCATGGACCATCTAAATAATGGTTTAGTAGGGGAGACCATGTTACAACCCCTAGTGAAACCCACATCTTGGATCCATAGTAGTATCCATGGAATGAATCCTATTTTGATGGGGGTATGTTGGAATTTTATTTATACAACAACCCATACAATATCAACCACGAATTTTACATAGACCTTAATACCTCTATGATTCAGCCACCTTGATCCACATCACAATAGTAGCTACTAGGGAATTTATTATGCCATATACAACCGCCATGGTGTAGTCATGCCTTATAATGTTAGTATCCAAATTTTCCTCCATTGATCCCCCTATGTTTTAGTCAGGGACAACTACACATAATCCTTTCTTTTAGCATATATCGTGGCTCCACATCAAAATCTGGCCTCAAATGGTGGTGGAAATCACATTTTCCACATTTTAACTCATAAATCCTTGAAACCTCCTCAATGTGTCTTCAAAAAATTGAAGTGTGTGTACACTAAAGTCGATGGCCTTATATGAAGGTAATAATCTATGATTCAATACTAATTTTTCTAAGATTGTGTCACCTCAAACTAAATTGACCCTAATGGGAATTATTTTCATGTATACATAGAGATACCAGTAATATTTTGAGGATTTTTGGAAAAGGTTGATGATAACCTCTATCATGATACTTCTAGAGGTGGGGGTTCAGTATGGGGTATTTTGTGATACCTCTAGAACATGGATTTCATGAGATATGATTTAAAGGTACATAGTGAATACTTCTAGGTCCTGGTAGTTGGGGCCCCATGAATAGAACTATGTGACCAATGATTAGGAGATATTGTGGTGACACTACCTTATGGTTGAGCAATTTATCATCTCTTCCGACCAAAAGAGTATTAGGTATATCATTTCATTGAAATATTTTAACTTCATTTTGAGAATATGGAAAAATATCATGAGGGATTTTGACTGTGATATAGTATATACTTCTCTAAAGGGGAACTTGATGGTAGATTCACTCATTAAGAGATCATGATCATATTTTTTAAGCGATACATTATGAATTTTTTTTACATTTTAGTTATCCTTAGTGGATGAGGACGGTTCATCTTACCTCTAGTCAATTGTTGTTACCCCTAAAATTATTTCACAAGTTATGGTAGATGATGATGGAGATATTGATTTTTAAGTCATTCATTGGTATATATCCTAAATACATTTTCCGTTTATATTTTAAAAATATGGGTAGAATTTCATCCATTTGTGAGGTAAATTTATTTCACCATTCATGTTGTGAGAAGAGGTACTATGGGAGTTTCATACAATCCCATTATTAGTATATCCAGGCACTGTAAATATGTACTAGGACCTTCAAAACTAATTCTTGTAGATAGTATTGAAGATGTGTCAAGGTGGTTTTATCTCTTGATGACTCACTCACTTGAAGATGAAGGATGAGAACCATGTTAAGGTTTGTTTGGACAAACACCTTG
This sequence comes from Viscum album, assembly GCA_963277665.1. Taxonomy (NCBI): domain Eukaryota; kingdom Viridiplantae; phylum Streptophyta; class Magnoliopsida; order Santalales; family Viscaceae; genus Viscum; species Viscum album. The sequence continues at coordinate 931,135,239 of OY728146.1, forward strand.
ATTTATAGAGTGGAATTGGTATGGTTTATACAGGGATTTCAAGAATGGACATTAGTGATAATTTAGAGGTCAAAATTATATAGGCTGATCATAAAATTAATAAAAAATTCATCCCACTTTCTATCCGTTGAAGACCATAGTTCAGGGGCGAGCTTAGTGTGCCTTCATATAAAAGAGTTAATCCAAATTCATGTAGTTCCTAGATTAATCTCTCAAACTATGATACAAGATTCTAACCATGATTATATGGAAAACTATAAGAATAATTTTGGGACTCAGTTTTCATTGAGGATGATGATTCACACAAAGTAAGACTACTAGATATATTGGGACATTCATGTTATAGAGGGGATGCTTCAGTACTACATGTTTTACTTTTACCACTAGTGATATGATCACATACCCTTGGTGAATCTTGAGTACGACAGTTGTTACCACTCCACTATCAGTATAACACAATTTGATAGCGTTAAAGGGAGGACCTATAGGTGACTAATGTGCTAGAAATATCTTAATGAGTCGTGATTCATGGGTCCAGAGTTGGTGTGAGTGATGAAACAGTAGTTACAAATCACCCAAGAGTATATTAATACTTCTAAGATCCATCAGAATTCTTATACATAACCATAGTTGAATCCATTATAGTTTATGGAGGGAGAAAATGTGTTTCTAAAGGCCTCAGATCAATATGTAATATGACGTTTCGTTTGAGGTGGGAATATATCATCGAGATTCATTATCCATTTCAAGAAACGAAATAGTGTTGGAATGGTGGTGCAGTACTTAGCAATACCACCATAGTTACACCAGGTGAAATATGTATTCCATGTGTTTCACCTAAGAAGGTTTTTTCATAAAAAATCCTCCATTATTTACATAGGTCATCTAGACATTAACTATGGATCCTCCATCACAAATACCTATTAGGGATTTTGGGTCAACAAGATAACATATACAATGTGCGGATGATTCCCTTGGTGTGTATTTGGTCATAGCATAAGAACCTCCATCAAATCTCATGGGAATAAGAGAAGAATATGAAAGCTAAATACCCTAACATATTTTTGAAGGTTATTTTCTTTTTATGGATAAAATACCTCAAGTGGGAAGAATATCATGACTCTCTTTTTTCATGTGACATTATTGATGATTTTATGTAAATTTTTTTGGGTTAGTCATGGTGTCAACATGGGATTATAGAGACCTTGGATCCTCAGAGTTGATATATTAAAAATAATAAAAATAATATATCACATATTCACAATTTTTATGACGTAATCTAATGTCTCAAGTATAATGTTAAAAAAAGAATACTAAGAGTACTATTAAATCTGTAATTCGGGTTTTACAAGAGTCTCAAAATAAACTTTCTATACAGTAGGGGACTTGTATAGTTCTATTCATGGGAAAATTTAATGAAAAATATTTTATTAAATAATTTATTTTCAATGAATTATCCATTACCTAATCTTCTCATATTTAATCAAGGATATTTCAATATACTATGGTGATATTTCTAGCCCAACATATTTTTAAAAACTACGAAGGAGATATTTGATGGATGATAATGAGATTTTGAATTGATGATCAGTATTTCAATGAGTTTTTCTTCATTAACAAAGTTCTTGGAACACTTCAATGATGATAATGGGGAATTTTGATTCTTCATAAATCGATCAAATTCTAAGGTAGTGCATTTGGTTTATTAATTAAACCACAACTTTTATTCCCCTTGTTGAATGTGAATAAATTATTTTAGAAAACTAATTTTTGGATCGTTTTCTGATTTACAGTTGAAGGTATTCCCTATTGAATTAGATGTTGATAATTGATTTGTTGATTTTAGACTATCCATATACACTAATTATTTCTGTATAAAAATATTGAGGTTAACCCAAACAATAGTGAAAATTTGTTTCCTTGCATTTGGTTTTTGTTTATTCCCACCCTATCCCCTCTAATTCTTTAAATTTTCATCATATGTATTTCCCTTGATAGGTAGTTTATATATACTCAGAAACTTATAAATTGAAAATAAATATTTAGTTGAGTGGAACCTTATAGTGGGTTTATATTTCAGTTTTAATGCATGATTGAGATGTGAAAATCAAAATGGAATATTATGGTTAGGTCAATGATTTTCCTTACACGTGTTAGAATTTTGGTGATATGTGGTGTGACGAGTTATGATTTCTGTGCGGTTGGATGGTTAGAATTAATAAACAAGTTATGGATCAGGATTTCTCAAACCAATAGATTAGTTTTTAGGAGTTATATGTAATTAAAATGTAGGATGTGGTGACGTGGGTGGACACACATGAAGAACATCAGATTCTAGAAAATACTAATGTACAAAATATGTAAGTAGAAGAAAACATGTCGTTTGAACCCCCCTTATAAGGTGTATAGGGATTAACATGGACATAAATATCACAAAATGTGTGACCATTACACATTCCATGTGACCCAAAGCTGGTGAATTGACATATACCCATGTGTACAAGGGGACGACCAAGGTAAATGGGGATGAGAACAACAAGTTTAAACTTACATGACCTATGTACATAGAAATGACTTGTATATATTGGCATGACCAAAGTAAATGGCCACTAACTGAATTACATGTGAAAAGAATATGGTAGGTCTGAGCATAGAGGTACACATTGTGTATTCCTTATCCATTCAATGTTCCTCTTTGGGAAAGGCAGGAGCCCCCATTTTTTCAGTTTAGTTCTGTGTCAGTTGGGGTACATTACCATACTCCAAATATATGAGGGTAAAATTAGGCTTCCCATTATAATATTAGGTTGAGTGATCACCTCGATAAGATAGTTATGGATATATTTAGTAATACTTCTATATTGGCCCATGGGTGATCATCTATCATTCTTTTATAGGTTGGGTCATGTATACAGTTACTAAAATTCAGGTCATGTGACCCCCAACCTAATCGGTTGTTTAAGAAAAGGTTAGGTATCCCTCATAATCCCATGGGTGTGGTACCCTACCAGTCTTTGAAATATACTAGGTTCTAGTGTGATCCTCATTATGAAAATTTATAATGGTAACAACCTTCTCAGATGAGCGACACAAGTGGTAACAAGACATGGGTTGCATGATCTCTCAAATGAGCATTAACATAGTATATATAGCATAATACTAGACAATAAATGATTAAAAGACCTTAAATTTATACTTTAAGTCTCTATTTTATCATAAATGAATTTTTACTGTACTTTTTTAGCTGAATCTCTTAAATGAATAATGTTTGGTGATTTTTGGTGTCCTACTAGGTATGTTTGTACTCACTCTAGCATGTGATATTCCCACATATTTTGTGTATTGTAGAGAAAAAATGACATTTAATGTAATCCTATGAGGATTATTAGTATTTCTAGATTTGATAAGTTATATGGAAGATATATGGTTTTAGGATTCCCATCTTGAATGTAGTCCCACTTTCAGTAGTATTTTAGAATCTTTTGGGTTTTAGTGGGCTTGTATTTGGCCATGTGTTACCTTACTCAAGTCATACTCTAATCTGTTATTACTTGTATGTAGGAAAATTTGGTATCAATTTTTGAATTTTTTTACATTATAGTGGTGTTTGGAGATGTGTATGTGTATGTCTGTACATGAACATTAGTCTTAGACCTCCCACTATGTGATAAGCCTCATTGACACATGTTTCTAGCCCTAGAATATAGAATGCGGGAGTGGGGGAGGGGGGTCACAAAAATATTTCAATCTTCAATAATTTACATGTTGGGTTGTGTCATGTTAACTTAAAATTCTATAATTGATAATAAAAATAAAAAATCATAGTGAACTTATGCACGAAAATTTACTATATCAAGATACCTTTCTTAATTTGAATACATTTTGGGGAATGATATGAACTATATAAATTTTAGTCTAATAGAATAAAAAATACAACCACATATATAATTATGTATATTATGAATCTATTCCATATCAATTTTTAACCTAATATACATAATGAGAATGTTTTAGAGAAATCAATTAATCCACCTTATGTAATTCTCACAAGCGAAAATTATTTAATTAATAAATTTCATATGATTTTAAATATAAATTATTGAATTATATATAGATGTAAAATTTTAAAAATAAAATTTTTACAGACCTACTTTGATTATTTTACAAGTTTGTAACACTTTTAGAGTGAATAAAGAGTCTATGTATTGGTTTCTTTTCTCAATTTTAACCCATGAAAAATATTTCTTATTATATAACATATTTTATATTTTAAATAATATATACTACCACATTAAATTTTTTATTTTGATATTATCAATAATCATGGTATAATGATTCACTTGAAATTATATACTTCATGGGTTAGTTATACAAAAATTACTTACATCATAATGGTTGTTTGTCTCTATTTCCATTTACATGACACATGTTTGATATTTTTGACCATTATTTCATTATTTGGTGTATTTAATAATATATTTACTTCAATAATAATTAGTATCACACAGATCATTATATTTTAAAATCAATTACATCTTTGCCCACATAATATAAAATTAACATTACCATAATGGTATTTGCATCTAGATTTATTTAATTTCGATATATTTCATTTTCACAACTTCATTTATTTTAGTGCAGCATATTTTGTTCATGGATTTCATTCTATAATATTTTACATTAAATATAACTAATATCAAAATAAATATCATGTTTAAACCTTAATTTGTTTTCAATTTGAATAATTACGATAATGTAAGGGGTTTTATTAATTATGGAAATGAAATTATTTATATAAATATTGTTTTCTAATGACTTTATTTCATGAAAATGAAAAAAAATCGAGATAAAACCATTTCTACTTTAAATATTTTTCCCACATTTCCATATTCATTATACACAAAAACGTGTTCCTTTCTTATTTTTAAATCCAAATATGTTTTTACTAAAGTAAACATCATATTTTACAATAACACGTTTCAATGGTAAGTTATACTACGTCTTTTATGTTGTGGGTTTCCAATAATGGTATTTCAAACTATAAATTTTTTTTATCCCTTTATAATGAAATGTTATATATTCTACTCTACATATTCATTTAAAAAATTATTTCCTTCTTAAAAAATACATTATTTAACCATAGTTTTTAAATTAAATGTTTTATTATTTTTTCATTTCAAATTTTTTATAATTAATTAACAATTTTGTTTCAACGTCATTTATTGAAGCCAAGGAAAAAATCATTTTTTAAAAAATGTTTAATGATTTGGCTTCCATTATTATAATTATCGTTGAAGGATTTATTTTCATTGAAATTATTTTTTAAAAATTTACTAATAAACATTCTTAAGAAATACTCATTTTAGATGAATACATATTTTGTATCAACCACATATATTAATGATGTCAATTTTTGTGATACAAAATTTACTATTTTAACCCGGTTTACTTTTCTGGGGTTCATTACAATGTGGTACACATATGTATGGATGATTTATGGGTGTAAATTTATATCTCCCTCTAATTATATGGTATATGTATTATAAATTCTATGCTAAAAAATGGTACACATGTTTTAGATAAATCCCTTGAGGTTATATTGGTAGTAGTAGAATCCCAAGAGGGTACATGGGTAGTAGCCCAATACAAAAAGGTTAAATCAGTTGTAGAATAATCCCAAGTGGGTAACCATGTAGTAATCCATGTTAATGAGGGTACAAATGTTTTATCCAAAACATAATAGGGTACATAGGGTTTGACACCAAGAATATTTTGTTATGAGAATCATGTTGTAATGTTTTCAACACTAGGATTTGTTTTCTGTATCTTTTTATAATTAGAAATTTTTATATTATGTTCTTATATTATGGTATTATGGGTCATGTTAATGGTCTCATATTTCTACACTCTTCGGATATAGTATATATATATGACAATTTGATACTACATATCATTATATTATGTAATATGGAAGAATTCTATTGTTTCTAATTTTTTCTGTAATATATTTCTCCCATGCTCAAGGTTTTATCCATTACAAAAAGATGTAGGTTGTTCTCATTATAATGAATTAATATCACCCCTTTCTTGTGTTTCCAATACCTAGGGTGTGGAGATAAGTATATCTTAGATAATTATATATGGTATTCTAATGTTTCTCAATTATCGATAAATGTTTACATGTGTCATAAAATAATTTTCTTATATTGTTGAACCTTAAATAAACTAAAAATAGTGTTACTTGGACTATGTGATTATTCATGATATATTATTTTTAAAATATATAGATGATATAAAATAAAAATTAATTCATCTCACATTGAATCAAGGGATATGTTTAAAAAATATTTGTTAGCTCTAGACCTATGAGTGAGATTCTACGACATTATAATATATGAGAGTTGTTTTATTTCATAATAAAATTTTAATTATATTATCTAGAATGAATTATTGAAATTTCCATGAATTTAGATGAAACTCAAAGTCACAAACCAACATTATTAAATTTTTTATAAACACAATGTTTCAATGAAATTATTAAAAAATATAAACCCCCTTAAAATAGAATTTTGAATTTATAGGATAGAAAAATAATATAATAAAACACAATACATTCATTTATATTATCTTTCTATATCATTTAATTGATGGAAACTACTTGAAATCAACTAATGGGTTAATTATTTTAAAAATATTATAACATATATATAATATTCCAAAAAATATCAAAGGATACTTCATATTTAAAAAATATATGGTGGAATATATTATATAAATAAACTTAAAAATAGATACTTTTATAGAGTAATGATTTTGATTATGTTACAAAATAATCCTATAACACCAATGGTAGTCCAAATTATTCAATTATGGATCATTATTGAAGTTAAAAATTCTAAGAATTATATAAAAAATCATAATAATATTTTAACAATATATAAACATTAACTCCATTTATTTTATGAGAATATGGAATGATTTAATGATTATAATAAATTAATTTTATCATTAAAAATATTATAAAACAATGAAAATGATAGTTTAGTTGATGTGTACTGAATTTTTTATACCATATATCATAGTGAGATCTCGTCCTTATATATATCTAATTTCATGAAATAGTATATCATATATTATTACATGAGATATATGTTCTTTCTAGCTAAAAATTCCATTCCCCAAATTGTAATAAAATTTCATAGAATTAAGTTCATTCCATAATAACGTATAAAATCACATCCCTGATCCTCAAAATAAACCATCATAAGATCTATTATTTTGGAAAACATGTTTTTATAAAAAAATATCAATAAAAGGCCATATGATTTTCCATTGCAAACACTATATCAAAAAAAAATTATTAATTCTTAATCCCCAGTCAATAAAATAATATCCTGTAAATGATAATAGACTCTATGAAATAAATAATGGTATCTTTCTTTATCACTATAAAATTTAGGTACATTCATATGAATATTTCTACAAAATGTATATTTATAAATCACAAGAATATAAATGCAATCCCTTTATCTAGTGTATCGATTATATATATGAGATATTAAATATTTCTATCTTATATAAGTTAACACATGTAATGTTTATTTTCATGCAATAAGAAGGTTAGTCAATATGAATACATAACAATTTATTCATTAATGTAGATAAAATCATAAAATTTCATTCAAATATTAATGAAAAATATGTTTTCTTATAATTTCATCAGACTCATATGTTTTTCATATCATAGATGATGGAAAATCACATCTTGGTTAATTAGATTCTTCCATTTAATGAGTAAAATATCCAATGATCATTCAATCATGACCTACATAATGTTGAAAAAATATTGTTATCAATTGTATAAGTTTCACATGTATGAAATATTTTTAACCATATATAATAGAGACTTAAATAATGTATTCCAACAACCCAATATTTTATGATCTATTTCAATTTTAAAAAATTTAACATCTTAAATAGCATAAGATATAAGAAAGAGTGAGTGTAAATGAGTAGTAATATAGTATACAATTACATACATACCATTAAACAGGAGGTGTTAAAAAGAATGATTATTTTTCAAAATTTATAATGGTTTATAAAAAAGAAAATGAAATTTTTCTAATGTCTTTCTACATTATGAAAAGATACTTTTCTTTAATTTTTTATTGATATCTTTTTCTATGAAATTAATATAATTATTTTTTGAAACATTCATAAAATTTATTTTACTAGATGAACATAATTTCGCAAATTAAATTTTCAAAACTATCTTAAAATGAATTTTTTATTGTTATCTGAAATGATTATTTTTTTAATAAAAGGTGAAAAAATAATGATTTTAAAAATTAATATTCATTTCGTTTAATAAATTTAAAATTATTAATTTTTATATTAAATGTTTTGAATGGTAAAATAATTTAAATTAAATTATTATAAATCCTATTAAGTCATTTTAATAACATTTATATCTATGTTTAATGAAAACAAAATTACACTTAAGAACAATTTTTCTTTGGAAAAATTCATTTCATCATTTTTAGGTTAAATTTTAAATTAAATTCTTAAATATTATGAAATAAATTTGATACCATTTAATCCATATTAAATATATTATTAATTAATATTATTTAAAATGGTTAATTTATTTTATCTTCATAATGAATAGTAAAAACCATAAAAAGTAGTTACCACGGTTAAAGTTAACATTGGATCACTGGTGGTTAATCTATAATTATAATTCTTAAAATTGTTTTAAAAATTTATTAATCACAATGGTTGGAATAATTTCAATTTTAATCTTATATAATTATAAAAGGATATATTTTTTATCTACTTTATAAAGAATGTTGCTCAACATTTTTTTAAAACATTAAAAAAATAAAAGTGTGTCACTCACCTCAATTATATAAGGGCACCTTATGCCCTCACTTATTCAGACCTCTTAATCCATTTGGCTCAAAAATGTGAAAATGTCACCCCAACATTCTAATCCTTATTATAGATCAGATGTTATTATCAAAAACCAACCCTATGACCCTTAATAAGAGATCCAAATGATTCTTTTCTAAATGGAGATAATTTTCATCACAAATCACTTTCTTTTTACATCTTATTTTACAATAATAAATTATGTATTAATATATATAATATTAAAAAAACTAGTGTCTAAAATAAAATGAAGTGATATCTTATAGATTTTATATCATATATCTATATCATCTTATAATAAATGGAAAATAAAATCATTGATCATGTGTGTGATGGACTAGCACCTCGCGAACCTTTGGATCCATTATCACATCTCATGGTAGGATATAAAGAGGGGTTTATTGTGTGTGTATATATATATGATATTTTTGACATAATTATACTTATATAATTATAATCCCACATATACGTTCTTACCTTACCATCTTTTGGAAAATGATAACATCACTCTTGAATTCTTGTGGACTTCCTCCTCCATGAAGTCGTGTGAATCGTTATTTATTTTATGTTTACATGGATATTGATAAAGATACATTTAATGAATATATTATATATGTATGATATAATTTTTATTTTTTCATGGTTAATTAAATATAAATTTCTATTGTTCCATCCATTGAAACTGAAATAAGAGTTCATGTGTCTTTACGGCCCGACTCCAGGAAAAATGTAATTCATATCTCTTTATATTACTCTTATAGATGGCTATAAATATTTATATAATGAATATAAATGATAATTATATCATTGTTAAAAAATTATTTTATTAAAATTTGATCAAATCAAAATAACCAAATCGAATAAACTAAAACATATATAAAATAAATGAAGCAATTATTAACTAAAATGTAGTTTTAAAAAAGAATTGTTAATGAACAAGTTATAAAAGCATATGATTAAACAATATAGTGTATGATATAAATAAGTATGGATATATAATATATTTATAATAAATTTATATATATATTACATGAGTTATGGACATAAACTAATGAAGTCGATCCTGAGTCAAGGTTTTATTTTACAATATCATCATTATTTGTTATTTTTTATGTTTAAGTATAAGATGGTATTATTATTTGATCCTTCAATATTAAACCCCATTAATTTTCTTGTAATCTAAAAATTTCTATATATTAAAACATTTCCATTCATTTACTATTTTTAAATACTCATTATAATAAAAATTTATTTCAAAGGAAACCAACACTATATTTTTTTTATTTGATTGGGAATTGTTCTCTTTTATGTATATATTTTTTATAAAAATTATAAAAGAATGTTTTCAAAAATATCTAATTATTTATTAAATAATTTTATAAAAAAATAATTATAAAAAAGGTTTCAATTAGATTTTTTTTGTTTTCTAAAGAAGGTACTTTTTAATCATTTTATAAAACTGTGAAAGTAATGTTTTTAACATATTGTCCTAAAAGAAATTTTCAACCATCATGAAAACTAATTTATTTGAAACTTTTTTTATTTGTTTGAATATTTCCTTTAATGTAAAATTTTTTCCATAATATTTGTGAAATTTTATAGACATTTAATAAGTGATTTTAATGTGAAAAGATTATTTTAACAAAGTAATTTTCTAGTGATATTTTTCAATTATTTTCCAAAAATGTTAACATCCTTTATTGAAAATAAATATTATGATATAATCAAATAATACCGTCTATAAATTTTGTTCAACTATTTTATGATCAGTTTGATTAGGTAAGGTATTGATATTCTATAATCACGTTCTTCTAGTGTCGGTAGTTATTCATTTTTAAGGCATGTTTATTATGTTTTTTAGTTTATTCATTTTTAAAAGCATTGGAATTATTATGTGATTGGAGGGTCCTAGAAGTAAATATACAGTTTATGAATTTGCAGGTCATATGAGTCAAAATAGATTATATATTTTTTTGAGGCCTTACCAATTTACTTCAGATGTCAAGGCATAATTCTTTGATTGTATTTTTTTGATGCCCGAAATTATGTATTCCATCATTATGAAATAAATTATTCATGTCCAAGTGAATAATTTATTAGTAATATTATCCATTGATATGTCCAGAGTTCATTTGTTTATTAAAATTTACTTATTTTATCATCATTTATTTCATCTATATTATTCTATCCTCATTAGCTTACAATGTATTCATACACTTATAGAGCATCCAATATCACCCATTTATTATGAATCTTACTCCTAGTATTTCATTTAGTACATTATTATTCATATATAGGGATATGATAAATGTAATGATGTTATTCTAAATTAAAATAATGTATTTTATTTTACGTTTTCAAATGAAATTTGGGATTCAAATATGTATCTAGATTTTCAAGGATACTAAACAATTATATACTTTAGGATATGATTTATTTTATCTATTATCATTGTAATAAGGTCACCCCTAACTCTAAGATACTAGGATTGGTGTCTGTAAATTTTGTTTTGGAAAAACATCAATAGAAACCTTGGGAACTAGATTTATAAAAAACCTTAATAGGGAATATAACCCTATGAAATAATTTAAGGATAATTATAATTAAAGGATAAAATTATAAGGTTTTGGTATGGTTTATATTGTGTTTTTTTATAAATACATCCATGTTTGGATAGTACACATGAAAATGGTTTTATAACAGATTCATCTAGGTGTAATAACCCCAAATGTAGTTGGTTTGAGTATATATTGACAATTATTAAAGTGAATGGTGAGTGTGACCATAATACACACCTAGTTTGAAAACATTCAAGGGATATGGTTTGGTCGATCAACATTTTATTAAAAATCATTATGAATGATTTGAAAATGTTTTTACTATTTGAAAACATTCACAAATAAACCAATTTTAAAAATATTATAATCTTTGTGCATAATTTTATCAATTTATGTTTAGTGTTTCACTAGAATTTATATTATACATTATGAGTCATAATGTAATGATATAATCTAGCACATTCAATTTTAAATAAATTATTCCATGTGGAAGGAATGACATCTCGATCAGTTCCCACAATGTATTTAGGGATTTCCATCCAAGGAAATATAATGATGTTTGAGTAAGAGTTGAGAAATTATAACTATATTAGGGATGATAAATCATGTTATAACCAATAACCTTGACCATATAGAGTATCATACTAATCCAAAATTCAATGTAATATTGTTAGATCACTTCATGTGTTTGTGACCTCCATAATTCAATGGGACTACGAATACGTTTGTAGCAAATTAATGGATATGTTCTTTAGAATGGTTATTTTTCACTAGGGGATGTATTGAAAGGAATGTTATTTTCATAATAGTTTAATATATCATAGTGCATATGGATAAATTGTGTTATTGATTCAATACATTATGGAAGAGGATGAAATATCAAGCCAATAATGGATTAATTTTAAGGATATTCTCTTGGAAAAATATTTCTTTCTCCAATTATGAGAGGATATGAAGATACATTTTTTGAGTCATTTAAAAAATGAAAAGGAAGATCGTACTATGTACAAAACATAATTTACAAGGTTCTTAAGGGATAATATTAACTACATCCCTAATCCAGAGAGGCATATTGACCACTTTGTCAATGGTATTATGAAAATTGTTATAATGGAAGTAGTCTCCCAATAATTTTAATCATATGAGAATATAATGTCATGTGCTATAGAGATAGTGAATAAATTCTCCGAGACTTAAGTGTTATAATTAAAGAAAGATAAGAATATGAAAATATGAAAAACTACAGAAAAGGTGGATAAGAGAAAGTAGAATATCTGACATCTAATACGTTTTTAAATAACACCTTGTGTAACGTCCCCTGATCTGGCACCCTATAAGGTGGAAAAATGGTTGGTTATGAGACCTCAAGAACGCCTCCCCGTATTACAATGGTTTCCAACTATCATTATGGGTGTTAAATGTACAATGGGGGAACTATACCCAATAGTACTAAGTGTCATAGAAGTATAAATAAATTATATAAATGAATGAAGTCAAATTATTAACATAGTGGAAACTTACAATATGATCCACCTAAATAATCCAATAAAACAAAAATGAATAATGTAATGACATGCTAAAATGTAACTAAATATTATTCTAAAAATAATAAAATTGAAATACTCATATTATAAAATTAATAATGATATTTCTCCAGCTCTGGACCCCACACCAATTCCACCTCCAAATTATATTTCATTTAGTAGGAAAATAATCAATAGCAAGTCACTTGCTATTTTGCAAACCTTCATCCTTGTAATCTACTGTAATACAATATGGAGACCCAAATAGTGTATGAGTATAACATCATAGGTCGATGCCACAATGTCTAAAGTAAGCATTTTGATAAAAAGTGTAAGCAATAATGTGGTAAAAAGGTGTATTAATTAATTCAAAAATTACTAAAATAAAAAAAGATCATTTTTTAGTTTTTTGTAGGAATATTTCCCTGCATTTATTAAAACCATGCCAACCATAACCATATAACCACAATAAATAAAACTACTTCATTTCCATGCTGGAATATATATTAGATAATTCCTTAACACCATTCCTACCATCATCATATAACCATTTTATAGTAAAAAAAATCCGGGACAATGTTATATAATCATTATAGCATCCAGGTCAAGGCCCGGTAATAATTATATCATGGGACTGAGTTGAGCCTACTCGCTATAAGTTTTATAGTATGGAATATGCTGAGGCCACTCAATATCAGAATTATAGAATAAAATTGTTCATGTTCCCAGGATAGTCCTGATATATATCCTTTTAATCATGGAACACAAATCTTTTCAGACATAATGGATATCACAACATCACATAAAAAATATCAATGGTTGATTTTATGAATTATAATTTGTCTTTCAATATCACTTTTAATTAAATCAAAATTGATTAAATTTCATAAAAATAATCAATAATACAAATCTTAGGCATTATATATCAATAAATCACCTATGGTCTCATGTCATGCAAAACACACATTAAACCATTATCCAACTCAATTATATTCATGGTTTTCTCACCCCACAGGTTTCCATAATCCAGGTGAGAAGCCAATTGATACCAAATGACACCAAAGAATAATCTCATTCATTATATAGTCAATTCCAGTTTGTATTATGTTATCATAATTAAAATATTGTATAAAATTTGCAATTATCAAGAAATACAGCTGTGATATAGACATGCTACATTTAACTAAAAATATAATAACATTATAACAGAAAAAACACACTAGGAAGATGCTTCAAATGATTTCTGAAAAATAAAAAATCTATACTGATTAAGATAAAAACCAATAATGAGAATGGTTGATGTTTTCAAAACAATGGTTTGGGAACCAAGGAAGATAAGGGAGAAAATGGACAAAAACAACATACTAAGTATTAAAGGCATTATCAAGAAATATTAAAGGAAGGTTGGGACCCAAAAATCATAGGTAAAGTTCTTATGGGTTGAGAGTAGACGGTTTGAGTGTGTTACAATGAATAATAATATGCAAAACATACCTTAAAATAGTTTTTTAGGTAATTATATCTCGTTTAATGTATTTACATGTCTCTTAATGTAGATACGCATCCTATACATATTTTTTATGTGATTCCCTAAAAACCAATTAACTCGGATTATTTTTTTCAAACACATGAACATTACATAATGTGTAATCCATTTACATTGTCTGTAGATGTTTTTTATATGGTTTTCAACCCATTATATCTTTCAACATTCCAATCCTTCTTTAATGATTCTTAACATACTATGAACCCATGTGACACATAACCCATCTATACCTGGACACCATTAATTCAGATAAAAATACCTTTATTAAATTTAAATCATTTTCCCTAAAAACTCTCTCCACATGAATCCTCTCCAGTTTTCCTAATTCTTGTTTAAATATGAGTAAAAACTTACTTTAATGAAAAGTTATTGAATAACTCATAGAGAGATACCTAGAAAAATAGGGGTTCTAATACCATCCCACCATATTATAGATCATTCCTAATATGGTCCAAGAATCACTGTGAGGTATCATTAAATAAGAATGTTCACGGTGTTCTCATATTAAACTCCCTCTCCTAGCTCTCCTCGAGAACTTTCTCCTTCTTCCACTATACTCAAACCAATGATATTGTCCTATAATGAAGATATTTTTTTTATATATCCCATGACCCATATCAAAAGCTCCTCAAAGTATGCATTAACACAATGATTGATGTATTATGTTTCAATCACTTGGTAATGGTTTGGATGAATTCCATAAAGCTACGATATGTGGAACACGTCATGCATGGAAATATAGAATTGTACATGGGATAAATAGTACACCACTAGACTGACCCCTTCTACTTTCTAGAATGGCCTGAAAAACATGGGCACTAGCTTTACCTATTTATTGATGCAACTTCGACCCAAACTAGGTGAATCATGAAGTAAAACATGATGTCCAACCTCAAATTCTATAGGTCTTCTCTGATGGTCAATATATAATATTTTCCCTACTACATGTGGTCACCAACTATTGTTTGATCAACTCAACCTACTCAAATTTATCTTGTATGAGAATTGGCCCAATAAGTGATGACTCAATTACCTCGAACAAACAATGAGGTTTAAAAAATACTAAAAAGGTAATATTTGGGTCGATATCCTTAAGATATTATTATATGAAAACTCAATGTGTTCAATATATTTCTCCCATGAAGAACCAAAATCCAAAATAATGGATCATAACATATCCTCCAAAACCTGAATAGTCTACTAATATTGAACATTAGTCTATGGATAATATGTTATGGTGAAAATAACCCATGATCCCATATCCTTCTAAAGACCATACCAGAAACATGAATTGAAACGAGTTTCTCTATCTGAAATGATACTCCTTAGAACACCATGTAACTGAAACACCTCATTTAATTAAATAATTACCATATAATAATATTTTTAGGTTTCCCTAGTAGGTGATAAGTTTGGTATCACAGCCAATAGATCCAGAAAAACCCATAAAACATTATTATTTTGGGGTTCTATAGGTAATCCTGTCACAAAACAAATTATGACATCATCACATTTCCACTCAGGTGTGGGAAAAAGAAACAAAATCCCGACTGGAATTCGATGCTCATCCTTAAACTTCTGAAAAGTGAAGCATCTAGAAATGAATCTTGAAACTTTATTATTCATTCCAGACCACCAGTACTATCTATGAAGGTTAACTTAAATATTTTTTAAACCTGGATGCACCGACCATATAGAAAAGTAAAATATCCTCATCAACACCTTCTGTAAGACTGAAGGAACCAATACATAGCAACAAAAAATAAAAAAAAATTCCACTTCCAAGGGAGTATCCGGATTGTGTCTCCTAACCACTTAATTTTTCTCTCATATTATATCCTACCAGATTATACAACTAATTCATCCTATTCTACTGAAAAAGCAAGTGTATAACTAATGTCGATGTCATAGCTACATGTCCCTGAGACTCCAGAACATCCATATGCATGTATGTGAATAGGTCCATTATCTTCCACTCATCAAAAAATGCATTTAATACCTCAATATATTTCATTAATCTCAAATTTCTGACATGGACATTTCTATTTCCTAGAGTAGAAGAAAAATCAATGTTGAAATATTTTCGATACCTGACCCACACCACTTCTGATGGTTTATATCTCCCTGATAAAAGATGTTCCTGAGGCTCTTATGGTCTGTCTATACCAAAAACCTATAACCCATTTGATAGTGTCTCCAAAATAATAGTTAGTTCACCACTGATTCTAACTCAAGATCATGAATAGAGTAATTATTGTGATGCGGTCTCTACTGTCTGAATCCATAAAGAACAACTTGATCCTCCTATCTTAGAAATTATCTAATTCTAACATTAGATTTGTTACAATACATATTATATGCCTTACCAAAAACATATAATTTGTGTATAGGTACTGAAAAAATCCATCCTTTTAACTCATGAAAATAACTCTCATAATCATCAGACCAAAAATACTTCGCCCCTTTTTAGGTCATCCTAGACATTCATGCTTTCATAAAGGTGGAATCGTAGAGAAGGAATTGATAATAAAATTCTAAGACAAAAAATATTTGAATCTTGTAGTTTTAAACCCTCGGAAAAATAGTATATTTCAAAATAAAAAATAAATAAACTATGTATATTCATGATTCAACATTCTTACTAATGTATATATTCTTGTATTTAAGAATTTCACATAATATAGTAGTGTTCTGTGTAAGACAAATACATACACTATATATGTTTTTCAGATTCTCTGGAACTGATAGTTCAAAAGTAGTCACTGATGATCGACTCACCGATGAGGACTCACCGAAGAATGACTCACTGATGGACGAGTCACCGATGGACGAGTCACTGATGATCGAATCAACGATGATTGACATGCCAATGGGCAAGTCACTGATGGATGAGTCATTGATGATCAAATCATCAATGGATAACTCATCAATAGTACAAAAAGAGTCACTGATGGAAACTCACTGATGAACTAATAGAACGATAACACAAACGACTCACTGATACACCAAGTCACCAATACCTATGGAAAGAACTCACTGATACTCGGAGTCATCGATGTTGACAAACTGATGTGGGCAAAAAATGTCAATGAGTCACTGAAACTTTTGACTCAATGATAGTTATAAAAACTGTATTTAAATTTATTTATTCATATTTATATCCAATTTTCATACCTAGAAAAATTAATTTCTCTGAAATTATTTAATGTTGTCTGTTGAACTATCCATAGAGAGTATGAGGTAAATACATGTGGGGATATCAGATCATAAAAGAGAGAGTAACATGAGGAATATGATGAAAAGTGAAAATAGTAGAAGAAATGAAAACTCATGTTATTGTTGAGATTTCATCAAATAACTAAAAACAATTATATACCTGGAGATTAACAAGACAGGCACAGAACTGCAGGACTTCACTGAACACCCAAAAATCAAGGAGCTGAACTTTTCACACTTGGAAGGCTAAGATATTCTTTTTGTGAAGCCAAATTCCAGAATAGGACTCAAGCCTCATTTCACCTACACCAACTGAGTCCATAGAATCACTACATAACATAGAAAGACTTATAAACTCTAATCTACATCTAAATCTCTATTATGTTCTTTTGTTTACATTTTTGAGTAGTGTGTGTATCTTTCTATTACACACAAACTGTCTCCTATATATAACTTTAGGATTCTCAATATCCTAAAATTCACTCCCTTTTTTAATCTTTTATCCCACATAGAACAGTGGAGGAGGTCATGTGTGACCTGTTTGTTTTTTTCCCACGAATAACTATGGTAAAGGTCATGTGTTACCAGGACAGCCTTGTGTGATATTATGAACACTAATCTAGGGTGTGGATAAAACATTTTATTAAATTAAACATCTTTGTGGAAGGTTATCACCAAGTAGATATGACTATGTATCATCTTGATACTGAACCTCTTTTTTATATGTGCTGCACCTTTTTCTTTTTAGTTTAATCTATTATGTGTTTTTTACATTTCCCATAAAACTAAATTGAAGATTTATAGTTAGTTTAAAAAGTGTTTATATATCTTTTGAATTAGTATATTAGTATCAAAATTTATTCTAATCCTTATATTAGTATAGTTTAGAAGTAGTCAATATTCTGAGAAATTAATTGAACATTCAAGACTTTTATAAATTCACTACAAATTGACTTTGGTTATATTTTTTGGAAACTTTTTAAAGAATTATTTTTTAATAGATGTTTTTTATTGATACTCAATTCACCACCTCCCTCCCTTCACTAATCTACTCTGACCAACATTTTGTATCAAAGGAATTTTAAAAAAAATCAGTTTTCAACGCATTTCAAATGCGATTTTAGTTTTCTTTCAAATTTCTTAAAATTTCTGTTGTTTCAAAAATTTTACCTCTTATAAACTATTTTACAATTTATATCATGGATAATAGATTAGAAGGAGCTGCTACTAATAGGCCACCGTATTTTAATGGAACCAAATATGCTCAGTGGAAACTTAAAATGAAAATACATCTAGAAAGAATGGAATTTGAAATCTAGACTTCTACTGATTGTAAATATGTAATTCCTAAAACTACTAGAAACAAGTGGGATGAACCTACCAAGTCTTCCTATATCAAAAATTGTAAAGCAATGAATGATCTATAATATGAATTAGGAGATGAAGAGTTTAATCACATTTCTTCTTGTAAAACTGCACATGAGATTTGGTACACTTAGTCTCTTTCTCATGAGAAAACATATAATGTTAATGAAATATGATTAAATACTTATAATATTAAATTTTATAATTTTATAATGAAGCTTGTGGAATCTATTTATGATATGCATATCATGTTCAATGAAATTGTGAATACCATGATTTCCTTAGGAATATAAGAAACAACCAAAGTGCATATTATGAGGATTCTAGGATGCTTACCAGAGTGATGGAGAGGGACATCTTTATCTATGAGAGAATCATGGTACATTAATAAGATTACAGTGAAGCAACTGATTGGAAAATTAATGATGTTTGAAGGGAAATTAAATGCAAATCATGAAGAGGGTGGACCAAAATGAAATCATAAATCCTTCAAGACTACTTCCATTAAAAGTAAAGGAAAGGAGAAAGTTCAAGCAACTATTGAAAGATCCAGTAGTGAAGAATCATCTTCAGATAGTGATGAAGAAATTGACCATATTTTTATGAGATTCAATAATTTTTATAGGAAAAATAAGTTTTCCAAAAATCCCAATTACAAAATAAAGTATGATAACAAGTTAAATTGAAAAAAGGATTGGGAGAGAAATGATAAATCAGAAAAGCTAACCTTCTAAGGAGGTAAATTAAAGGACATGTTAATGCTAACTGTCCGAAGCTCAAATATAAAAATATGTATGAGAATAAGGACAGAAATTATAAGAAACCAATGAAGGCCACCAAGAGTGCCTATGTGGATAGCTATAGTGAATCTGCTTCTCATGATGAGAAGTATTATATGGCTAATATGTGTTTTATGAAAAACACTTCATAGGTAATCTTAAAATCTTATATTAAAAATTCTAATTATTCTAAAAACGAATGTGAGTATGATAATATGACAAATGATGAATTATTTGAGTATTGAAACATTCTAGAAAAACATATAATGAGTTAAAAGATATGTATAAATATTTAATGAAACATCATGCTCTTACTATAACTGTGGAATCTGAACTTACGACTAAAAAAGAGATAAATGCTCAACTGCTCAAGGAATACAATAAAATAAAAATATCTAATGACCATTTAAAGGATGACTAAAAAAATTTACCAAAGTGAAAAATACCCTTACTCATATTCTTGGTAAATAGATAGCTTTTATGTAAAATTCTTGGATATGATATCAACCAGGAAAAATGAACTTGTCAAGAACCTACTTTATAAAAAAATCTAGAAAATCTACATCTTTCTTTAAAAACTAGAATTTTATTGCAAGTTCTAGTTCAATGAATTCCTTTATTACATCCAATTCATCATGACCAAAAAGGGTTTATTTTTAAAATACTCTATATTCTGTATATATGAATCCAATAAGACAATTACGGGTTCTTAAAGCTTGTACCACTAATTTTTGTTGACTCACAAAAATAGGGGTACCAAAATAATTTATTGGATAAATAGTTTTGTATGTAAACTATGAAAACAGCTATTGTAGAAATATTTGGTACTTAGACATTGGATGTTTAAGACACATGACATGGGACTACTATTGATTTAAAAGTCTTATCAAAATTGATAGAGTAAAAGTCAAATATCGTTAGAATGGTAATGGAAAAATCATTGGCCTAATCCAGATTGGTAACCCTAACACTATTTCAATTTCCAAAGTACTTAATGTTGATGTACTAAATTATGAACTACCAAGGATATCTCAAATTTTTAATGATGGATTTAATGTAAAATTTAAAAATGATTAATTCCATGTTTTTTATACCCAGAATAACATAGTATTTACTTCTCTTTGGAATGATAATGTATATGATATAAATTTAGACAAACTAGCCTCACAAAATGTATCTTGTCTAAGTGCCTTTCACAAAGAGTCTTCTAATTGGCATAGAAAACATGGAAAATGAATTGTAAAATCCCTTAATTAGTTAACTATAAATGGTTCAGTGAAATACCTACATAAATTGGAGTTTCTAGAAAATAAGGTGTTCAATCCTTGTCAAAAATTAAAGGAACATAAAATCTCTTTAAAACCAAATAAATAAGTAATACCTTCTCGTCCACTAAATTGGGTTCACATTGATTTGTTTAGACCATCTACAGTTTCAAGTATCAATGGGAAGAAATATGCTTACGTTCTTTTAGTTGACTTCTCTATATATACTTGATCCTTTTTCTTAGCTCACAAAAGTTAAGCTCGCTATCACCTTACCAAGTATGTTGCGACATAAAAAAATCATAGTGGACTTAATATTAATCCTTAAGTTTTGACCATGGTTGTGCATTTGAAAATTAATTATTTGATTTTTTTGCTTAAAAATGTATATAGGAACAACTTCTATTCCCCATGGACACCTCAATAAAATGGTGTTGTAAAAATAAGAAATAGAACCCTAAAAGAAATTTCCCAAACTATGCTTAATGAATATAACCTACCAATTTATTTCTAGGATAAAGATACTAATACATCTTGTGACATAATAAAAATAGTCTTAATGAGACCCATCCTTAAGAAAACCTATGTCACCACAAGCTTCCAAAGTATATTTCCATATGAATAATGCAACTGCATGCGTTGTACGCAACTTGGAGTTTTAGCACACCACGACCAATCAATCTAGACATTATGAATAGTAATACACACTTTTAGAAATTTTAGAAATTTTATTTTTCAAAATGGACTTCATTTTTGGATTCATAATATCTAAATTATCATAGGGTGATTTTTTGTTATTTTTCTGAGAACTTTCAATTTTTATAAATAGTGAAAAACACATTGTTATTGTTTAAAACGAAATTTTTATTTAAATAATTAGTTGATTTTTTTAAAAAATTTACTTTAGGTGAAAATATACACATAATACCTATATATTTTCTATATAATTCATTGAATTCATTTTATAATAATATTAGATATATAAAATTTTATTGAACTATTTACGTCTTTTTCCAACCTTCTAGGCACATTTCCAAATTTGAATAAAACGTAATTTTTCTACTCCTATGAATTGTATTTCAAAATTATGAGAGACAAGGTCGAAATTAGTAAGTAAAATGTTGTTCAATAAGCTGAATATATATTTTTTTTTTGAATAGCATCTTTTGAATTTTTTTACCACAGTTAAAAGTAAATAAGGTAATTAAAGGTAGAAATGATATCATAATTACCCTAACACGGGTCATATTTATATTGGATAAGTATATTTTAACCAAAATAAATCTTAGGAAAATATAATGTTCTAATTGGTCCACATGGATAAGATTAAGACATTTATTATTATTTTATTTAAAGAAGAGTTAAAAATGTTAAATTGGAATTTAATTAACTAAAACATTTTTAATGTAGGGTTATGCATAAGATAAATTTGACTATAAATATTGATTACAAAGATAAAAATATTTCCTACCTATTGGTATTTTATTTATTATTTTTAAACATTATATAATTAAATTTATTTATGACACAATGATGATGCATTAATTTCTTTATTATAAAAGAATAAAATAATTGATATTATAAATATCCAAATAAATGTAAATAGTTACTTTTTATATATTCCATGAATTTTCTAGGTAAATATGAGATTTTTGAGTTGATTAAATAAATTTTATTCACCATTATAATGTTTTTATAACTTTCACCGAAACCAAATTCTAAATAGTGTCAAAATTGACATAAATGTATTTTTAAAACAAATAATTTAATATTATTTGATATATTATTTCTAAAAATATAAAGTTCTTCCAAATGACTTATATAAAGTTATATATATAAATAATTAACAACTTTTGGTTACCTTGGAATTGTATAGTATGGTTACTAACAATTTATTATAATAATACAAGAATGCATGGTAAAAGTTTAACTATTTAACTGAGAGTTAAATTTAAAAATAAGGTCAATATATTGACATAAACCTATCTAAAACCAATTGATTGAGATGTTTTCGACCCATCCCACCTTTTCTATGAAATAATTCCTTTTTAATCTATTTTTAATCTAATATTATTGTATAATAATACAATAATTCAAGCATTTCCTAAAGTGACCCTCACCTCTCTTATAAAACGGTAAATCCCCTTCTCTAAAAATCACTCATACAAAGTGTTTGGCATGGCCAAAACATGATCTAATATCCTCCCAAATACCCTCACATAATCCTAGAGGCTTTAAATTTATCATGAATACAACCTAGGGATTCCTTTTGATCAAATCAAAAGGAATCACCTGAAGAAGAGGTAATAATTTGATCTTCGTTTTCAAAGTTCTTTTCATCTCTCACTTTCTCTTTTTTTGTTTTTTCCATACCAAAATAATAACTCCAGTACCATATAAATACTGTGATGATATTATAAATATGGTTCAACCATATTTATTTATCTATCTATCTTATGAATGACAAAGTCGCCATACGTGTGTATGTACGGCTTACCATCTACACGTCATGGTGTAGTTGTTATTCAAAACATAATTTTTTGGATGGACATAATAATGAGTATAATTGATTTAAATATAAAAATATAACATGTTAATGATTATGTATATATTATATACCATTCAATTACATATGATTTCACCATCAATAGAATTATATTTTCGCTCATGCATACATACGGATTACCGTCTCTAGGAACGCGATGAGATTAATTCCCCATCGTAATAATTCAAGAATAATTTTCATTTTCTAATTAAAAATAATTTTTAAGAACTTAATATCATTCTAGATATGAATCAAATACATCCTATCAATTAAAAACATGACGTATTTAACAAAACCTATAAAGTAATACAAATCAGTTAACACCTGAAACAATGATTCTACTAAAATATTATTAACAAAGCAATATTAGAAGATCATATATGATACCATATTTATGTATGTGGATCTTTTATAATTTAATAATAATGATTTAACTATTATAAATTATTTTAACATACCCTGTATCAAGTAAAGGTACATGTTAAGGGTTAATTCTATAATCACTTCATTATCAAAGGTTGTTTATAAGTGAGTATCTACAGGGACCTCTTTATCATCCACATCTTTGATTCATAAAAATATATTTCAAAACATTTGTATTATTTCCTAGACTATGGGTTAAAGTCATTTATACCCTTATTTTTCTTTTTATTAAAATTTTATAAAGGAATCTTTTTGTCATTTACCAAACAATTTCCTTTACAATCTTTTCGACAAAATTAAGGATAAAATGTTTTTTTAACTTATACAGTAGGTGTGGCTATTTTCTTCCATTATAACACCATCAAAGATTCCCTTGAAAGTTTATAATAATATTTTAAAAATAAATGTTTTCTTTTATAATTTTTTGAATTATAAATTATTTCAAAATAGAAATATATATTTCTCTCAAATAGTGTTGATTTCATCTATGTCAACATCATTTGATGGATTTTACACTTGGTTGAAGTTTATTTATTATGATACAATATTCCATATTATATTGAAGGTTTTGTGATATGATTGACTATGGATGTGTTATTTTTATACCATTCATTGTTTATGGTTAAAGTAATAAGATTTCATATGCTTGTTTTAATACAAATGTTTGTGTTTTGTTTCAACATTTTCAAATGAGGAATGCATTGGACTAAGTAACTGATGGGGGAGCTCGCTATAGCTTCTCAATGCATCAGTATATCTCGCGAGAAAAACTAATTTCTTGGTACAAGTTCTTAATAGTATCTTATTTTTAGTCTTGGAACGAGGCCTTGACTATGGAGTTACGATGTCTATCATTATGCATTCTATCATTATAAAATTTTCTATTGATATTACATGTGATTATTCAACTATTAGAAAATAAATTTTAATAATAAAATGGAATTATTTTATTTTTCTTTTCCATGTTTTTATGACGTTTAAGTTTACATGTATTTTGTTTTATTTTTTTACATTCCTCTAAATGTTTATGCTTATTTATGAATGTTTCCACTATATTGTTATCCTTACTGGGAACCTAAGAGCACCCATTTCAATGTTTTATTTTTCTTAAGATGCGATCAAATATATTATAACTGGCCTATAGGGAAAGTCTAAGGTAGATAAATGTGATAAAAGGATACAAAATGTCATAGTTTTTCATTTCATAATATAATGTAAAACTTAGGTTTGTATCTAGTACTTCCAAAGATAATAAAATGATCGGTATTTTGGGATTTGATCCATTGTGATCATGCCAATGTTATATAATAATGCACCGACTCTAGGTAACTATGGTCAGGGAGTTACAGTTGGTATTATAGAAATTCTAGTTTAATATTTGGAAACTAGATTTAGAAAAACTCTGATTAGAGAACATTATACTATGATAGAATTTAAGTATTTGTATAGATAAACTACCAAGAATTTTGGTAATGTAGAGATTTTTTGTATTTTCCAAGAAATACATCCTTTTCTCAATATGAGAAGGTAGAGGATGCTCTAGCATAGATGTACCAAGAAGTGAATAATCCGACAAGGATTTTTGGGCTTGACCCGGGGTATCCCGGTACACGAAAACAGGGATTGCTACACTCTTGGTTATGACACTCTCAGGGGATATGAGTACGATAATCCACATTTTCGTTACAATCCATTATGAATTATTTATGAGAAAATACTTCTTCAAATAATTTTTTTTATGATTACGGGTTATATGCATAAAATGTTCAATTTATGTTAGGTGTTTCACTAGTTTGGAATTATATATTACGATTCATAAACTAATATAGTGTATGACATTTTTTAGAAATGGAACATAGTAGAAGGAATGGAAACCATATCAAAGCATGTAATATATATAGAGATTTCCCTCATACTAAAGAAAATTATAGTGAATCCAATGATGCAACTAGTGCTGAACCACTTATAACCATTCTGGGACAACTCACTCAGGTTATGAAAAATAACCTCACCCATATGGGGCACCTTAATCCACAATGCAGAAGATAAACGTTATACTGCTTCATGAGAAAAAACAGCAACATTCAATGGGAATACACATCCATTTGTAGCTGAGAAATGGATAAGTTTCTTAGAAATCATATTTCATTGTTTGGGGAGTAGTGAAAGAGAAAAAGTTGTTCTAGAAGATTATCATCTCATAGGAGATGCAGATCAATGGTGGTCATTAATTAAAAATAAAAAGTAGGATGAAGAGGTATCAAATATTTAATGGATGGAGTTTAAAAAGATTTTCTTAGAAAGAAAAATACCTCGTGACCCTTGAGCAGATATGGAAAGATAATTTCTGAGTTTGAGGAAAAAGGGGGATAAGAATGTCGCAAAGTATAAGGTGAACATTACAAGGTTATCAAGGCATGAAACATATTATATAGTTAACCCATGGTGTATGATTGATCTATTCTTAAATTGGTTAAAACCATTTATCCATTAAGAATTATTCTCATAATCCTTCCCAAGACACGAAGATATTTTCTCATGTGCTATCAAGACAAAAAAGGAATTTCCTATGTCTTCTGACTTTAATGAAAAGTAAGAGAAGAAGAGTTCTTCTGAAAAATTTGGAAATAGAAATAAATTGAATAATGGAAGAGATGAATTTCCATCCTGTAGTAAATGTAGTAAGAAATAACTCAGCACTTTCTTAAAGGGAATGGGATTTTGTAACAAGTGTGGTGAAAAATGACCCAAATCTTGTGATTGAAAGGGAATGAAAGAGTATGTTAATGTTGAATGCTAAAATTGTATAGAAATATGTAATTATGAAAATTAATTTCCTAAAATCCAAGGAAACTTACCTTAGAAAAGGATAAAGGAGTAAGGCCAAGCTTTTGCGATCTCTGCTTTTGAGGTTGAAGCTCTGATTGATGTGGTGGCAGGTAATTTAATGGATTCCTCAAATTTATCAAATTATTTATTTAATTCTATATCATCACATTATTTCATATCTTCCCGGTTTTCAAAAGAAATTAGATATTTCTAATTTTATTAACAAGGTAGTTATTAGTCAAAACTACCATGTGAAGTATCATTGCAACAAAATTTTGAGAATCAGCTCCCATTAGGGAATATAAACATGATTTATCTATTGATATCATCATCATACCCATGATTTAATTATATATAATCCCCGACATGGATTGTCATTTAGACCATGATGCGAAAATTTATTGTAAGAAGAAGGAGGTTACAATTTTTTTGATGATAAGGAGTACCATATCATTAGAGAAGAAACATCACCACCTGATTTTTATCTAGATCCACCCCTAATAGCTCTGTTAAATTCAATTATTGGGGAGGAATAGAATCAAATAACTATGGGTGTGGAAAAGAATGTTCAAATAGATGACTTATCTATTTTCCAACAACATGTTGATGTGTTTCCAGAGAATTTACCTAGACATCATCCATAGTGAGAGATTGTGTTTCTATTGATTTAATTCCATATTCAAGGACCATATCAAATACCCCTCATAGAATGGCCACTATAAAATTATTGGAACTAATGAAACAAGTAGAGGAATTTAGAAATAAAGGAATTATTCTCCCTAGTGTTTCTCCATGGGGAACCCCTGCCCTTTTTGTTAAGAAATATGTATCTATGAGGATGTTCATTGAATACAGGGAGATCATTGCTATAACAATAATGAAAAATTATCCCCTACCTCTCATTGATTATTTATTTGACCAACATCATGGAGCTAAATATTTTTCAGTGATTGAAATTTGATATGGATATCATTAGTTGGGTGTGAAAAAGGAAGACATTTTGAAAACAACATTTTGAACCAGGTATGGGCATTATATGTTTACATTAATGCCTTTTAGACTAACTATTGCATCCTCTATTTTTATTGATCTAATGAATATAGTTCCCAAGGAATATATTTGATGAATTTTTAGTGTTATTCATTGATGATATCATGGTTTACTCCAAAAGCTATGAATATCATGATAATAACTTTCATATTATTCTAAAGACTATATGAAAAAAATAATTATATGGTAAGTTTAGAAAGTGAGAATTATAGTTTCATGAGACTTCTTTCCGTGGCCATATTGTTTGTAATGATCGAATATCTATTTATCATTCAAAGACAAGAGAAATACAAGAATGTACAGTACATACTTTTGTAACTAAGGTATGTAGTTTTATGGTTTTAGCAGGTTTTTATCAGCATTTCTTCCAAGATTTTTCAAAAATGGATAACCCATTAACCAAGCTCACACATAAAGGGGTTAAATCTGTTCAGAAAAAAGAGTGTGAAGATTGTTTTGATGAACTAAAGAGAAGACTAGTCAATGATCCTATATTGACTCTACCATCGGGGAATGATGTGTATATTATTTATAATGATGCTTCAAATAAAGGACTAGGTTGTGTCCTTATGAAGTATGATAGAGTTATTTCCAATGCATCATGACAACTAAAAATTAATGAACAAAAAAATCGCAATCATGATCTTGAGTTAGCATCTCTAATATTTGGTATAACGATTTTAAGACACAATATCTATAGTGAAAAATGTGATATATATACTGATCACAAGAGTTTAAAGTATATTTTCTCATAGAAAGAAATCAACATGAGGAAAATACAATGGCTTTAACTACTCAAAGATTATGATTTTACTATAAACAACCACCTGGGAGAGGAAAATAAGGTAGCAGATGCTTTGAGAAGAAAGGATCATGGAGTTTTGAACAAGATGAGAATTGAAAGGGATCCTATTTTCGTGAATCTAGAAAATATGGATATGGGAATAATCATGGAAGTTGAAACATAAATACCTTTTCAAATTTCTTTCAAATCATATTTACTAAAAAGGAAAAAATGTTCTCAAACTAATGCTGAGGTGTTTAAAAAGAAAATTAATGCTGTGAATGATGAGATATTGATTAAAATTATATATGAAGATAGAATTTTGAAATTTGGGAAGAAAATTTGTGTTCCTGATATACCTTCTCTAAAAAGGGAATTGTCAGAATATGCTCACAGCTCCAATTTTCCTATACACCCTCATAGTACTAAGATGTATAGAGATTTGAAGGAATATTTTTGGTGGGACAACCTGAAGAGGGATATTGCTGATTATGGGTCAAGATGTATGGTTTTTCAGCAGGTTAAGGATGGAATCAACATCCTGGAGGAGTAATGCAACCTCTTCCCATAAATTAGTGTAAATGAGATGATATTACGATGGAATTTATCATTGGGATATCAAAGACTGCTAGAAGTTATGATGAAATATGATTCATTAATGATCGTCTTAATAATTAAACACATTTTCTTTCTAAAATAGAATATTTACCACATGATAGTTAAGAGAGAATTTATATTAATGAAGATGTAAGACTACATGGTGCACCCATATCGATCGTTTCTGATCGTGATCCCCATTTTACATCCAGATTCTATAAAATTATACAGAAATCCCTAGATACTGAACTTTGTTTCAGCACTACCTACCACCCTTAAACTAATGGAAAATCATATTGGACTGCTAAAACTATACAGGACATGTTGAGGTCTATCTCACTTGACTTTCAAGGCACATGAGACCAGAATTTACCTCTCGTATAATTTTCTTATAAAAATATCTTCGATTAAAGTATTAAGAGGGAACCATATGATGCATTGTATGGAAAAAAATTTCATACACTAACTTGTTGGGATACTGTTGGAGAAAGAAAACTCATAAGCCTAGAAAATGTTGGGAAAACAATGGAAAAGGTTAAAATTATCCAAACCCCCATCAAGAAGCTCAAAGTAGGAAAAAGAGATATATCGGTAACCAAAGGAAGGATATATAATTTCTAGTGGGCGATCATGTTTTCTTAAAGGTATCTTCATGGAAGGGTGTTTTAAAATTTGGTAAGAAGGGTAAATTGATTCCCATGTACATTAGACCTTTCAAAATTCTAGAATGAATTTTATTTTTTGTTTACTGTTTGGCAGTACCACCAAGTCTCTCCAAAGATCATGATGTGTTCCACATATAATTGTTGAGAAAATACATGTCTGAACACAATAATGAACTCACCTATGAAGAAATATAATTGGAACCCGATCTATATTATTGTGAAGAGCCTATTATGATTCTTGATACCAGAGAACATGTTTTGAGAAAATAGATGACCTGTCTGGTAAAAGTTATATGAAAAAACCATAAGATGGAAGAGGCAACATGGGAACCAAAAGACATTATGCTGAAGAACCAACTGAATCCTTTTATGTAGTAGTATTCTAGAAATTTCAAGGATGAAATTAATTGATGGATAGAATAATGTAACTCCCCAAGCATCCATGGTATGTATCTCTGTGAATAATGCAATAGCTTGTGATGTATGCAACTTGGAGTTTTAGCACACCACGACCAATCAATATAGCCATTATGAAAAGTAATACCGACAGTTTCAAATTCTATATATTTTGTTTTTCAAAATGGACATCATTTTTAGATTCGGAATATCAAAATTAGCGTAGGGTGATCTTTTGATATTTTTCTCAAAGCATTCTGTTTTTGATGAATGGTGAAAAACAATGCGTTTTTGTTTGAAATCTCTTTTTTATTTAAATAATTACTTTTTTATTTAAATTTATTTTAAATAGAAATATATACATAATACCTATATATTTTCAATATAATTAATTGATGTAATTTTATAATAATATTAGATATATAAAATTTAATTGAACTTTTAATATTTATTACCCACCTTCTTGGAAGATTTGAAATTTTGAAAACAACGTAATTTTACAACTTTTGTGAATTGGATTTCAAAAATACGAGAGTCATTTTTGACATCAGTATGTTAAATGTGGTTTAATAAGATGAAAATAATTTTTTGTGAATAGTAACTTTGGAATTTTATTTACAACGGTTAAAACTAAATAGGGTAATTAAAGATAAAATTGATATTATAATTACCCTAACACATAACCTAATTCTATTGGATAATTTTATTTCGACCAAAATCAAAATTAGGAATAAAATATGTTCATTTTTTTCTCCATGGAGTTGATTAGGACATTTACTATTATTTTAATTAAAAAAGATTAAAAGAGTTAAATTCCAATTTTAATAACTATTTTATTAATACAAGGTTATACATAAGATATATTCAAAAATAAATACTCATTAGAAAGATAAAACTATTTCCTAAATATTGGTATTTAATTTATAATTTTTATACATTAAGTAATTATATTTATTTAGAAAAAATGATGATGTAATAATTACCTTATTATTGAGAGATTAAAAAAATTTGATATTATAAATAACCAAATAAATTTAAATTGATAATTTTTATGTATTCCAGAAATTTTCTATGTTAATATGACATGTTATGGTTGATTAAATAATTTTTTTTCTAAATGATAAAGTTTTTATGACTTCCACAAAATCCAAATACTAAATACTATCAAAATTGACATAAATTAGTATTTAAAAAACATACTATATTATTAATTGATATAATATTTATAAAAATGTATGTTTCTTTCAAATAAATTATATAAGGATAGATATATCAATAATGAACCACTAGGTGTTATCTTGACTTTTTATTGTATGTTTATTAACCATTTATTAAAATAATTTAAGAATACATGGTAAAAGTTAAACTATTTAACTAAGAGATAAATCTAAAAGATAAGGTTAATATGGTGACCTAAACCTATATAAAACATATTGGTTTAGTTTTTTTGACCTATCACCACCTTATCCTCAAATGTAAATCTTTATAAGACATTATAAACCGAATATGATGGTATAATAAAATAATACAACTGGTTTTTTCTAAAGTGACCCTCACCTATCTTATAAAAGGGTACTTCCCCTTATCTCATGGTCATACCTCCAAAGACATTGGGATAGTCCATCCTTGGCTTAAATTTCCTCCCAAATACCATAAAATAAACCTAGATACCTTAATTTTATCATAATTCCAACCTAAGGACACCTTTTAATCAAATCAAAAGGAAACACCCAAAGAATAGGTAATAATTTCATCACATTTTTCAAAGTTCTTTTCTTCTTACACATTCTCTTTCATTGTTATTTCCATATCAAAATAATAACTCTAGTACCTTATACATACTATTAAGTTATTATAAATATGGATCAACAATATTAATTATTCTATCCATCCTATGAATGACAAAGTCATCATACATGCGTACGTACGGCTTACCGACTCCACTTCGTCGTGTAGTTGAAATTCAACACTACATTATTTGGATGAGTATAATAATGAGTATAATTGATGTAAATAATAAATATAACATGTTAAGGATTCTATATATATGATATTTCATCCAATTATACACTCTTTTACCAACAATATATTGATAGTGTCGCTCATGCGTCTGTAAGGATTACCGTCTCCACGAACGCAATGAGATTCATTCCCCATCGTAATAATTCAAGAATAATTTTTATTTTATGATTAAAAATAATTTTTAAGAAATTAATATAATTCTGGATATGAATAACATACATTTTATACACAACCATCATTGGTTACGTAACATAACTTAAAAAGGAAAACAAATTAGTTATCACCAGAAACAATGATACTACTGAAATATTATTAACAATGAAATTTTAGAAGATCATATATGATATCATATTTATGTATGTGGTTGTTTTATAATTTAATAACAATTATTTAAATATAATACAGGAGGTTAACGTACCCTCGATCAAGTAAAAGTACAAGTTTAGGGTTAATTTTACAATCTCCTCTTTATCTGAGGTTGTTTATACATGAGTATCTTGTGGGACCTCTTTAAAATCCACATCTGTGTTTCATAAAAATTTACTTCAAATAATTTTGACTATTTAATAGACTTTGTGTTAAATTAAATTATACACATTTTTTAACTTTTTATAAAAAAAATTATAATGGAATCATTCTGTCGTTTTCCAAACAAGGTCTTTTATGACTTTGTCGACAATATTATGGAACAAATGTTTTTTAACATCTACGGCGGGTGTGGCCATTTTCTGCCATTATAACAACTTCAATGCTTCCCTTAAAAGCTTATAATAATATTTTAAAATTAATATTTTCTTTTATAATTATTTGAATTTAAAATTATTTCAAAAGAAAAAGGGATATTTCTCTCAAATACTTTTGATTTCATCAATGTCAACATCCATTGATAGATTTAACACATGTTTGAAGTTTATTTTTTATGATAAAATCTTCTATATTGTATTAAAGGTTTGGTGATATGTTTTATTGTGGATGTGTTATATTTATAAAATTCATGGTTTATGGATAATGTATTAACATTTCTTATTCTAGTTTTTAAATGATTTTTTATGTAATGTTTCAATCTTTTTATATGAGGAATGAATTGGACTATGTATGTGTTGAGTGGAGCCCGCTATAACTCCTCAATGCATCGGTAGGTCTCATGAGAAAAACTACTATATTGGCACAAGGCCTTCATAAAATATTATTTGTAGTCTTGGCACGAGGCCTTCACTATGTGGTTATGATATCAGATATTATGCATTCCATCATTATGAAATTGGCAATTGATATTACATGTGATTACTCGACTAGTAGAATATCCATGTGAATAAGTAAATAGAATTATTTGATTTATCTTTTCCATATTATGCTAAATTTTAAGTTTAAAATTCTTTTTTGTGTTATACATTACCTTAAATTATTATTCTTGTTTTTTAATGATTCTACTATATTGTTATCATTACTGAGCACCTCAACTCACCCTTTTCTATGTTTTATTTTTCCCAGGATGCGAAGAAGTATATTATGACTGACCGACAGGGATGGTCTGAGAGAGAAAATGTGTTAAATGAAGACACAATATTTTTGTTTTTTCATTTCATAATGTAATATTAAAATTATGGTTATATCTTGTTCTTTCAAAGCTACTAAATCGATCATACATTCAGGATTTGATCCCTTGTGATCATGATAATGTTATGTAATAATGCACTAACTCTAGGTAACTAGGATCGGGACATTACAAAACCCCTTATGAGTTGTGGAACCATTGAAAAACCAAATTAAGTTATTTTAAAGTGACTGGATGTAAATATTATATTCTGAACACTAAAGCCAATATAGATAAAATTTCATCTAAAAGTGATGAAGGAATATTCCTTGGATATTCTGCCTCAAGAAAAGCCTATAAAGTCTTTAATAAGAAAATCATATTTGTGGAAGAATATATAAATATTATGTTTGATGAAATAGATCTGCATGAGCCTAAGAACTATATATATAATATTAAATAGGATATGACTAATCTGAACCTTAATGCTAAAATCGCAAATCATCATGTGAAGGAATTTGTGAAAACGTTCGGTTCTGAAAATTCACTAGAATCTAGCCATAATGAACAAGATCAAAATGATAAACTGTAAATAAATAGTTCCACCATTACTATACCAACTATAACCCATAAAACCATCCCTTTGATGTTATTGTAGGATATTTAGATACAAGAACACTAACTGGAGTCTCTTTGAGAAAGCATGTTGAAAATCAAGCATTCTTGTCTAAACCTAAACCTAAAAATATCAATGATGAAATCATTGATAAATTTTGGGAAAGGGCTATGCAAGAAGATCATTACTAGTTTGAATGAAATAGTGTTTAGAAGCTTGTAGATTGACCAAAATATAATTTGACAATAGGAACCAAATATATTCTTATGAATAATGTGGATGAAGATAGAAATATAGTTAAAAAATCTATATTGTTTACACATGCCTATAATTTAGAAGAAGGAATTGATTATGAAGATACCTCTTCACCAGTAGCTAGACATGAATCCATTAGAATCCTACTTGCCTATACAACACACTTGGATTTTAAACATTATCTAATGGATGTTAATAGTGAATTCATAAAACGCTATATAATTGAGGATGTTTTTTTGAACAACCCCATGATTTTCAAATCCTAATTTTCCAAGTCATGTTTTCAAGTAATTTGAAGATTTATATTGTTTGAAACATGCTCCAAGAGCTTGGTATGAATGATTATATAATTTTGTTATTTGTAAAGGTTTTACAAAAGTAGTAGTTGATCCTACTTTGTTTATAAAAATAATTTCAAAATATTTTTTAATTAACAAAATATATGTAGAGGATATTATATTTGGACATTCTTAAAATTATTTTTGTAACGATTTTTTAAAACTTATGCAAAGTAAGTTTGAAATGAGTTTGATGGGTGAACGTAAATTTTTTTTTTTTGGATTTCAAATATTTCAAAATACTAAAGGTATTATTATAAATCCAATTATGTAAACTAATGATATTTTGAAATTATATGGCTTAGATAACATTAAGAGTAGTCAAACCCCTATGAGTTCTACATGTTTGTAAGATCTTGATGAAAATGGAAAATCTATTGATCCAAATGATTATAGAGGAATTATTGGGAGCTTTCTAAACTTAACTGCTAGTAGGACAGATATTATGTTTAGTGTTTTTCTGTGTGCAATATTTCAATAAAACCCAAAATAATGACATTTAAATTTAGTTAAAAGAGTTGTAACGTACCTAAAATATACAACTAATTTAGGATTTTTCTTTCCTAGAAGAAAACTATTTGATTTGGTTAGTTCTTCAGATGCGGAAATTGGTGGTTGTAAGTTAGATAGAAAGAGTACCTATATAACATGTCACTTTTTGGGAAAGTCTCAAAAATAATTTTTTAGTAAAAAAAAATCATTTGCAATGTCAATTGCTGAAGCAGAGTATATAGCTGTTGGAAGTTTCTATGAACAATTTTTGTGGATGAAACACACTTTATTAGACAACGAATTTCAATTCAAACATATCCTCATAAACTATGGCCATACAAGTGCTATTAAAATTTCTAAATATTTAATTTCTCATTTTAGAACAAAACATATTGATATAAGGAATTTTTTTTGAGAGGTCATTATCAAAAAGATGATATAACACTCGAGTTTGTTGGGATTAAGCTTCAACTTGCTGACTTTTTTACCTAACCCTTAAACTCATAGAGAATGAACTAAATCAGACATGATCTTGGAGTGATAAAACTATAATGTCTATTCAACCACTTTCCCTTTAGGAATAATCTTTTTATCTATTACTGGTATCGGTGAAACTGATCAGTGAAACTGTTCAATGAAACTGATTAGGGGAAATCGATCAGTGAAACTGATCATGTAAAACCGATCATTTTAAACTAATCATTTGAAATTGATTGTGTGAAACTGTTTCCTATAAGTACCCTTTTGTAATTTGGTCTATCTTTATGTAAAATGACGCAATTTTGATTTATTTTTACCATTTTTTCATTTTATGTTTTTACAATTTACAATCCCTAAATGATAAGATTATTTCAATCTACTTCAACATTTCACCTCCCTCTCTGCTTTGGAACCTTCTTCTCTTCGACATTATACCTCTCTACCCATAACCTTTTGAATTCCTTTAGAATCGAATCTTCATAAATGGAATGGACAATGCGAGTGATTGAAGAGTCGAGTGAGTCTCCATCAGTTAAGTGTCAAAATGGTGAGTCATGTGGTACTACAAATCCAGGATTGGAAAGCTGATTTGTTTCAGTTGAGAAGGATGTGTCTGCTGATTGGCTTCTGTCAGGAATGTCAATTTTGTTGGGAGTATTGGAATCTCAAGGCTGGATAAGTTGGTTCTCAAAAAATGAGAGGCATTTTTATCCTAATATTATTCATTAGATTTATCTCAACTTGAAAATATCCTTGGATAAAATATGAGGAAACAAGGATGAAGTCAGTGGTGAAGGGAAAAGAGATTTCATTTTTTATCAAATGAATAGGCTGAATGCTTGAAAATACCTCATTAAGGTATCTATGACGATTATCAGGTTAACTCCCTTCCTTCCTCTAATTTTTTTTCAAATAAGGATGCTCTAAAGGAGCTGACTGGATGTAAAGAATCGAGGAGAGCTATAGACAGTGAGTTGGATGGAGAGGAAATATTACTCTTTAAGTTCATTCAACATCACATTTGTCCAAGGATTTGAGACTTCTCTACTGATATGTAACCTTATGTGTTTTTGATTTACCTATTGAAAAATGGAATAATGGTGAATTTATGTAAATACCTAATGGTAAAAAATTCTAATATGATAAAACCCTCCAAGAAGGAAACATGTTAGTATTATCCTAAGATGATTTCGATAATGTGAAAAAAGTTGGATTGTGTGGAAGATGGAGATTAAGTTATTAGTTCATGTAGTAGATTATGTCTTCAAAAAGATATTTGAAAGAGGATAATGATTTCCTAGAACCCTGGGCTGATATAATCTGTAGAAGATAATGAAAGACTGTATGAATATTAAAATCTGATTAACCATCCTACCAGACCAAAAGATCAAGATGATCTAGGACTAAAACCAGGTTAAGTACCTTCTTACTCTGATGAGGAAGCTAAGGTTGATGTTCAAAGAGAAGAAGGGTCTCCTATTGATCACAGGAGTGTTCCTAATATTGCAGACAACCCAATGGACATGTCTTATGGACCTGCTAGTCCACCATTTGATCTGCCCTCAAGGGAACCTTTGTTTGGTGGTGAGGATAAGGAAAACACAAAAGTCACTAGTTGGAAGGATATGTAAGTAATTAAAATGAGGAGTCTGATGATGATAATTATGTTGATGAGGAAGGTGATGATGATCATGTCAGTGATTCTTTAAAAGTGGTTAAATAGTTGGTTGATGGATCTAATGAGGAATTTTTAAATGGAGCTACTGATAGAGATGAAAGACAGGATGGTGCTAATCCAGTTGAATAGGAGGTGTCCGATCAAAGGGATACTGGTAATGAGGACTGGTATAACCATCCTGATATTGAAAATCATGAAATCACTCAGCAATTGAATGAAATTATGGCAGGTGTCTATGAGAAAGAGGTTCATGATCATGTTTCACATATGCCTCAGGTTGTAGAAGTGCTCTAAGAAGATGAAGTGGCTGGAGTGGAAAAAGGACATCATGCCCAATTGGTACTTGTGTCCAGAAATGTTGTATTGGCTAGAATACCATATAAAAAAGAGGATGAAGCTGAGATTGTACCAGATCATTAGGGAAGAAAAGTACGGATTGATATAGTGGATCCCAAAGATTGGACATGTAAGCATGATTGTAATAGATATCTAGGATACATTCTATTTTGATTGGAATATAACTCATATGAGGTAATGGAAGAACCTCATCCTAGTCCACAAGATAAAGCTGAAGGAGAACATATTTCACTTGCTTCACCATTTTCACCCCTTGTATTTGAGCTAGTAGCACGCCCAGTGCCTAGTGACTATGTCACTAAGGATAATTTAGAGAAATTCAATGCGGATATATGTGAGTCATTGAGAGCCTCAGTTTGAGCTAGAAGTAAAGCCTCTACTTCCATGAGTATTTTAGATGATGATGCTGCAAAATTTCAAGAATAGTGATTCATGATATTCAACCTAATATCATTACTACATCCTAGAAAACCATTAGAAACAATACTTTGATGGGAAAATAAGGGAAGAGGATGAAAAATGAGTTAAACTAACAGAAAAACTATTTGAATACCTATTTTAGTGGTTTGATGGAGGTTCTAAGGAACATAGTGACACATCTACTGAGTATAGGTATGAAGAAATTGAAGGAGGAACTTGTTCGAATGATCTCTTTTCCATCTTGTTCTAGAGGCAGCAAGACTGCTGCTTCTGATTTGGAGTCCCTCAGGGCTATAATTAGGGAAGAACTCAAGAATCTTCAGAGTGAGTAAAACAGAGAAACTCATAACAAGGTTAATAGAAATACTAATATGGTTTATTACATGGAAAGGAAATTCAAAATGAAGCCTCTTTTAATCAAAAATTGATTAGAGATATTGTGGAAAAGTATATTTTCGATTTTCAATACCAAACATGATCTCATCAATAAATCCAATTATTTGGCCGAAAATCTCACAATATCTCAAGTAACAAATGATTTAAAGAATCAAGTGGAAAAATTGAATTAGTTTACTACTAAAAGGTATAGGTATAAATTATTAATCTAGGGGAAAAAACTCCAGTATAGGACACATGGCATGAACTCAACATAATACATATAAAACTCACCTCGGACACAAACTGATCTAATTTAAATGACCCTCCACTAATATAAAGTAACCTATAAATATTTTCTCTATTACATAATTGATGGGGAGCCATTTATGTTAACTTTATTACATCATGATTATTCCATTATTTTTTATTACTAAAAGGGGGAGATTTTGGATCCCTATAAGAAACATTAGTTTTAATAATCACAAATAAATAAATCAATAAACTATGTATCTTCATGATTCAATATGTTTACCAGTGTATATAATCAAGTAATTACAAATTTCACTTAATATGGTAGTCTTCAGTGTAAGAAGAAGATGAAAAATTTATATGTTTTTCAGAGTCTTTGGCATTGATAGTTCCAAATGAGTCACTAATGATCGACTTACCCTTGAGGGCTCACCGATGAAAGACTCATCGATGTGCGTGTCACTGATGGACGAGTCACCGATGATCGACTCAGCAATGATCGACTCACTGATGGACGAGTCACCGATGGACGAGTAACTAATGATCGACTCACCAATGGATGACTCACCGACGATACAAAATGAGTCACTGATGATGACACACTAATGCCTTAACAGACTAATAGAAAAAATGACTCTCCAACACACTGATTCACTGATAATGATGGTATGAACTCACAGATAATCAGGGATAGTGATGATGATAGATCGATACTGACACACTGATACCAATTATTCACCAATATTTATGACTCACATGTAGTCATTAGAACTGTTTTTGAATTTATTTATTCAATTTTATATATAACTATCATATTTAGACAAATTAATGTTTATGGAATTATTTAATGTGTTCTGTTGGACTATCTATATAAAGTACGAGGTACATGAATGTGGGTAGATCATCATACCTTCAGGACCGTGAAGATAAAATAATTACAAGTAAGATTATAAAAGAGAGAGTAACACAAGGACAATGCTCAAAAGTCAAAGAACAGTAGAAAAACTACAAACTCATGTGACTATCAATATTTCTTCCAATAAAAAAAGAAAAAACATAAATGGAGATCAACATGAAAATAAAAAACCTACTAGACATCACTAAACGTCCAAACATCAAGGAGCTATACTTTTCACACCTGGAAGGCTATAATACTTTGTATAGGAAGACAACTTCCAGAAGAAAACTCAAGCCTTGTTTCCCATACATCAACTAAGTCTAGAGCTTTACTGTATAATACAAATGTCTTCTAACACTAATCTACATCTATATCATAGTTGTGTTCTTTTGTTTACATTTTGATCAGTTTGTGTATCTATCTGTTACACACACTCTCTCCTATGCATAACTAGAT
Organism: Viscum album; assembly: GCA_963277665.1. Classification (NCBI taxonomy): domain Eukaryota; kingdom Viridiplantae; phylum Streptophyta; class Magnoliopsida; order Santalales; family Viscaceae; genus Viscum; species Viscum album. Next base: position 931,175,884 of record OY728146.1, read on the forward strand.
GATACTTTTGATACACAAATTCAATCTCTTTTTTACTCTTGTATCCCTCGTAGAACAGTGGAAGAGTTCAAGTGAGACCTCTTTGTTTTTCCCATGAATTACTATTGTAGAGGTCGGGTGTGACATTGAAAACCATGTGATCTATTGTGGACCCTGATCAAGGGTGTGGATCATATTTTTTACTAAATTAAACTGCTTTGGGGAAGGATGTCACCAAGTAGAGAGGACTAAGTCTCAGCTTGATACTAAAGCTCTTGTTTATATCTGATGTGCCTTCTCCTTTTTTTAATCTAATATATGTTTATTACATTTTACATAAAAATGAATTGAACTTTGATAGTTAGTTTAGAAAGTATTTATACCTGTTTTGAAACAGTATATTAGTTTTGTAAGTTGTAGTAATCTTTATAGTAGTATTCTGAGAACTAATCAACCATCTAAAAAATTAATTGAACATTTAGGACTTTTATAAATTTACTACAAACTAAGTTAGATTATATTTTTGGGAAACTTTTTGAAGAATTATTTTTTAACAGAAATTTTTTTATAGCTACTCAATTTCCCCCTCCCTCTTCAGTAATATACTCCAACCAACATAAAGATCTTATGATATTTTCTAGATACCATGGAAGTGAATATCTCTGGGTCCACTATCACTCTAGCCATTAATATGACATGTACCAGGATATTCACTTTAATAATCCAGAAAATATATTTGGTCTCTTGGCATAGAGTTGATTATCTCTCAATATACTCAAGGTGATGTCATGATTTTTTCTTGATTTTATGCTTATTGGGAGTAAACTAAGATATCATAGAAAAAAATAACCAAATCATAGTACATAAAAGGTTGAAAGATCATATTCAATAAGGATATGAATATGATTGGTGTATTAGTTAACCTAAATGGAATCACTAAAAATTCATACAATCCATACCTTCTACTAAAAGTAATCTGAGTTTTCTACATTGGTCTCACCCTCAAGTGATGATACCTATATCTAATGTCAATACTAGAGAATTTTTTAACACCACTCAAGTGATCGAAAAAATGATCAATGCATAGAAGAGGAAACTAGTTCTTGACCATCATCTACTTCAACATAAGATAATATACACATTAACTCAAAGATACATAATTCTTATTGGGGAAGGGAACTAGAGAACCCCAAAAATAAGAACTAGGACATAGGATGACATTAAAATATATATCATCCAACTAAAATTTCATCTCTTGAATCTCTGTTAATGCCTTTTAGTTGGTCGGGATAGAAATTTTCTCCAGTCCCAACACCAAATCAATTGTGAAATCGATATCTTTCATAGGTGGTAGGCCCTAGAACTCATTATAAATTTTATAAACTTGGAATAAAACACTCCTACTAAATTATAACATCATCTAGATTAATATCAGATGGCTGATCAATGAAACAATTAAATATGAATGAATTGGTCTTGAACAACAAGTCATAAGATCCCACATACCATGTTGAAAATAAATTCATCCTTATGGATTTAAAAAGTTAAATATACTCTGATAATAGTTGATATATTCCTAGTATTAAATTAACCAATCCATACCAATATTAATATTGTTTCTTATCATTTAAATCACAAACACCTTCCAATAGAGATGTTAACCCCCAATATTTATAGAAAACACCTTCAAACATTTGTTATTTTCTGATAACGCTCTCTGTAGTGTGCCGATGGTCATGTTCCATAAAATATTTCAAATTACAATACCAATATGTTTGGAAAAAAGAAAAGATAGAACATATTGTTCTTTTACAATATCATGAAAAAGAAAGGATAAGGTAGATGATACATGAATCATACCTCTGACGGTAAATAATCATGCATCCACGATAGCCCGAGTAGACTTCATAAGGTGTAGGTGACTTGTTCCTCTACCTAAGGATCCATAATGAATAAACTGAGCTATTTACCCTACCATATACTACTACACTTGTATTGGTGTACCTTGTCCCCTGCCATGGCTTGAAGAACCAGTGGAGTCCAGGCTACCAGCCTACATAGGAGTAACAGATCCCCTTCATGACTCAAGTGCCTATCCTGATACCCAACCATAATTTTACTTTGGAATATTCTGATAGAACTTATAGAGATGAACCATCCTACCACAAATATGACACTAAAATTTGGGGTAAGGACACTATGGTAACTTGTATCCAATTATTCCATGATGATAACATTGGATTGAATACTTCTCTTTAGATGGCATTATACTATCCTGGCTTCTCTTCCCACTATTGGCATGGTGGAAACTATCAATGTTATTCTTGTTTCCACTTGAAGTATTGCCCAAAATTTTCTTTACTAAAATAACATGGTTGTTTATCAGGGCCTCTCTAAGATACACTTTGACCATGAGTTCATAATTCATCACATTCTCAAATATGAAAAAAAACGTTTACATGTGGCCTAATCTAACAGTGATGACAATACTAAAAATTTATCAACATGGAGATATAATCAACTTCCAATGATAGAGAAAAGTGATGAATGTTGGTGAAACATCCAGTATAGTCTAGCACAGACATTCCATCCTATTTCAAATGCATGATCTCATGGGATTTTACTCCATCGAAAAATTTGGATAGAAATGGATCAATAAATTTGTCTTCATATCCTTCCAAGTTCGCTCCACATGGTTCCCCACTTCTTCCAGAATATCCACCCAATAATTATTAGTTACTAAAGAATATATGCCACAATCTTAATCCAGATATCCATGGGTGTATTAAGATGATTGAAAATCATATAGACTGACTCAACTTAGAAATCACCTTCCTGGGGCCCCCCTTCCCTAGTAGACATTTGAAAATACTGAAAATGAAATTATATTGTCATCTCATATATCGAAGGGATAATATGAATAGTCTCCCTTTCACTTGACTAAATGACCCTCAATAAGAAGTTGTAATTCTAAACATCCATCAGATCCTTAGGAACTATAGGAAGCTCTAGTTTAGCTGTATTAGGAGGGTGTTGATTTCAACTCTCTGGAATCTCAAGTTGAAGATAAAGGGGATGAATTTTCTCTTCAAGATAGATGTACAACATAGAGCACTGGCTAGAAGCAAGGAAAAACTCCATATGTTACTACAATATGAAAAAACTAAATCATAGTCTACCTAGATACTTTATACAAGGGTTTTAGCATGACACATCAATTCATTTATTTTATTCAGTGAAAAAGATATATCATATAAAAATTTGATTGTAATATATATATATATCACATAAAATACTATTAGACTCAAACAAAGTCTCAATATTCCTTAGTCTCAAACTTCACATCGGTCCAACTTCAAATATCTTCCCTATCCATTATGAAAAACTACAACAACAAGGTCTTTTACCATTATAAAAACCTATATCTACATAATATTCTTGGGTACCTAATAGAGACCCAAATAGTGTCTGAGTATAAATCAATAGGTCAATATGACCATTTCTAAAATAACCATTTTAATAAGAATTTTATGAAATAATGAGATACACATGTGTATTAGTTAATTAAATAATTAATAAACTACCATAACATCACAATTCAATTCCATGATAGAATATATCTGAGCATTTCATATAACCATGCCAACCTTAATCATATAACCATGGTGAATTACCTTTATTTGGAACCATATCAGAATATCTCAGAGCATGTCTTACGACCATGTAAACCATAACAATATAACCATTTCATATTCACAATAATCTAAGTAAAATTCCTTTAAGAATTATGACATCATGGTCAAATACCTATAAGAATTATATCATGGGACTAGGAAGAGACCACTCATTATAATCATTACAGCATGGAGTAGAAAAATCCCACTAAATATTAGCATTAAAACATATATTTGTGCTCATTCCAGGGTGAAACTAGATATATATACATTTTTTCATAGTAGAAAAGTCCTATAAAACATCATGGAGATCACAATTTAACATAATAGATCTCAATGGTTAGTTTTGTGAATTACAATTTTCCATTCATATAACACTTTCAAATAAATCACAACTAATTAACATCTATAACAATAAGAATTAAACCAGAACATAGTTAACCTATAGAAAGAAATATCCTATGGTATCACGCTATGCTAAAAACACTTTAAACCATTAGACAATTAAATTATATTCATGGTTTAACCACTTTATGGGAAACTATAAGCTGGTTATGAATCTAATTAAAACCAAATGACTCCATGAAATAATTCCATTCATTATTTAATCGACTCATGTTTTTGATATGTTGGGAAGATCACAATTTTGCACAAAATTATAATTTATAAAACCATATGTTTAATTTTTAGACCCCCTAACTTTAACTAGAAATCCAATAATGATTACCATAATAAAAAAACTAGGATTAAGAAGGTATTGATAAGTTCCTAAAAAATCCAAGATAAAATATGATTAATATCAAAACCAATAATTCACACAGTCAATGGTTCTCACTCAAACATTTGGATAATAAAGGATGATAAGGGAGAAATTGGACCAATACCACTTACTAGAGATCAAAGGCAATATTGGGAAGTCTGTAAGGAAGGTAGGAAATCAACAGTCACATGGAATGTGCCCTATGGTAAAGAGTAAAAGGTTTTAGTGAGTAAGAATGAAAAATCAGCAACACATCATACTTAAAAATAGAATTTTGTGAAATTACACATCACGTAACATTGTTAAAATCCATGTAAAATTTTTTAATGGGATACACTGAAAATCTATCGCCTCATATTTTTTTTATTAAAACACCATAACATTACATGATGTTTAATCAAGTCACATGGAGTGTAAATGTTATGAATATGGATTTTAGCCCATTTCATGTTAAAAACCTCAATCCCCTTCAAATCCTCTCAACATACAAATAACCCATTAAAAAATTAACCCATTTATACTCAGACTCCCTTAATTTAGATAAACTTTCTTTTCTTGGATTTAAGTAATTTCCCAAAACAAATATCTACACATGGATCCACACTGATTTTCCATTGTTTTCTTTAAAGATGTGGAAAAACAAAACTAAAGGAAAAGTAAATGAAAACTCAAAGAGATACATACCTTAAAAAATATAGCATCTTACACTTTGGTACATGCATAAAAGAAAATTAATATGGTTCATATTTGGTGAAATGCCCATCAAGATCTATAATTCAAGGGAAATATAGGATCAATTAAATTATAGTGCGTTCAATATTATAGGATGGGGGACTATTACACCAATTCCCCAATCATTAGGGAAATTTATCAAAAAATAATCCAAGGGGGGAAGGCTAGGCTTTTGAAATAACAACATACAATGTGAAAGTAACTTTTTATGTTGGGAAATGTACAACTAACATCCACTCAAATATAGTGGTTTCTATATGATTCCAGTTCTACCCACTCCTTTTTATCTAAATATATTTATTTGGAGATCACATCACCACCTCAACCGTTAGATACTACTTTGGTAATGAAAAATAATAATGGTATGATAGCCATGTCTCAAGTCTATAATTTCACTATGATATAATTTTTGAGACAATTCTTCCATTGAACCGTATTTTTCTTCATCTAGATGAATTATAAGAAATTTTTGATATGAATTGGGTCTCTCGGTATAAATTACATAATAAAAATTGTGGAATGACTGATATATTTGAAAATCCAAATTTTCCATTAAAAATTTAATCAGTATGAGGATGAACTAGAGTACCCAATGGACATTACTTTTTTTACATGGGTATTAATACCAATCCCGGAGGGATATTTATCTCCAGGGTTTGTGGTTAAAATCAATATTTCAAATCTTCTTATTATATGGGAATATAATGATGAATATTTTGGGGACATTTCTAGTCATTCCACAAATCAAGAAGTTTACTTTTCATTATAAATCATACTATGTTCTATGCCTATTTCAAAGACTCTATTTAGAATAACCCTGATTGAGTTATAGATGGTAAAGATGTAACACATGGATAATTTAGATAAGTGATTCATTCATCATAGTTATTCTCCATGGATTGTACATAATCATTTTTTAATAATAAATATAGTTCAATGTGTCTTGGTATTTATTATTGATAACTTCAGAAGATAATTATTAAAAACAACACTTCTTGAAACTAGACCTATTCTGATGGTTTTGAACCATTAGTATAAGTTAAAAAACCATTGGTATATCCTATAACAATGGTTTCATAGACTTTGTGGAATAAATTCCTATGTATTGACCTATAAAAATATTTTTCTATAATCCTTTTGTGTAGGTCACATGGATCTAAAATATACCAACGATTTTTTAAAACTGTTTGAATAGTTCTATACTAATTATGTTCTAAACCCTCGGTGTAGGTATATACCAATATTTATAGGAACCATTATTATATTTCTCCTTAACTAACCATTCGAACCGTGAATTAATTAAACTATTGGAAAAATTTTATACCAACAACTTCTTAAACCTGTTCATATCCTCCCCTTTCATTAGTATCCAGTAACAACCCTACCATGTTCTATCAATTGAAAAATCAAACAGTTCCGTATTAAATCACTAAACCACTTCATATCAATATAAATAAAATCCAAAATCCAACAAATTCATTTAATTATTGAAAACTCTAATTATTAACATCACATATATACATTCACATCCCATCATCAAATATCATCTGTCAAAAATATCAGTAAATATATAAAGGATCAATCTCTCTTTTTAAACATAAAAATAGTCATCAACATCATCATCATCCTCAACATCATCATCTCTATCATTATCACCAGAATCCTCACCATCATACTCAACATCATCCTCATCATCACCATTATCCACACTTCCTCCATGAAATTCATCAGATCGAACACTACTATGACAATAATTTCCATAAAAGTCCATCATATGATTAATTAAACATTGAAATGTTTGAATCAAAAGTGAGGTGGTATCTGATTTAAGTGATTAAAATAAGGCATCCATAACATTCAATATTCAGGGATGACCATTTGACTACATCTATGATTCTGCATATCTATTTTTATGTCCTCTTCTACCATAGTAAATGATTTTAAAATATTTTTATTAGTTAATTCTATAATAACCGATACCATAAGGGGAAAATCTTTTGGGTACAATACACTTCACTAGTATGCATAATACTCTCTTGTGGTTATAATCTATTGATACATAGTGAAAATGATCAATATTTCAATTTTTTAGCTTTCTACACATCAAGGGCCTTAAAATCACACTTTTGAATAAATAAACTAACTAAATACTTGAGAAATATATTTTAGAACATTAAATAAATAAAAAAACATACAATAATCTTTTTCGTTAGTTCTTTTACATTGATTCTATTTTTAATCATTCTGATTGCGAAAAAGAATTCTCAAGGAATATTTCCTTCAATAGTCAATACCATACTCTAAAATTCCATTTTATTGTATAGAACATAAATAATAACATGATATTATTCAACATGAAATTATATAATGTCATAAAAACAACCCTAGAATTTTTTACAATAAATATATTTGATGCATTTCAAAAAATCTATCGGTTCATTGATAAAATAATAGTATAATATTCATTTTTACTAATTCAAAAAACAACTTTAATTGATATGGATGTCATAGAATACTATATTTCAAATATCAATTATTATTTAGGTATTTATCTTACACATATAATTCTAATTTAATGATTCAATCAGCAATAGATTTTATCCATAGAGTTGGAGGGATGAAATCACCCAATATTGAGAGTGTCTGACAAAATGCAGTGGGAAAAACCATTACAATAAAAACCATTAAAACATGATGATTCATAATAACAAAAAATAAAAATAAAAATAAAAATATTAAATTTAGATAAAAATAGTTTTTAAAATGAATATTTCTTAATAAAAATATAAATAATAAAAGAAAAATATTGAAATAGATTCATACGGTATGAAATAGAATTATTTGACACTAAATATAAATATCACAATGATATTGGAGGATTTACTAATATCATTGTGGAATATTAATATTTCATGAACCGTCAATAAATTTATCTTTTTTATAGTTTCCAATAATTCCTAAATTCTTTTATATAGTGTCTTGTGTGTTTCAGAAGTGTTGGAGTAGATCATGGAGGATATTTAAAGTAAAATGTTTTCATATTTTCATATTATGATTTATTATTCCCAATTTTGTTATGTAATACTCTTTTAAAGATTATGTCGCCATGAATTTATTATGGATTCTATTCTGTTTTGATGTGTTATGTTCGATGGAATCTGCAACAACCGTTTTATTGGAGTAGCTGTAATACCCATCCATATCACATCATCTTGTTGAGAACCACTTCCATTAGGATGGTTAGATAATAACAATCTCCAGGGTGGTGGATCCTGATTAAAATTTAAAAAAAAATCAAGGAATGTCATTTTAAGTTATTGATATATATATTTTTTAAATAGAAAACTCACAACATCACCCAGAGTAGTAATTCCCATATCTCCCATTCATAGATTATTTTCAGACACTCACTTCTTTAATACAACTTTAATGTTTTCCATTATTGGATTTTAATCATAAATATTAATTTAAATATAATTTCATAACTAATGTGTATGACAAAAAAGGAATAATATGTGACCTAAATTAATTAAAAAAACATCAGTTTTCTATCTAAATGAAAGATACACATTGGCATAACATATTTATATTATATTCTATGACAATAATATCAAAATATAAAATATTTTTTATAATAAAATTAATATTATATAATTACCTTGTTTAGTATGGGTATGATATGCATTTCTTTTTGAATTTTTAGTTAAATCAAATTCAGTATTGGTTAGATCATTTGGTTCTTTTTGTTTAATAGATTATAAATTTTTTTCCTTTTTTGGGTTACTTTAATTAGTTTAAAATTTTGGGTAGGTCATTTTTAAAATTCTTCTGTTAGTTCATTCAATTCTTTGGTTTTGATTTTAATTCTATTTAGTATTATATGTTTAAGTTCAATTTATATTTTTTTGTTCAAATTAGGTTATTTTAGATTATTCATATTTTTTCGTACTAATATAATTGAATTCAATATCTAAAAAAGTTACTTGATGAAAAAAAATGAACATATTATATTAAAAATTCACATGAATGTCATGCCAGATACATAATATTTGTAAAAAATTATAATTAAATTTAAATAGTATGGTCTAGAACAACCACATTTGATACCAAAAAATAACTAAGAAAAATTGCGAGTGATTTAATATATTACCCACCATAACTCCATGTTCGCAATTAACTTGGAAAATCAAAATACTGGATTCATCATAAGTAATAAATTGATTTATGTAAAATGGGGGAAATAATGGGGTCTATTTTTTCACACCATTATAAATTTTTTTTCTTTGGACTACTACAAGAATGAAAAAATTCAACTGTCATATGATCTTTTAGATTGAAAATTTTTTTCTCAAAAGATTCCAATATATATGGTTCATAAGTAGAAAGAGTTCAATTCATGTCACTAACTCAAAATCCAAAGTTATTAAAAATAGTTTCATGTCTCATAATATAATCCAAAATCATTAATTTCTTTAAAGAGACTAATCTATGAAACTATTAATTAAATATTAGTATTTTCTCAATAAATCCATACTAATATATTTTTTCTAATCTAAGTCTAGTATATGATGGACTACAATAACACTCTATTGGATATAGATCCATAAGATCACAATGTTGTCTACTCATATTCATTTCTCATTTAGTTATAAAAAAATTGTATTTATTGATCATATTTAAATTATATTCAAAAAACACATAATTGTGACCAAAATCCAATGCTCTTATATATTTAAAGATAGTGTAACCATGAATATTCAATACCATAAATTTAAATAAATATTAAATTTTTATTAATATTAAATTTTTATTGTAGTAATCATTCTACCATTAATTTCCACTAAGAAAAAAATCATTTCTATGAAAATATTCTCTTCTTGATAAATATAAAGAACAATGATTTTATTTATAATTTGATTATGTTCCCTAAATAAAAAAATATGAAATTTTAAACTCATATATACAATTACATGGGATGAGATAACATATACTTGTTCAATTTACAAAATTGATGTTGTCATCGAAAAAGTAATAGTTAAAAAAACTATGTGATGTGTCATATCCCACTCTTTAAGACTTAATGTAGTCAATTTATATAATCCCAAAAATTCCCATGTTTTGAAAACTAATCGATAACTTGGATCAATTTTTTCATATTACTCTTCTCATTTCTCATTAGTAAGTTCTATCTCCTAGTTACATCATAAAATACATTAAATAGAAATCAAATTATTCTTGAGCCAATTAACCTTCCACAATAGAATATTTGTGATGATTCCTATTCATAAAAAAAGACTTCAATGTGTATATATTTATTTTATGAATTTTTTTTTGATATGTATCATGAATATACATCAAGGATATTGATATTCACTAGTAATTACAAAAAATGATTTTTTTCCCAATAGGTTTCATAACATAATAAGAACATAAAACATTCCATTTATTTTCACTCATACACACAGGATTAAATTTTGGTCTGATACCCCAAACCACCAAGATTCATTGAGATCTTAAATCATCATTTCTCTTCCTCTTTCAATTTTAAATAATTAAAAGAAACATTTCACATACATTTTTTAAAACACATTATGTTAATGAAATGAAGTAAAAAATTGGCTGAACAATAAGGAAACTCAATGAAGACAATTATTTTATACCAATTATAATTGGATTTAGTGGAATCATTCTACCTCTTTCAATATTTCATTTAATATATACAAAAATAAAAACTGGAATTTTACAATTCATTAATCATGTTAGTTCTTGTAATAAACTTAGTTGAATTTTTGGCCTTAATGGTGTTGCTAAACCTTCAATAATTATCACTTTAAGCATGATATTTTTGAAATAATCACAAATCACCACAGAATCTCAAATTATGATAATATTTATGTCTTCCAGATCACGAATTCTTTATAAAAGTAGTCAAACAATGTTTTCCTTCCATGATCTTTTTATACATAATTGAATAATTTGTAAGATCTTTAATTATCTATATAAGAATAGAATTTATCTAAAACATGAATTTCTATCATACATAATATATGTTCACACCCACATTCTAATGATTCGTCAACTATTTTACTAAAGGATTCATTTATAAATTTATACCATTTCATGCATTTTATGTTCAAGATATGATTATATCCTGAATGTGAAAGTTTTTTTCATAGACATCCTTTGGGGAAGGTTATAAATGTGTACGAAAATCATCCATGTGTTCTATGTATAAAGATTCCACAAAAAATAATTAAAGCCTTAAATGATTGACTTAAACCCTCATTATTCATGACAACTAAAAAACAAAGATATAAATATTCAAATATCCCCCATGAAAATCCTTTTCTACGATGAATAACTCATCATTTTCATTTTTTCTCTTTGTATAATCCCATTAAAATTTTATTGATATTTCATTAGGCCTGAAAATATTTTTTAGACTAGTAACCAATGAAATGTTCCACATTACATTTTTTCACATGATATTGTTTTCCATTAATATTCGCATTCCATTGAGATGTGCCACATTTATATAATCAATTTTTTTATTCGTTTCTCCTTTAGTCGGCTGTAATATTTCAAGAAAGCATGATTTCTTTGAAAAAACAAGATCATCCACTAACTACCATGTCATATTTTGGTTTTAGGGAATGTATAAATCAATTTTACATAAATCATTCAGAAACATAAGAATATAATTTATGACATTAATAAGGATAACATAAATTTTTCTCCCATGAAACAAAGGGTTAAAAAATTCAATCTTTTTCATGTTATGACATTAAAAACATATTAGAGTCATGGTACCATCATTAATTTTTGTAACCTTTTCAATATATTTATTTTCATTACATGTATCATTTGTCCTCGTATCTAGGTCTTCTGGTATTTTCAGTCTTTATTTCTCATGATAACAAATAAAAAAACCTATCATTTAATGAGTTCTCCAATCCAATCCATTCATTCATATCATGATGTTATTATATATTCTTTTCTCCTCATGGTGATTCCAGAATATGTATTTTTTTAATCTTTTTATAGAAAAATGTTAGAAAACATCTTTATGCCCCAACCATGGTATTCCATCCTAAATATAGGAGACAATAATTTTTCACATTATAAAAAACCATAACTAAAAAATAGTCAATATGATAAATATAATATAAAGGACAAAAAATTACATTATAAATAAGGAGGATATATAAACGGTTATTTGAAACCATTGGTATAGACTTAAGAAAAACATGATATACCAATAGTTTTCTGAAACTATTTCAAATGGTTTTACCAAAATATGGGTATATACCCTTCAGTATTGGTCCAATTTCTTTTGGTTAATGTATACTATACCTCATATCAATGGACTATTTAATAAAAAATTACGATATCTATATTTGTCCTAGATTTATCTTCAATCATGGTATCATCATCTAAAGATAATTTTGGATGATATACCCATGAAAACCTTCTATATGTTGTATAGTCATTATGAATTTATAGTAATTCCATTTGGGCTTACAAATAATCCTATTATCTTCCTGGATTGAATGAATAGATTCCTTCAAGATGACCTTGATTAGTTTTTGGTAGTCATTATAGACAATATTATTATATTTTAAATGATAAATGAAGAGGCTGATAATTGTTTTAGAATTATGCTGATGAAATTTAAGAAGGTTAATTTTTATAATAAATTCTATAATTGTAAATTTTGCCTTTATAATTTTTTGTTGTTCTGTAATATAATTTCAAGTTAGGGTATATCGGTGGATCATTTAGTGGAAGAAGATATTGACTAATGGACTAGACTAACTATTGTAACTAAAATCTATAGTTTTCATTAGTTAGATAGATACTAATGATTATTTTTTAGATATTTCTCATAACTCTCTAATCAACCAACTATGTATAATTGGATGTTTTTTGAGTTATTATAGGAAAATGAATGTGAAGATAGTTTCAATGAACTGAATATTTGTTTGGTTAGTATGCATGTGCTTATGATACCCAATAAAGTATTAGGATATGTAATCAATAACAATTCATTGAATATGAGACTATGATGAATCATCATTAAAAATTATGTGGTGATAGATTATTCATCATTAAAATATGTGATTCAATAGAAAAATTACGCAACTCACAATTTGGAGTTCAATTTAGTAAATTTTTCAATGAATATATAGAGGAATTATTTTTATGGTGAATGGTTTGATATATATACTAATTATAAAATCATGTGTTATATATCCACACAAAATGAATGGAGTAGTTTATAGAGAAGATGGATTGAGTCAACTGTTTATTATTCCTGTTGAATACATTACCACCCTATGAATGTGAACAAGGTGGTTGATTCGTTGAGTAGAAACTGTCAGGCCATATTATCTATTATGAGAATCACTGAAGGGAAAATATTTCTATATGTTCGAAGGTTTGATGATGAAATCTCAAAGGAACATTGTAAATATTACCTTTGTAAAATGGGTGTTTAACTATTTATCTATACAGGTAGTAAAGAATAATATAAGAAAGATGTGGATATATATAAATAAGTGAGAAATGGTCCTGAGTTTGACCTTGATTTTTATGGAATGATGTGATTCATGATCCATATATGTGTTCCAGCCATACCATATATTAATAATGATCTAGTGGATAGATCTAAAAGTACATAATGGTTTATTTATCATGGATGTATGATTGCAGATAGAGATCTAAAAGAGTACCTCCTGTGGGATATAATGAAAAGGTAAATTTCATATTATGTATCTAGGTGCTTAGTATATATACAGGTTATGTTTGAGATATATAATTCTAATGGGAATTTACAACCACTACCCATACTAGAATGAAAATGGGAAAACATCACCATGAATTTTTTAATATTACTCCCAAAAATTTATGATGGATATGATAATATTTGGGTTATTTTTTATTACATTCCAATTTCATAAAAATTAATTTATATTAGAAATGATTTAGCTCTTTATCACCTTTCTAGACTATACATTCATTAAATGGTAAGGTTGAGGGGACTACCAAATCCAATTGTGGAAAACTATGATATGATATTAACATTGATGTTTTGGAGAAGTCATCGGAAGGCTCTATATAGAATTTTTTAAATTTAGTACAGTTTATCATCCCTATATGTATGGTTAATCTAGAAGAACCACTAAAACCCTAGAGTATATTTAGTTATTTTTTATGGATTGAAATTATGGTTGGGATGAAAACATTTCTGGAGTTGAGTTTTTTGGTATTTATAGATTTCCATCTAGTATTAATATGGATCCTTATGAATCCATATTGGGATATATGTTTAAAAATCCATTATATATGGATAATGTTGGAGAAATTATGTTATAAAGAGTTTTTCTAGATAATGAAATGGTGAATAAAGATAGAAAATTTCAAAAGAATATCAATGAATATTAGAATAGAAATCAAAGTTATTTGATACTTATCAATGAGATATGGTGTTTGTAGTTAGTGAGAATATATTTCTATAACATTCAATATTGAATAATGTTAGTATATTTGGGAGGAAAGTAATGCTAATACCTACGTATATTTTCCCCATAAATATTAATGATCAATTAGGGACTATATATTATCATTTTCACATCCACTAAGACTCTCTCAATTTAATGATGTGTTCCATTCATGTCTCTTTTGGAAGAAAATATACGACCCTTGACATAAAATAAACTAAAAGTCTTACTATTGGAGAATGATCGTTCCTAGAATTCATTGGAATCTGGGTGCTAGCGCTACACACCAATGATCTCTTCAACGCAGTAGTGATAACCCCAAGGAAAGAGAATTCGATCCAAGAAGGATGATCTTGATGTTCTTCCTTTCATGAAAGGATCTCTCTATAGAATCCTAGAGGAGAGAGAGGCTCTAAAATTTGACACATTAATAGTTAAAAGGGGAGAGCCCCTATCTGACTTATATAGGGGATATTTAAAATATCTGGTAGTAGGACGGTGGTCGGGCGGTTGGGGTTTGGCCTATATGATATAGCGGTGGTGATCCGGTAGTGGGAAGATGGTTAGGAAAGGGGGGAGGTGCGGTCTGTGGATAGCAAGGAGGACATGATGTTGAGGTGGACCGGTGGGGGGAAATGGATGTATGACCTAACAGAAGATTGGGGTGGAACATGAGCTTGAGGTCGACCGGCGGACCGACACATCTCCTATGCGCCACTAGAGTTTCTCCAAGCGGGGTTAACCTCCCTCTTATGTGTGGAATAAGACTTAGGTCTTCTTCTACCCTTTTTTTAGACAAAATAATCCCCAACACATTTCTATTTTCATTTTTAAACCAAAGTGAGAATACCAAACTTGGGGTCTTAGTCTCCAAAAAAAATTCTTTTAAATTTGATGTCTAAAGACTTTATATAAATAAAATAAAGCCAAACTTGACCTGAAGTCTTCATTGACCCATTTATGTAATATTATTTAGTTTTATTTTATTTGAGAAAAATAAAATAAAATAACAATATAATATATTTTATTTATCACATAAATATACACTTACCGAATAAATACAGTGACCAGATTCTGGCCATTGAAGAATACATAAATAAAATTAAATTAGGTTCTAAATAAAATTAATTCGAAAATTTTATAACCGATGACATTGATCCCATTAAAATTTTCAAAATGTCGTAACGTGGCCAATCAGAATCGGAACGGCGTGCGGTCGGATCTGTTGGAACCAATTTAATGCCCCATACAAAATTTTAATGAAATTTAATTTTTCTTTTGACTCTGAGAAATAAGGCATCGCACTGATACCAATGTTGGGTGCTGGGATGGGAAGGGGCAGTTGCTGGGCTGGGAGATTAAAATTTTTCACTTCATCGGAGCAATGTTATGATGTCAACTCTGGAGAGCTATCCCGGTGTGGTCTGAGGACCGCGTGTGGATTTTATAGGGCACAAAATAAAACGAATAAGTACCTTGTCCAAATCTGGCATGTGAAAGTACATTGTAAGAGGCTGATGACTGTTGCATGAATACTCTCACATCAAATTCTAACAGACTATCCACACAGGCCTCTCAAATATACATTCGTGTCATTTGTTGGAATCCAGGTGCCAACGTAGCAAACCAATGATCTCTTCGACAAAGAGGTAATCACCAAAAAGCAAGATACTTCAATCCAAGAAGGGTGATCTTTATGTTCTTCCTTTCTTGAGATGATCTCTCTCTAGAATCTAGGAGGATAGAGAGGCTCTCAAATTTGACACAGGAATATTTAAAAGGGGAGAGCCTCTCTCTTACTTATAAAGGGGATATCTAAAATACCTGGTACGGGTTCTCAGCCCCCTGTGTAATAAATATCCTCTGTATAAGTATTGTAAATATTTATTTTTGTCTAATAATATTATAAAATTAAAATTATTTATAATATTATAATTAATCAAAATATATATTAAATATACAAAGTTTGATAAACTTGAGTCTAAAACTCGAGTCACTTCTCCAGATAATATTAAAAAAACCCTGGATTTTTAAATCCATTCGAATAATATTTTATCTTAGAATTTACTTAATCACTAGAAAAAACTGGTGGTAAATAAATTCAACATATTATTCCAGGCTTGAATAATTAATGAATTTATTTATTACTTGGTGATCTATAGAACATGGATAATAATTAGACCTTTTGGTGGGGCCCACCAAGTTCTATATTCTAATTCCCAAAATAGGGCATATTCTCAAAGTGCTGTTGTGTGTGACCCTCTTGGCCCTTATCTCTATAGTAGTGAATACTATTCACCGACCAAGAGCGGGTTCTATCCACCCATCGACGCCCCTATTGAGATAAGGTAATATAAAATCAACAAATACCTTCCTACAAACATGGTCACTGTAATATAATCTCATTGTAATAATTTAACCACTCACTCTAGGCTACTAATTTCAGGGTGTTTACAAGTTCACAACCTTATACTATTAAAATAGAGTATATAATAAATTAATGTGATACACTTTGTCAGTCATGTATAATAAACATCCAATAGTTGTATCTCTTGAGTAAACTATGTGTACCAATACAACCATTTTATAAAATGTATTATTAAATATTATCATAACCCTTGTATTTTTATTGAAATTATCATTTATGAAAAACTAATAGATTTTCATTATGGTTTTAATTATAATGTCACTCATGAAAAAATGAATCCCATTTTAATAAATAAAAAAATTTCTATTAATCATAAAATCTCAATTTATTTTATATTCCCATTATTTATATCTCATGATCGTGATTTTGGATTAATTACAATCCAAATACATTTTCATTCAATCCTTAACATATCTAATACCTATGAATTTTGGATGACTATAAATTGTGGGTTATAGTAGTATTTTTTAAGGGATTCTCAACATTAATATCTATGAAATTATTTTTAAAAATATCCTTAACATTGATTTAATTGTTGATATAATATTTATGATGAATGTTTATGGCCCTTTAATGACACTAGTGTCCCTTATGAAACACTATAACTTTTTTCATCACAAAACCACTCTCTCGGGACTAATATTTTAACAAAATCACCTATTTTTGTAATAAAAATAATGATTCATATAAATTATTTTTTAACATATAATATAGAAATCAATTCATCTTCTGTTATGTAATATGCCATAATTGGATTCTTAAAACTACACAATATAATAGAACTGTAATTAAGGTAGTCTAAAAAAATCTTATTGAGATTTTAAATTACATTTCATTAATGAATGATTGAATTAGTGTAATACTTTACAAATAGAACCATCTCTCCAATTAAATTTAGTAAAATATCTTTTTTTATCTCAATTACTAGTGGTTATAATTTATTTATATTTAGTTATTTAAATAGAATTTTTTTTATCAACTAGTTTCTCTCCAAAAATATATATTCTCATTTAATAAACAAATTGTATAATATTGATCATATTTTCAAATAATAAAGAATCTAATTCAAGTTCTTACGTTGTATTTTTATTTAAAAAATCAACCCTTCATAAGTCTCACCATTTGACATGTGGAAAATCCATTCGTGGACATATCCAAACGAAAAGTCTTTAACACATTACCAATAAATGTGTTCTACTTCTGGGCAAGAAACATCTTTGACCTATCACTATAGATCTTCATACCTTGAATGTATCCCAATTAACCATTTATTTTTTTTGAGTTCTAGTTTATAAAAAATTCCTTAATAAATTTTAATGTGGGGATATCATTTTAGGTGAGTAATATATCATCCAAATAAAATCAAAAAAATAATGTAATACTCCCACTATCCCACTTATATATAAAATATTTATATTGGTCTTAAAATGAATCTAAACATATAAATTATATTAAAAAAATTTATATTCCAACTATAATATTCTAATTATAGTATTTAATAGACTAGTTAAACCCGAAAACCATAGTAGAACACATTATATCATAAAAACCAATCTATCAAATAATATATAAATACACAAATAGGTTTTTTAAAGTAAATATCTATTAATATACATATATATATATTAGATATCGTTATCATAAAAAAGATAATAAGGAAGAATGTTCATCATGGAAATTCTCGAAGTAAATATTGAGAATCATTTACCAGACATATCCTTCTAGAAGGAATGATTCTGAGCATTTATTAAAAAAATATAAATACACAAAGAGAGGATGGTAGTGAAAAACAAAGGGTCTTTCCCTCATCTCACATAAAAAAATCCACCAGTTATAAAAACAAAAATCCACCAGTCATAAAAACAAATATCATTTTTATAATTAGAGCCATCAACCGTTTTACTCCCATATATAGGTTGACTCTGGTTGAAGATCATGAGGATTTACACATTATCCTTAAACTTAGAAGATGATATTGTAAACATAGTTTATGGTGTGTTTGAATAATCGTTCTATGGATTTATCTTTTAAGGGGAATGTGTGAAGCCTTTATTTTCATCCAACTTTACGTTCCTTTTGGGGTTGAATCTTAAAACATGAATGGCCACCATTATTCAGTGAAATGGGGTCCTACCATCCACCCCATCACTATCAGAGATATTCCCCCTCTTGATATCTAGATTAGAATCAAGATATTTTTTATCAACATTTTGATTGAAGATTCCATCCAATGGGCTTGAAGGATAAGTACCTTTTTGGTTGCATGCGTCCATTCTACAAATGATATTGTGTGGAATTTTGTATGTCCTCACCACCCAGATTAGTACCAAATGTATCTGCCTACACATTCACATCCAAGTATAGACTAGAACTTATCTGTTGCAACATCCTATCTTAATGCAGATATTCCAGTAAACTATAATCCATGCAATGATTTTGAGTACTAGTTACAACATGAATCTCAAGAGCAGGACTCATCACTGAAGGATGGGATTTCCCTTTGGATGTATTGTCCACAACCTCAATAAAAGTTTTCTTCCACGATTCTTGTCTACTACCATCAACATTATTTCACTCTACCTGCTTCTTCTATTTTTTTTTTCAAGAAGATATCTCATGATTCCCTTTTAGAGAGAAAAAATTGAAATCCAAATTTTAACAACATTCATCATTAACATTTCAATTTTATTTAAAATTATGAACCAAAATAAAGAATCCATTCAAATTACATCTTTAATGGAATGTATTCATCCAATTCTAATTGAATGATGTTATTAATTAAACACATTCTTAAATCAACCTCTACTAGAACCCTCACAAAATTCCCAACATTGCTACTTCATAAGAATTATCAATTTTTACTAGGTTACTAACAGATAATGATATACAAAATAGAATATTAAGATACCATAAGATCCAGTTTAAAACAACAATCCTAATCCAAACCTGGATGCTATTGTTTTTAGAAAAAATGAATTAAACCAAAAAGTAATTTTGGGAAACAAATAATACCCAGACATGATACCAACATAGAGAATTGTAATAGTAATAACTATGGATTTATAGATCTTAGATATATCAAATCTATCCTCATTATTTTCAATCACATAGGTTGTATCATCCTTCTTCACAATGCGATCTATAATTTCATCCTTCCTGTTCATAAATTCTTTTATGCTCATATCCCTTTCTGTTTCTACAAGATCAAAAAAATCATAATGGATTTCTTAATAAGATATGGGTTTTCCCCCACTACTTATTCCATGACAAAAAGTTTACTTGATCCACCATCCTTACCAGTCTAGGGAAAAGAGAGTCATAATCCAAATGAGATCTAAAAAACTTCTCTATTTCTGTAGTATGGAAAAATCTCCTAGCCTCGTGGACCACTATAATCCAAGTCCTGCATCATACATCCATGTCTCCATCATAGTAGGCCCATTCCTATCAATTGTATAATTCTTCTATAAACTCTATAGAGCAACTATTTCCCCAATAATCATAGGATGAAATGATATGGGAGCACCATATCCACAAACCACAGATCTAGATTTGAAAATCCAATCATAAACCGATCACTAATGAACACTCTATTCCTTAATCGTCAAGGGAAGATAAGATCTTGTTTTTTTAGATTCGAGAACCATCGATTAAAAAATGTAGTATCCATTAGTGACCAACCATGGACTGTCACTGGAAACCTCCTCTCCATTTAGAAAAGCATTATCAATAAAGTGAAGCAATATCACTTTGAGTAGCATTATCCTTCATGGATGCAAGATGAACCATTAACCTAGATCATCGAGACCATCACCACCACCCTCTCCATCTCCCTCCAATTCACATTACTAATTTATAAACTAAATTAAATTTACTGTGAATCATTCATCATTTTGAAAATTATGTTATTATTTATACCAAATATTCTAAATTTAATATTTATTAGATATTTTATAATTCATATTAGTTTTATTCCAAAATATCCACATTAATCAAAAAGGTTATACCCCTTTAAGTGGATCCATTTATTTTTAAAAATATTTTGTGTATTTATTTTTAATTAGAATTTCATACAATACTGCTATTACCAAATATTTTAAAATTTGTTACATTTTTTATACCTTGTTGGATTATCCTACTAGAAATCATACCCTTCCAAATTATTTTCTATATGACCAATATATCATTTTGGTTCATAAAAAAATATAAGATATTTTTATATTTTTGTAGTTTGGTTGTAATCCTCAATAATTTTGGTAACCATGTTCAATTACATATAAAGAAAAATTATCATTTATTATCCATGAACATTTACCATCTCAATATTTCTTTTATTGAAACCTTGAGTATTTTTTTGTTTATAATAAAAATTCTGTTTTAAGCTGTGAAATCATCATGATCATAAATACAATAGATGTAATATCCCATAAATTTCATAGGATGACCAAATAATAGGTATTATTAATAAATAAGGAAATTAATTTTATAAACATTTTCTTTTTCATAAGTATAAAAAATCCAAAATATCAATGATAGAAAAATTTCAATATATCATAGTATATGTCTAATATAATTATTTTATTATCATATTTAATGGAATTTATTTATGTAAAAATGTTATCATCAGTTGAATATAGCACAAGAAACAAATAAATATATCATATTAACACATCATTGATCAAACTCTTTATAACAAGGTTCAATTTCAGTATTTTGATACACTACCTCACGTAGGTGTACATGGAGGTGTGAGTTTTTAAAAAATTCCATAATATTTTATAGGGTTAATAAACTAATAATTTCACATAAAAAATATAGTAATAACTAATCATTAAGAAGTATATAAAATTTATATTTTCACATAAAAAATTATTCCAAAAATATATCCCTATAGTGTTCATTGATGTTCTTTATTTATATATCCAAGATGATATTAAAAAAATTTGTTGTATTTGAATAATTTTAATTGGCCATATTATTTTGAAATTGATAACATTTTTTATTTAAAAAACTAATTTATAATATAGTCCCAATATTTATTATTCCATAAAATAATAAATTCATGTATACTGAATAAATATTATTGTAAATCCTTAAAAAATATTTTGTTTTAATAAATAGAAGTAAAAATAAATTTAATAATTATGGAAATTTCAAGGTAGTTTCTTTGTAAATACAAAATTTAATTTCTAGTTTGACATTGATCATATATCCTAACATATAATGAAGAAACTCTTCTTCCAGTTCCAACACATATATAAAATTTTCACTTAATCATTAAATATTTTCTATTTATTTCTATATTCCATGAACATTAACCAAAAAAAATTATACTATATACTTTTTCAACACCCATAGATCATAATTCATTAAATGACTTCTATAACCAAAAATTAATTACGTTGAATTTTCTTCTCTTTATTAATAAGATCATTTTTAATGTTGTTATAAAAATTTAATACATATCCAAAAACATTTTTAAATTTAATTTCAATATATTATACAATTGAAATATATTTATTGACTTGGAAACATGTTTTATAATGTATTTCATATCGTATTTAATTAAATATACTCCCACTATACTGATAACACACAACAACATATCTATTTATAGTGTATGATATATAATTCATTATAATTAAATACATTTTTTAAATTTATGAAATCCCCAATACATTTTATGGTGTAATCACTTTTTTATATAATAATTTATTATTACATGGTTGATTGTTTTAGAATTTAGGCTGATGGCTTAAGGAAGTGGGATTTGATCAATTTGTTGAGGCCTAAATTTTAATTAATTGTATTAAGCATGACAATATGTGTAGATATGAGTAAGTAAACTAATAAAAATCCATGTACCATGATGTACTACTATGGTAATACATTCACTCTATTAATATGGCGTATGAGAGTAATCAGGGGGAATTTAAGTAATGGGCATTTTATCATGTTATCATCTGAATATCGGAATTGTGAACTACATCTTGTATCATTATTTCATAACCCCGGTACAGTGAAATTATTTTTTACTCTCAATAGATGGTGATATTCTTCTAGAACCATGTTAATATTTGTGTTCAATTTATTTATTCCATTTTAATTCCCTTTCTATAATCACTCATTACTAGATATTTCATGTTTTAAAAAGAATAGTAGTGGAAATTAGATTAAAAAATTTTGGTCATATTTCTCAAGTTGTCTAATTTAATTTAAAGAAGGTAAGTGGATGGTTGACTATTTTGAAGAATAAAATTACTATATATTATGAATGGATATTATGTAATATTTTCATTATAGAATCATTCATTTCAATCAGTATGACTTAATCTAGATCTTATTGATCAAAATTAGTGGGGGTTTATTGATTTATGGGATTTAGCAATTGTGTTAATGATATTGGAAATGAATGTGGTGATTAATAATAGAGATGAGATGGAAGTTTTACATATAATGAATTAATTACAAATTACATTTGATAATACATTAATATTTGAAATGTAATAGTAGATGTTATGGTTATTTAAGATATTGACTATTTATATAAGATATATTAATGATCATACAAATGAGTTCAATATAATAATAATTCATTTGGCCACGGATAACATTATCTTTGATGATGAGTTTATCACTCTCTTCTTCTTTTTATCATTACCTAAAATTTTGGATGGAAATTTCATTCCATGGACTACCACATTTGGGAATGAAAAATAAAATCTACATGATATGTGAGATTAAATACATAGTGAGTATTTTTAGGATTACAATGAATGGAATATTCCTAGGTTCTACTTTGATCATGTAATAGATGTGGAAGTCTATATATTAGAAAAAAGATGATATAAATTAATAGGAAAGGTTTTGGATATTTCATTATATATTTTATTACTTGATGAAACCATGAAAAAAAAATTATATGCTAAGAAGGGGAGTAAATATAAATATAAATATCATGAAAACAATTATTATACAAATTAACCAAAGGTAGAAACAATGGATAGTCTCATGGAGTTGTTGATTTTAGACCCAGTTGTATCATTTAATTCATAAAAGGTAGTTTCATTATATACTTATTCTACAAAGAAAATGGCCCTAGGACTTGACCACGCAACTGGTTCCCCACAACCCACCCCAACCACACTAGATGCATGTGGGGGTGCAACGTATGTATGGGTCACACTCATGGGCCCATTTGGGGATCCACCAATTCAGCATGTTCCAAACATTCCCCAAGTAATAAAATAATAATTAATAGACCATTTCATAATATTAATAGTGTATGAGTCTGGTGGGACTCGAGCATGTGCCAGTTCCCTCAAATAGTTAGATGGCCAAATTGGTGAACCACCCGACTAATTCTCTGGGGGATGAATATTTTCATTATTATTATACATATATTTAACAAATAATTATATTTTTTGTGAATCATGTAAATGTTATCGTTTTTATGATAAAATTTTGTAGATTATAATGTTGGTTGATTCATGTATAAAAACTAATAGTTGGAGATTAATTTTTTAAGGAATTTTGGGGAATATTACTAGTTTCAAAAATAATATTATTTGAGTTAGCCATCTTATTGATGTAGTATTTATTACCAATTTATATAATTATTCATTTAAATTACCTAAGGTATATTGTCACACCTAGTAGAGTAGTAAAGGGAAATTTTAAAAAAATTACAAAACATCCCTTGGACATTGTATAAAAAAGACAACGTTTGGTACTCATGATGAGGGTAATATAAGTAACGACACATGATCGAGAATAGGATAAAGGTTCTAGTATGAAAATAATTTTTTAAAATATAAATTTCGTGGAATTTTATATACAAAGTAATTTTATTCTTATAAATAAGAAGAAGATTTTTTATATAAGAATATAACACACCAATGGCAGTAAAGATGGTTCCAGTGCACACTATTATTTGGGGACCTGCACTAGTATTTTTCATATGAGTTTAAATCTATTATATAACATTTATTAATGAATAAAAATATATGAATATATATTATTTAGGAAAATAAATTATAATTAGTTAAAAAAAATTTATAAGTTGATGACCCTAGTGGAGAATAATCCATGATCAATGATGAAACTATTGAGGATTTATAATGAATGAAATAATTAGGATAAAGAGTTGATTTGAAATTATTTTTATAATGGTATTGGATATGAGAATAATAATACAAATAAAATATAACCAAATGATGTTGTTGAGTTGATGAATAATACTTTTAATGAGCATGTATAGTTTATGGAGCCTAACTCAGTGTAACCCAAGATATTCTACAATGAGGTAGTAAATATAAATTCATATCTTATCAATACATATATATTCCATCCAACGAGAGAATATTATAATGTGGAGATTGAGTAAGGTAAATAGTTATGAACCAATCATTTATTAGACTTATGTTATTTAATAAATCTATATATAGAAATTGATGTATAATAAGATTTGTATTCATTATTCAAAACTTATTTTTCTATTTGATATGGTGTTCCAGATCTTCTATTCCACTTTTCAGAAGTTGGAAAAAAAGTACAAAAAAAATTCAAAATGTTTTTTTAATGAAGGGATTAGGTATAAATAATAAAAATTTATTAAAAATTATAATATGATAAAGGAATAAGGGTTTTAATTGACAGTTAAAGTTAATTGGGGGGGGGGTCGATTTTGAAGTTAATGATTTAATGGATTATAGTCCCCAGGTTAATATAATAGGATATACCTACTTTAGAATACAAGTTTATATTCTTTATTAATCATTTAACTATTTTTTAAATGGATAAAAAATCCAAAATGATATGAATAATAAATGTTATCAAAGGGGTCATAGAACTGGGAGAATATATTTAATGAGGGGGTTTTCTCTTTCTAATCAAACAATACATGCAAGTTCAATCCATTTTTATGCAGAAATATATAATTTTTAAACAATTTAGAAAACTAAATCAATGAGTCATTGTTTGCATGTAAAGAATATTTAAGATGGGGATAATTAAAAAATAAAAATTCTTTCATAAATAAATCAAATTTAATTAATTTAACTTATATGCACTATATAATGATTTTATAAACGAATTTAATGATTTTGAATATAAATAATATCCTAGAAGATAAAATTTATATTCATCCAAAAAAATAATATAATAAAAATATAATAATTATTACACAACATTGACTAATATTTTAAATAAGACATTAATGTAAATCAAAATATTAAGGAGTTACCAATAAGTGGGGCTAGGGATAAAAAAACTATAAATACACTATATTAAATTATGTTTTTACTTTATTTTTTGTTCCCTTTTTGTTTTTCGATTTTAATACAAATTGGAGGGAGGATTTAAAAGTAAATAAAACTACACAAAGTTCCAATAATGAACTAATTTAATTCAATATTTATAGAATAACTTTGTAATCCATATGACTTATTGATACTATAATATCTAAAACAAACATGTTTATAACCCATAACATCTCCAGTTAGATAGGTTTGTAGAAGAAAAAATATTCAAAATAATATTGTGTACCATTGAAATGGAAAAAATAAATAATAGAAAAAAAATAAAACAAATAACAAATTCAATAAAAATTATATCTAATTAAATCACAATGTTTTTTATCAATATTTTTTATTTAAATCAAGTATCATCCATTATTTATTTAAAGTTCAAAATATAAATTTTTAAACAAAATCTTTCAATAACATGGATTCCAAATAACTTAAAAAATTTCCTAAATAGTTTTTGGATTAGTTTTTTTATGATTAAAATTAATGAAACCCAGACTTGCACTCATGGGGAAAGTTCAAAAAATAAATTATTATCAAACTGAATTTTATACTAACTAATAAACCCTAATCTAGATATGAATATATTTTATAATAATTTAACAATTTGAACATTATATCACAAAAATAATCACAAAACTTCAGATCCCGAATGTTTAGTTAATAATATATTAGCTATATGAAAAATTATTTTTCAAAATTACATCATCAAATCTATGTAATAATTCCTTTTAAAATAATCGTACTTTTGATTTCAACGGGATAAGTAAAATATAAAAATGAGTGATGTTAAAAACTCACCAAGAAAAAATTATCACAGAATCATTGAAAGGATAGAACATAAAACATTCAGAAAAAACTCACCATGGGAGATATATCCAATTAAAATGATATGGAAAAATTATATTTTGTACATTTGAAGATATAAATACATTTAATCTCAAATGAATAAACATATACCATTGCATAAGTTTGAAAAAAAATTAGATAGTAAATATGATCCTTGTACAATAATAATTTTATCAAAACTTAAAAATATAAAATGCCATGGAAACATATAGTAACATGTAACTAAGTCACAAATATAAGCAAATAGATTCATCACATCTTGAGAAAACTCATTCATATAAACCATTTATATTATGAGAAAACCAAATAATTTCCACAATTTTAACATATAAATAAACCCAATCAGGTTCATGTTTCATTATCTCATGAGCTGTAAGACATTAACCCATGAATATAAGGATGATATATGACCCCACATATCAACATCAATAAATATATATTCCACATAAAATGAAAAATATATCATATAATTAAAAACCTATAAAAATATAATGGTCTTTATAATTTTTCTAAATGGAATCACATAAACCGATCTCAATAATTTGATCAGTTTCTACCAAAAGTTCAATCAACCAAAAAAGTATACCTCATAAGACAATTTAGTGGGTTATTCATGAATGATAACTTTAGAAGAGGTATATACATCGAAGATATAGTGGAAAATTTAAGTGAAAAAAATATTTTATGAAGAATTTTTTAATAGTGTCGAAAAAACTAAAAATTTCGATCGACATTAAAATGTATTCCTCAAGAAGGTGATGTTAATAATTTTTCAAATAATGTTTAAAAATAACTCCAAAAAAATAGAACTATGAAATTATTTATGTATTAAGTCATTAGATGTAAATGGGATGAAAAAATATATAAATATTTAAGGAAAATACTTTTTATTATTTGAAAATACATTTATTGAAATACCCATCATAATAATTGTTAAAAATCATTTTAAAACAAGTATAGTACAATAATTTTATAACATGAGATAATAAACATTTTGGTTTCAAAATAATTATGGAAATAACTTTTGGAAGGAAAATATATTGTCTTCGAGGAGAAATAATAAATATGGATATTAAGAATTATTATTATCAACATTATTTTTTTGAAATAACGTAATCCATAAAAGAAGAATATTTTCCATTAAAAATAAAAATTACCATGACAAAAAGGTAAAATATAAAATTAAATAATGAAATGTAAAAATATAATAAGAATATATGTTTATTGGCAATGGAGAAAAACTGTGACTTAGTGGAAAAGTGGTTGAGTTGAAAAACCAATTTGAATTTCTAACAATTGAATTAAAAGAATATTGTAGAGGGACTAATTAATAGAGTTATATATCCAATGAATAAATATGCAATAATAATTATAGAATGAAATGGGAAGTTAGTATAACAATATATATGAATAACATGTCAAAAATAGGGAAATATCCCTTAATGATGGGAAATAGAGATAAAAATCCTTACATTGGATTCTGGCATGTTCAAATACACTCTAGCCTCCCAAATAATAATAAATACTAAAATAATAATTTTTCTATAAAATTTTTCAAACATATTATGTTTCATAAACATTATTTATTATCACTCTTCAAATATTTTTTTGTTGGTTGTAGTTTACTTTTATCCTTAAAATTGAATAATTTTATTTGATGAAACGAGGTTCATAATCATGTTGTAAATCCTTATTATATGATAAAAACCATATCATTAAAAAATTATTTAACATAATTGAATATATTTTCCATAATTATTTATAAATTTATTGCTTCTTTTCATGGGATTTTTAGTTATGATTTGTGAAATTGAAATCGGATACAACCTTGTTTCAGTAAATTTAAATGAACAAAAGGTTAAATATTTATAATGAGTTATATATTAGTTTAATGTCAAATTTGTCTTTATAAAATATTAATAATTTCATAAATATAATATTTTTTGATAAATTTTATTTTATAATGTAATGTATTGATTAAAAATGAAATATTTTAGGCATAGAGGTGGTTGTCTGCACATAAAATGAGTGGTGTTTCCATTTTATAATAGATGGAAGAGAGACAGATAATGGTTATTGCATCAATATAATAAAATTAAATTATACTAATTTTTATGATGTAATTATATTTTAATGTTCGTAGCTGTAACACCCCCTGATGTTACGATATGTATCTTTTAAAATTTAATCTCTTTGATAGCTTATGTTGCACACAACACCAGGCTTAAACAAGCCACAATATACTATTAATATTGAACTTTAAAATGAAATTATCTCATATGCATTAAATTTTTCATTATGAATATTAATAAATAACTTATAAATAATTTATATTTAATTAATTGGGAAACACTTGTTTATAAATAAATATAAAACCCAATTTAATATGAAGAAAACATTTTTATAAAAACTATTTAAATGCACACAAGGGTTTTTTATACTAATAAAATAAAATAAATCAAAAAATTAGAATTATATTAAAGATATATATATTATTAAATATAATGATTAATATTAATCTTATTCATTTTCTTGAATATATATTATAACAAATACGATTTTACACATAAAAGATGTATTTTTATAAAAAAAAACTCGTCATTTGATTGAACACTTGTTTTAAATATAGTTTTGAAACTTTTATAAAGTAGATTTGATAAAATAAATCATTATTTTAAATAAAAATAGAAATATTACTTTGGCTCATTTTTTTTATTTTTTTCAAAATATTCCCGTTTTGATAAATAATAAAAAATTATTTCATTTTAATTAAAAATTACCTTTTAATCTAAATAAGATATTTGTTAAGTTATATTTTTTATTTCTATTATAGTATAATTATATATATATTTTATAGTTTAATCTAGTTTAGTTCATTGGAATACTTTCCATTATGAATTTGGATATATAAATACTTCAATATTTTATCATTTTTTTCAAAAACATTATTTCTCATACCACCAATGGGATTAATTTTAAATTAATTTTTTCTACTTTTGTTTTTTTGTTTTAAAAAAATGGATTCCATTTTTATAATCAGAAGTTCAACTTTTAGTAAATATTTCCCATTTATTTTTGGACAATATGATTAGTAACTTTAGTTTTTCTAATTGCCATGGTTATGTTTAAATCATATTATTAAGTGTAAAAATAATATTATAAGTAATATCATATTTCCATAAAACTTTTCCTAAGTTTATTTTATGAGTTATTGTTGACAAAAAATAATATTTGGCAGATTTTACAATATATTAAATGTAACTGGATTACATTATTCTTTTTATAGATTACTATTATAAGGAATGTAAAATATTTCATGCTCATTTTGTTAAAGAAGTGTTACATTTTTTATATACTGATATTCAGAATATTAAATTAAATCTTTTTACAATGATGATGTAGTAATTGTTTAGTTAATGGACATATCAAATTAATGAAATTAAAAATATTTAAATATATTAAATTTGATATAATTTATGTCATAAAATAATATCTATATCAAATATTCATATTTGGGATTTATTAATGTTTTTTAATGTTATCCTGTTTTTCTGATATGTTTAAAAATTCAAGTAATGAATAGTGTCAAAATGATATTAATGATATTAAAAAATAAATAATATTTTATTAAATTATTTAAAATTAATAAAAATAATGAAATTTGTCAAATTATTTGGATATGGTTTAAAATTTCATCAATGACTCACTTATGGTTTGTTTGAAATTTTATTGTAACGATGTTAACACTTAATGATTAGAAAAGCCAAGTTGTTGAGATAATAGTTAAAGGGTTTAACTAAGGGTTAATGTTGAAAGATAACGGTATAATGTGACCTAAACATGTCTTTTTTGAGAATATTTAGATGCATAATCATATTAGTGAGGAAACATATCACTTTTAACCCATTTTCCTTTGAAAATTAATTCATATTAATTTAATATTTTGAGAGTTTCCAAAATTACCCCTCACCTCAACTATAAACAGCCACCTCTTCCCTCTCTTCCTCGCTCCACCTTAATCCTTAAAATCAGCCACAACCTTCCCATTTCTCCTCCCAACATCATTATATGAGTTTTGGAGGTCATGATCTTTCAAAAATACCAACTCTAGGTCCTTTAAAAATATATCTATTGTAACACCCCGACCCCAGTTACCCAGCATCGCTGCATTATTACATAATATTGACATGATCACAAGAAAGATCATGTCTCTAAAGACCAATTAGTTTAGTAGCCTTGGAATAACTAGATACATTCATAATGTTTAAAAAACATAAAAAATGAAAATCTAAAACAATATAGTCTCCATAGTCCACACTCTTATCCCCTCATACTATCCCTGTAGGTCATTCATAAAATACTTCTTCACATCCTGGGAAAAATAAAACATAAAAAGGGGTGAGCTCAAATGTCAAGTAAGGATAACAATATTAGGGAGACTTTCATAAATAAGCATAAACATTTAAGGTAATGTATAACTAAAACAAAAGCTTTTTTAAACTTGAACTTCAACATAATATGGAAGAATTAAAATGAAATAATTCCATATACATATTCACATAGATATTCTACTAGTCGAATAATCACATGCAATATCAATAACCACTTTTATAATGATGGAATGCATAATGCCAGACTATCAAAACCACATATCCAAGGCATCATACCAAGACTACAAATAAGATTTTTTCAAGTCCTTGTGCCAAGACACTATTTGGTCTCATGAGACCTACCGATGCATCGAGGAGCTATAGCGGGCTCCACCCGTCACTTATTAAGTCCAATGCATTCCTCATATGAACAGGTTTAAACATAACATAAAAATTCGTATTAAAACTAGCATACGAAATTTCAATACTTTCTTCATAAATCATGAATGGTATAAAAATAACACATCCACAGTCAAACATATCACAAAACCATCAATACAATATGGAATTTTTGTATCATAATAAATCAACTCCAGATAAACATAAAATCCATCAAAGGATGTTGACATAGATGAAATCAAAACTCTTTTTAGAGAAATATCTCTTTCTATTTTGAAATCATTTAAGAGTCATATATTTATAAAATAAAACATTTTCTTTGAAAATATTATTATATGATTTTAAGGGAATCTTAGACGATTTTATGACGGCGGAAAATAGCCGCACCCTCCGTATAAGTTAAAAAAAACATTCTTACCTTAATTCTGTTGTAAAGGATAAAAAAGACTTTGTTTGGAAAACAACAGAAACATTCCTTAAGAAAATTATTATAAAAAGTCAAAAAGGGTATAAATGACATTATCCCATAGTCTTTAAAATAGTAAGAGTGATTTTTAATACATTTTTAAGAAACGTGGATGTGAATGATAAAGAGGTCCCAGTAGATAATTACATATTAACAACCTCGGATAATGAAGAGATTGTGAAATAAAACCTTAACTTGGAAATTTCCTTGGTTGAGGGTAGTTTAACCTCTGGTATAATTGTGAAATAATTGTTATTAAATTATACAAGAATCTTATACATTAATATGATATCATATATGATCTTTTAACATTGATTTGTTAATAATATCTTTGTATTATCGTTGTTTCTGGTGTTAACTTACTCATTTTATTTTATATGTTTTGTTATGTAAGTCATGTTTGTCATTGATAGGTTGTATATTATCCATATACATAATTATATCACGTCCTTAAACATTTTTTTAACCATTAAATGAGATTTTGTCTTGAATGGATACGATGGAGAATGAATCTCATCGCGTTCGTGCAGACGGTAGTCCATACGTACGCACGAGCGACAATATCATTCTTTTGATATTAAAATAATCTATAATTGGATGTTATATCATATATATAGAATAATTATCATGTTATATTTATTATTTACATGAATTAAAAATCATTATTATACCCAGCCATATAATAATTTATTGAATAACAATTACACCACGATGTGGAGACGGTAAGCCGTACGTACGCACGTATGGTGACATGTCATTCAAAGGATGGATAGAATACTGAATATGGTTGTACCATAATTATAATAACATCACAATATATATATAATATACTAGAGTTATTATTTTATAATGGGAATAACAAAGAAAGAAGAAGTTGAAGAAGAAAGGAACTTGAAAGAGGGTGGTGAAAATATTACATCTTCTTCGGGTTCTTCTTTTTTATTTGAACAAAAGGGATTCTTAGGTTGGAATTATGATATAACTAAGGCCTCTATGTTTAAGTGAGGGATTTTTAGAGATTATTTGGGCAGGTTTTGGCCGAGACAAAAGGCTTTGAATGTTTGAATTAGTGATAAGGGGGAGTTCCCTTTTATAAGAGGGGTGAGGGGCACCTTTGGAAAAGCTAGAAATATTAATTTCTAATAAATTCATATTCGGTTTCTAATGGATAAAAAGTGTATTATTTAAAGGATAAGGTGGGTATGGGTCGCAAAACACTCAACCAATATAATTTAGACAGATTTGGGTCATTATAATAACCTTATCGTTTAGTTTTAACTCTTAGTTAATTAGTTTGACACTTACCATGTCACTTTGTATTTTTATATTATATTGTTAATAAACATACTATATACCTCCAAGAGACCACCAAGGTGTCCATTAATGATACACCTATCATGATATAAGTCTCTTTTCTGAACGTTATATTTTTAGGAATTGAATATAAATTAATAATATAATATTTTTTTAAAAACTCTTTTATGTCAATTTTGACACTATTGTGTATTTTGTTTCTGATAAATTCATAACAACATTATTACTTCAAAAAAATTTATATAATCAATCCTAATATTTCATATTAACCTATAAAATTAGTTTTATTCAAAAAAAGTCTCAAATTACATTTATTTCGATATTTATATTATCAATTATTTTAATATTTCATTAATTAGGTAATTATTGCATCACTATTGTGTCATTAATAAATTAACTTATTAAATGTATAAAAATTATAAATATAATACCATTATGTAGGAAATATTTTTCTATTTCTAATAAATATTTACAATCGAATTTATCTTTTGTATAACCCTATATTAAAAATGTTTTAGTAAACAAACATTGATTTTAACTATTTTAACTCTTCTTTGAATTAAATAATAATAAATGTCCTAATCTAATCCAAGTGGACATAAATGATAATATTTTATTCCTAAGGTTGTTTTTGGTCGAGATAAACTTGTCCAATAGAATTAGGACATGTGTTAGTGTAATATTAATATCATTTTTACCCTTAATTTCCCTATTTACTTTTAACCGTGGTAAATAAAAGTAAAAAGTTACTATTCACCAAAAATTATTTTCATCTAATTGAACCAAATTTTACTCCTTGATATTAACCATGTCTCTCAGAGTTTCAAAATTCCACTCACAGAAGTGGTAAAATTATGTTTTATGTAAATTTCCAAATTCTCATAGGAGGTGGGTAAAAGACAGAGAAAAGTTCAATAAAATTTTTATATATCTAAAATTATTCTTAACTAACTCCAATGAGTTAAATCGAACTTATATATGTATTATGTATCTATTTGGAACTTAATTAAATTTAAATAAAATAAATAATTATTTAAATGAAAATTCAATTTTAAACTATAACTTAGTGTTTTTTCTTTATTCATCAAAAATTGAATGTTTTCAGAAAAATACCAAAATTTCATCCTAGGCTAATTTCAATATTCTGAATCCAAAAATGAAGTCCATTTTGAAAGATAAAATTTATAAAATTTATAAAAGTGGGTATTACTATTCATAACTGCTAGTTTGATTGGTTGTGGTGTGTGTGTTAGAACTCAAAGTTGCGTACAACACACGCTACTGTATTATTCAAAGGAAAGCATACCGTTGAATCATGGGGTGTTACATTCTCCCCTCCATCAAATAATTTCATCCTAGAAATTTCTAGAATACTACCGCATGAAAAGACTCAGGTGGTTCTTCATCATAAGTTCCTTGGGTTCCCATGTTGCCTCTTCCATCTTATGGTTTCTCTATAAAACTTTTACCAGAAGAGTCATCAGGTTTCTCAGTACTTGTTCTCTCGTTCCAAGAATCATGACGGGCTCTTCGCAATAAGACAGATGAGGTTTGGGTTCTCATTCCTCATAGGTGAGTACATGCGTTGAGTCATGCATGTATTTCATCAATAGTAATACGTGGAACACATCGCGAACTTTGGCGAGACTTGGAGGCATTGCCAAATGGTAATATACAGCCCCAATTCATTCTAGAATTTCGAAAGGTCTGATATACCTATGACTCAATTTACCCTTCTTACCGAAACGTATAACTCCCTTCCATGGAGATACTTTCAAGAAAACATGATCTTCTACCGGAAATTCCAAATCCTTCCTTCGGTTATTGGCATAGCTTGTCTACCTACTTTGAGAATCTTTGATGTGGTTATGGATTACCTTTACCTTTTCTATTGTTTCCTCCACCAGTTCTGGGCCTACAAGTTTTCGTTAACCAACGTCATCCCAACAGGTTGGTGTGCGACATCTCTTTTCGTATAACGCTTCATATGGTGCCATCTGAATACTCGAATGGAAGCAATTGATATAGGAAAATTATACCAGAGGTAAATATTGATCTCACGTACCCTAAAAGTCAGGGGACCAGAATCTCAACATGACTTCTAAGGTTTTAATAGTCCATTCTGATTGTCCATCTGTTTGTGGGTGGTAGGCAGTGCTAAAATAAAGTTCAGTATAAAAGGCCATCTCAAGACTCTTCTATAATCTTGAAGTAAAACGGGGATCACGATCAGAAAAAATCGATAGGGGTACTCCATGAAGTCTCACCACTTCATTAATATATAGTCTTGCTAGTCATTCCAGTGGTAGATTTTCTCTTATAGCAAGAAAATGTGGTGACTTGGTAAGATGATCAACAATACCCATATTGCATCGTTCCTTCTAGGATTCTTTGGTATCCCCATGAAAAAGTCCACCGTAATATTGTCTCATGTCCACTCCGGTATGGGAAGAGGTTTCATGACTCCTCCAGGCTGTTGCCTTCCAGCTTTCACTTGTTGACAAACCATACATCTCGACACAAAATCAGCATTCTCCCTCTTCATGTTGTCCCACCAAAAATGTTCCTTCAAGTCTCTATACATTTTGGTGCTCCCATGGTGTATAGAGAAATTGTAACTATTAGCATCGTCCAAAAATTACCTTTTTAGACCCGTTATATTGGGAACACAGAGTCTCTTCCCAAATTTCAAAATTCCATCTTCATACCCAAAGTCATTCAATCTCCCATCATTCGCAGCTTTAATCTTCTTTTGAAATTCTTCATCATCGGTCTGAGAACTCTTAATCCTTTATATTAAAGATGGTTTGGAAACCATTTGAAAAAGCACAGATTTTTCACCTCCCTTGGTTATTCCCATGTCCATCTTCACTAGATACATGAAAATTGGATCCCTTTCAATTCTCATATTATTCAAAACACCATGATCTTTTCTGATCAAAGCATCTACCACCTTATTTTCTTTCCCCGGGTGGTAGTGTATCATACAATCATAATCCTTAAGTAATTCAATCCATCTCCTTTGCCTCATGTTGAGTTCTTTTTGTGATAAAATATACTTCAAACTCTTGTGATTAGTATAAATCTCATATTTTTCACCATAGAGGTAGTGCCTCCATATATTCAAATAAAATATGACAACTGCTAACTCGAGATCATGAGTAGGATATTTTTGCTCATGAATTTTCAACTATCGTGATGCATAGGAAATAACCCTATCATTTTGCATAAGGACACAACCAAGTCCTTTCTTCGATGCATCACTATAAATAACGAACCTATCATTCCCTGATGGTAGAGTCAATATAGGATCATTGACTAATATTCTATTCAGTTCTTAAAAAAATTCTTCACACTCTTTTGACCAAACAAATTTAACCTCCTTACGTGTGATCTTTGTTAATGGGTTAGCCAATTGGGCAAAATTCTGGATGAAACGTCGATAATAACCTGCTAAACAAATAAATCGGCATACCTCAGTTATACTCGTAGGTGCTGGACATTCTTGGATTGCCTTGGTCTTAGAAGGATCAACAGAGATTCCATCTTTAGAGACAATATGGACAAGAAAAGAAATATCCTGAAGCCAGAATTCACAATTACTAAACTTCCCATATAATTCATGTCTTCTCAGAGTCTTCAGGAAAATTCTCTAGTGATTTTCAAGATCTTCGTAGCTTTGGGAGTATACCAAGATATCATCAATAAATACCACCAAAAAATCATCAAGATATTCCTTGAAAACTCTATTCATTAGATCCATGAATATAGAGGGTGCATTAGTCAGCCAAAATGCATTACCGTAAACTCGTAATGCCCGTACCTTGTTCGAAATGATATCTTCAGAATGTCTTCCTTCTTCACACAAAACCTATGGTATCCAGATCGAAGGTTAATCTTTGAAAAGTAATGAGCTCCATGTAGTTGGTCAAATAAATCATCAATGTGAGGTAGGGGATACTTGTTCTTTACTGTTATAGCATTGATCTCCATGTAGTTGATACATAACCTAATAGATCCATCTTTCTTTTTAACCAAAACAACAGGGGCTCCCCATGGAGAATCACTAGGGAGAATAAATCCCTTATTACTCAATTCCTCTAGTTGTTTCTTAAGTTTAACTAATTCCACAGTGTCCATTCTATAAGGGGTCTTCGATATAGGCCTTTATCCAGGAATTAAGTTAATTGAAAACTCAACTTCTTGTTCTGGAGGATGTTCAGGTAAATCATCCGGAAACACATCTACATATTCTTTCACAATAGGTACATCCTTTATTTGAACATTCTTTTCCCCACCCACAGTCATTTCATTCTCTTCATCCCCAACAATTGAATTTAGTTGAGCTACTGGAGGTGGATCTAGATAAGAATTAGGTGGTGATGATTCTGCTCTAAAGATAAGGTGTTCCTTATCATCATCATCAAAAATCGTAACCTCCTTCTTCTTACAATAAATCTTTTTATCATGGTCTTAAATCTAATCCATACCAAGGATTATATCAAAATCAATCCTATGTGTGACGATGAGATCAGCGGATAAATAACATTTATGAGATCTAATTGGGATTGATTCACAAAACATTGTTGCAATGATACTTCCCTTAGGAGTGTTAACTAACAACTCCCATGTTAAATAAAATTGGAAATATCTAATTTTCTTAGCAAACTGGAAATATATGAAACAATGCGATGATCCAGAATCAAATAAAGCATTTTCTAAACTTGAGGAAACCATTAAATTACCTGCCACCACGTCTTTCGAAGCTTCTACCTCAGTAGTAGTGATAGCATAATCATGGCCTTGATCCCTTGGCATTTTCTAAGTATGTTCCCCTAACGCTGAGGGAATTCATTTTCATAATTTCCCATCTCCTTGAAATTCTAGTATTGGACATCAGTATCTTCCTTCTTCCCCTTTCAATCACAAGCTTGGTGGCCTTTTTCAACACACTTGTAACATACTCTCATTCCTTTAAGCATGTATCGGGGTGTTTCTTCCCACATTTACTGCAGGATGGATATTCAACTTTTCCCTTCTTCCCCTTATTTCCATTACCAGATAGATTAGCAGATCTCTTCTTCTCCTGTTTTTCTTTAAAGTCATAAGACTAAGATATTTCCTTTTCTATCTTGATAGCACATGAGATAATGTATTCGTATGACCAGAAGGATTGTGAGACTAATGCTCGATGGAGAAATGGTTTTAACCCATCAAAGAAATGATCAATATTACTTATTGGGTTATGTATATAATCTCCAGCATACCTTGGTAACCTCATAATGTTTGCCTCATACTTTACGACATTCTCATCCTCCTTTTATCTCAGACTCAGAAATTTCCTTTCCATATCTTCTTGATGGTCACGAGGAAAGTATTTTTCTAAAAACAGATCTTTGAACTCCCTCCATTCCTTATTTGATACTTCATCATCTTCCTTCATTTTTTGATTCAATGACCACCATTGATCAGCATCTCCAGTGAGGCGGTAAACTGCCATGATAACTTATTCCATTTCACTACTCCCCAAAGCCTGAAATATTTTCTCTAGGGAATTTATCCATTGCTCAGATACTAATGGATTTGTACTCCCATTGAATGTTGGTGGTCGCTACCTCATGAAGTGATCTAACATTGATCCTCCACGCTGTGGATCAGGGTGCTCCATATGGGTAAGGTTATTATTCATAACCTGAGTGAGTTGTCCCAGTATGGTGATTAGTTGATCAGCACCAGTTGTATCACCAGCTATTCTATAATTGTCTTGAGCAGGAGGGAAATCCCTACATGGAGTGCATGCATTGATACAATTACCATTTCTTCCACTAGGTTCCATTTCTAAATAATGGCATAAACTAGATCAGTTTATGAATTAAAATACATAATTCCATACTTATAAAACACTTAACATAAATTGAACAGTTTATGGATATAATCCATAAACATAAAAAAAATTCATTGAGGACGTATATACATATAAACCCTTCATAATTATTTGTATAGAAAATGAGAGTTATCCTAAGAATATCCCCCAGAAGTGTCGTAACCAAGAGTGTAATGCCCCGACCTCAGTTACCCAGAGTCGGTGCATTATTTTAATACATTAGAATGATTACAAGGAATGAAGTCCCGAAGGACCGATCAGTATAGAAATATTGGAAAATGGATTACATACATGAATGTTACATTGAACTTTATGACATAAAAAACAACATAAATAATCTTTATGAATGCCATTATTCCCTTGGCTTAACCCTTCATACCAATCACAATACACTTCTTGAAATCCTTGGAAAAATAAAACATATAAAGGGGTGAGCTCAAACGCTCAATAAGGTTAAGCAATACAACAGAAACTTTCATAAATAAGCATAAACATTTAAGGAAATTTATAACTAAAACAAAATCCTTTGAAACTTGAACTTCAGCATAATATTGAAAAAATAAAATGAAATAATTTCATTTACTTATTCACATGGATATTCTTCTAGTCGAATGATCAAATGAAATATCACTAACCACTCTCATAATGATGAAATGCATAATGCCAGACTATCCTAACCATGTAGCCAAGGCCTCATGCCAAGACTACAAATAAGATTTTTTCATGGCCTTGTTCCAAGACACTAGTTTGTCTCATGATACATACCGATGCATCTAGAAGCTATAGCAGGCTCCACTCGTCACATATTAAGTCCAATGCATTCCTCATATGAACAGCTTTAAACATAACATAAACATTCTTATTAAAACTAACATATGAAATGTCAATACTTTCTCCATAAACAATGAATGGTATAAAAATAACACATCCACAGTCAAAAAAATCACAAAACCTTCAATATAATATAGAAGTTTTGTATCATAATAAATCAACTTCAAATATGCTTAAAAACCATCAAAGGATGTTGACATAGATGAAATCCAAACTATTTGAGAAAAATATCTCTTTTTTTGAAATCATTTAAAAGTCACATATTTATAAAATAAAACATTTACTTTGAAAATTTTCTTATAATATTTTAAGGGAAGCTTTGAAGATTTTATAATGGCGGAAAATAGCCGCACCCGCCGTATAAGTTAAAAAAGACATTCTTACCTTAATTCTGTCGAAAAGGTTAAAAAGGACCTTGTTTGGAAAATGACAGAAAGATTCCTTTATAAACCTCTTATAAAAAGTCAAACAAGGGTATAAATGAAATTGATGTTATTAATATTTTCATGACTTATTATATTCCCCCTTTACTTATTTTATATGAAATGTGCATAATTTGTGTGAAATATTAATGTTTTAATATTAAGTATAATATTTGAGCATTTTTAGAAGTAGTCAAATTGAGTCAGTTTAATGTTTTAATTATAAATATCACTATACTGATCCAAATTTTGTTGTTCTTGTTTTGTAGGATTCTACTTTCAATATACAACATTTCATTAGAAGGAACCATGATCCAATTCTGCCATTTGAAGGGTCATATGGTCCTCACAAACAAGACCAAAGAATCTGTGAAGAAACTGGACTATTCATGAAGATTGATTTACTGGGCTCAATATAGAAGTTCAAAAACCTTAAATCTCCACCATAATTCGGGGGACACTACATGTCATCTTGGATAAAACTTTCATGGCCCAAATTCAAGTACAAGGGGCCCAAATGAATCTTTGAAGTCCAGTCCACCATTCTGGCTGAGAATGAAAATCAGTATAGTATGCATGACATATCTCCTGATGTAATCATCCAAGCAAGCTGAGATTTTTCAGTGTGAAAGAGGGGATGTAGGCGGCCGACGTTGTTGAAGAAACCATTCGGATTTGAAGGCATCTTAATATTCAAAAACCCTTTCACATTATGGACTTCAAAAATACTGGATTGAAATGGACAGTTTAAGTTTGTTTATTCAACCGGCCATAAATTTTTATCCTTACCTCCAAATGACTCCAAATGTTGAGAGTAGTCGGCCAACATTATTTCCTACAACATTGAAGAAGAAGATATTTGAATATTCGGCTGTCTGAATTGCCAAATTGGCGATGCAAGTGGAGGGACAGATTGGGAATGCAAACAGTCCACTCCTTGGGCTATAAATACTCTTACCTTCTCTCCTTGAGAGGGGTTGGCATTTCAGAAGAGAGGAGATCACATTGGCACGACCAAAGCTTTGCCAAAGGCTTTGGAGGACCTGCCATACTCAAGTTTTCACTTGAGAGACCTTTCCTCCTCTCTTTCTTTTCACTTACTTTTGTGTTCTTCATTTTTTTAATCTTGTAATTCTCTTTCTTTGTAATTCTGTATTAATGCAAGTTACTTCTTCAATATCTCTTATTCTCTTCCACCTTCTGTATTTTAATATTAATGTCCTTAAAATAGTTTAAATTCAGTTCAATCCCCTTCCCTTCTTAAGCTTCCTCATTCAATCGAAATTCCATTTTTGATTCTTAAATTATTTCGTGTGTGTGTTCGGCACACTACTCTTATCTTGTCCCTTTCTTTTTCTTCTCTTTATAATTCATCACCATAAACATATATTACCAGATTATTAAACATCCAAATGGCTGAGTAAATCTCTCATTGGGGTGAGTTATAATTTGGGGATGTTAATTGATTGAGAGTTTTGCTCGAT
The DNA here is from genome assembly GCA_963277665.1 of Viscum album. Lineage (NCBI taxonomy): Eukaryota > Viridiplantae > Streptophyta > Magnoliopsida > Santalales > Viscaceae > Viscum > Viscum album. Next base: position 931,218,281 of record OY728146.1, read on the forward strand.
GAGTATTCTTTAAATTAATATTGTGTATGTTAAACTTAATATATCATGGATTAATGATATGTTTTGTTTAATATTAAGTATAATATTTGAGCATTTTTAGAAGTAGTCAAATTGAGTCAGTTTAATGTTTTAATTATAAATATCACTATACTGATCCCAATTGTGTGGTTCTTGTTTTGTAGGATTCTACTTTCAATATAAAACATTTCATTAGAAGGAACCATGATCCAATTCTTCCGTTTGAAGGGTCATATGGTCCTCACAAACAAGACCAAAGAATCTGTGAAAAAACTGGACTATTCATGAAGATTGATTTACTGGGCTCAATATAGAAGTTAAAAAACCTTAAATCTCCACCATAATTCGGGGGACACTACATGTCATCTTGGATAAAAATTTCATGGCCCAAATCCAAGTACAAGGGGCCCAAATGAATCTTTGAAGTCCAGCCCACCATTCTGGCCGAGAATGAAAATCAGTATAGTATGCATGACATATCTCCTGATGTAATTGTAACAGCCCGAGATTTTATGAAAAATATTCTTTTTTATTTCACTAATGTCTTCTGTTGTACGCTACACCAAAAGGAGCTTGCACAACACGCATCCTTGACTTGCCTTGCATTACACGCAATCGCAACCTTCCTCGATAGCGTGTGTGGTACGTAATACTGAGTTTCACGAAACAATGATATGCTATTAAAATATTATTAAAACTAGCCGTTATGAATAGTAATAACCACTTTTTAAATTTTAGAAATTTTAAAATGGACTTCATTTTTGGATTCGGAGTATCGAATTTAGCCTAAGGTGAAATTTTGGTACTTTTCGGATAACTTTCATATTCTGATGAATAGTGAAAATTACTAAATTATAATTAAAAACAACTTTTTTTAATCGAAATAATTAATAGTGATAAATCATTAATTTGAGTGGTTTTAAAGTATATTTAGAATATATTTTTACTATTTAATACAATGTTGGTCATTGGATGTAATTTCACATTTAAACTAGACATAAACAAGTGTCAATCTTTTGATAGATATTGTTTCTTAAAAACACGCTATTTGTTTTAACAACGGGATTTAATTATAAAATTAATTAATTCAACTTTTATGTAATGAATTTGGTAAAATAGACTTCATTTTTGAATTCGGAATATGAAATATAGCTTGGGATGAAATTTTGGCATTGTTCTGAAAAACATCAATTTTTGATGAATAGAGAAACTACTAAGTGGTAGTTAAAAAACTGAATTTTTCATAAAACCTAATTTTACCGCATCTGTGAATGGAATTTCAAAAATCCGAGAGACACGGTTGATGTCAGTAAGTAATATGTGGTTCAATGAGATGAAAATAATTGTTGGTGAATAGTAACTTTTTACTTTTTTTTTACCGCGTTTAATAGTAAATAGGGTAACTAAGGGTAAATATGATATTAATATTACCCTAACACATGTCCTAATTCTATTGTACAAGTGTAATTCGACCAAAAACAAACTTAGGAATAAAATATGACCATTTAGGCCCACTTGGATTAGATTAGGACATTTATTATTAATTTATTTAAAGAAGGGTTAAAATAGTTAAAATCAAAGTTTAATAAGTAAATCATTTTTAATATGGGGTTATACATAAGATAAATTCGATTGTAAATATTCATTAGAAAGATAAAAGGATTTACTACATGATGGTATTTTATTTGTAATTTTTAGACATCAAATAATTTAATTTATTTATGACACAATGATGATGCAGTAATTATATTATTAATGAAATATTGACATAATTGATGTTATAAACACCAAAATAAATATAATTTGAGACTTTTTATGAATTCCACTAATTTTATAGGTTACTATGATATATTATTGTTGATTTAATCAACTTGGTTCGAATATATAATTCTTTTATGACTTTCACAAAAATCATATATCAAATAGTGTCAAAATTGACACAAAATAGTTTTTAAATAAAATATTATATTATTAATTGTTATTTTATTCCTAAAAATATAAGGTTCGTCCAAATGACTTATATAAGGATATATATATTAATAATAAACAATTTGGGGTTCTTTTGGCATGTTATAGTAAGTGTATTAACCATATAGTGAATGCAAACAAAAAGACACGGTAAAAGTTAAATTAATTAACTTAGAGTTAAATCTAATTGATAAGGTTAAAATAATACCCTAAACTTGTCTAAATCCTATTGGTTGATAGGATTTAGACCCCTCCCCACATTATCTTCGAAATAAGACCCTTTGGAACCATTATAAACCGATTTTGACTTTAATATAAAATAATATTTTGAGATATTCCTAAGGTGCCCCTCTCCTCCCTTATAAAAGGGCACCTCCTCCCCCTCCTCCTCACACCAAATTGAGCACTCATGCTCGGCCAACCCCTGACATATTCTCCTCTCCACTTCCCTAGAATAATCCTAGAGGTCCTGGTCTTCTCCAAATACCAATCTTAGTTCCTTAAGTGGAGGATTCAAAGAGGCGTTCCAAAAGAAGAGGTAATATCCATTACCGATCTTTTCAATTTCATTCTTCTTCAACTTCTTATTCATTAGTTGTTTCATGATAAAGTAATAACATAAGTATTACTTACATACTGATACGTTATTATAAATATGAAACAACCCTAATTCACCTTCTATCCATCCTACGGAAAAATGAAATCACCGCGCGTGCGTACGTACGGAATACCGTCTCCACGCCGTGGTGTAATCTATTTTCCACCATCACCTTACAAGGATGGGTATAATGGTGTAATGAGTAACTATATATGATTATTATGAAGTAATATTGATACTGAAATAATATATATATACTCCAATACAATTCCACGATCATAGGAATGATATCATCACTCGTGCGTACGTACGGAATACCGTCTCCACGATGTGATGAGACTCGTTCTACATGATCTTCATTTCATAATGATTATATAAATGAATTGAATGAATTAATATGGTATATACTACACTAATACCATTCTGTAAATGAATTATCTATAACCTAAAGATAAGAATAAGAATTTATTCGACAAAACACGCATAAGAACAAAAAGTTATAAAGACCCGAGTAACAGGTAACAATGAAATATTACTAACAAGAAGCTAATAATATGACCATATATGATATCATATCAATATGTATGATTCTGGAATAAGTCAATAACATTATTTAAACCATTATAAAGGAGCTTCGGACACGAACAAAGCAAATCGGACCTAAGGTAAGGGAAATATCACAATCTCATTTTTATCCGAGATTGTTTATTCGTAAGTTTTTACTGGGGTGTATTTTATCATCTACATCCATGTTTCATCAATATGTAATATTATTTCCATCCACCTACAATTGTTTAAATCCATTTTTACCCTTCGGTGAGTTTTTAGTAATATCTATGAAAGGAATCTTTTGTCGTACGAGGTACTTTTTGACTTTTCCGACAAAAGTACGAAGAATGTTTTTTTTAACGTATACGGCATGAATGGATTTTTAAAACATTATTTCCAAGAAGCTTCCTTTACAAGTTTTCAAGTTTATTTTTAATCAACTTCTTTTAGTTTATAATTCTATGACATATTAAGAAAAGAAAAGTGTTTTTGAAGTAGAAATGATATTTTCCTCAAGAATGGAGTTCAAGTATTTTATCAAAATTATTTTCCATCTAAGATAATAAAAGGGTTCTGTTTTTATACCTATTATTACATTGGTTTGATTATGTTGTGATGGAAATATTTTTATGAATTCCTTTATCTTATATGATTTGTTTTATGATGTCATGATGTTTGAAGAATCCCATTTTTGTTACATGTGTTATGCGATGATGTATGATTTATAATTATGTGGCACACATAAGAAAGGATTCATTATAAGATGGGTGGGACCTATATCTCCCTCCAATGCATTGGGTAAAGATTTTATATCTCATGAGATAGACAGGGCTGGAACGGTAGGTTATACCGGTTCAGTAAAACAGGACTGAAACGAGGGTTACTCGATTCAGAAAAGGGACTTTGTCCACTAAGATAGTCTTGGAAATGAGTCTTGACTAACAAGAAATGATTTTCCATGATTATGTGTGCATGCCACAAAGTTTCAAGTTTTATGTTATGATTATGGGGATCTCATTTTCACTTCTATGATTTATCCCATGTTATGATATTATGAGCTCTTTTGCAGGTTAAGATTTCCAAAGGCTATGTTCTTATGTATATGATGTGATTGATATTTCTTTTGTTTACCCTTACTGAGCATTTGAGCTCACCCTTTTATGTTTTCTTTTCCCCAGGATATAAAGAAAGGTTTTTAGGTAAAAAAAAGAAAGATCTTTATGGGAGATATTGAAGATCTTTCACCACGATTAGAAGATTACGTTCCAAGTTTCCAAAGACACTAAACTATTACGATCCTTGTGTGTGTGTTTTTGTTATGTACTAAGTATTCCGCAAAAGTAATGTAATGTCCATGTACGATAAGCTTAGGGTCTCTACAGTTGGTATCAGAGGAAAGGTTTAGTCAACCTTTGGAAACTAGGATGTGAGAACGTTAGTGAGATCCCTAGAGATATTTCTAAGGTATGTCTAGGGATGTCCCTAAGGATAAGTATACGTATAGGATATAGTACTAGAACTATGGTAACGATCTTAGAATTTAACCTAAGATGTTAGATATTGAAGTTACTCTCCCTTTATTATGATTTTTTCCTCTCACACTATTCTTTTTGGGTTTTAGAAAATGGCTGGAAACAAGATGATTCACGATAATGGAGGATATGATGGACAATGGAATGATATTCTTTATGAGAAACCAAATGAAATGGGATTTGGAAGTCCAAACATCATTATTATGCCGAATCAGCAATCTCATAATATGATCAATAAAGTAAAATTTGGTAAGTTTCCTGACTCGGCTAATAAGAGAAAGATGGAGTTTCATGATGACCATAGAGGAAAGAAAGTTCAATTTCCCCTATGTAAATCATGTGGGAAGAGGCATCAAGGAGAATGTTTCAAGGGAACTGGAAGATGATTTGGGTGTGGAAAAAAAGGACACAAAGCAAGTAAGTGCAAAGGAAAAGGTTCAGTTAACACCATGGATGAGGATAATGGTATTGCTACGACATCAAAAATGGTTAAGTGTTTTAAATGTGGAATGTATGGGCATTATGCAAACCAATGCCCTAAGGGAAAGACTCATGACGAGAATCAGTATGGTCGTATGGGTAGTATTTATGTGGATGATGATGAAGAAACTACAAATGATATGTGATGTGAAAGAATTGTTGAAGCTCGGTTAATGGTTTAAGAATGTAGTGAAATGATTACATGTTTATCATGTGTAATGTTGTATAAGAAATCTCATGGTACTATGGAATAAAGAGACATCTAAGAATTTTTACATTATTGTCTTTTCTTGAGTTTTAAAAGTGTTTTATTAATGTTACCAGTATCCAGGAAAGGTTATTCAGATATTTTTAGAATGCATATGATATGGGCATAATGAAGGGATAAGGAGAAAATTAAATGTTTAACAGTATTCATGAGCTCATGATTGATATAAGGACTAAGTGATATCATGATTTGAGTATATAGAATTTTGAGGATTTTGGTATGTGGAAAGTGTTAACTTTTAACTGAATTCATGTTTTCACTATGGTATTTAAGAGAATACATGATTAAGGACATTGAATGTTTGGAATGTGACCAACAAAACATATCTTATGATATATGGGGATCGACGATGGTGTTAAATCTTTGGTAATCGTTGTCACTATATTATGAGAGTGGACTGCAGTATTATGTATAAGCCTAAAGATTAGACTGGATTATGTTGGACATAAGTTAGTATTTTTTAAGGATAGAAGATTTTCGATATTATTGATGGGATGTTATAGTAACGTAGTTTTAGAAAAAGGACAACCTGCAGGACGGGCGACAGCCCATCGCTTCGGACAAGGCTGTAGGAATCGAACCCACAACCGAAGTGCGACTGGCCTTTATCGCCTACCACTAACCTACAGGAAGTCCCTGTTTAGTAGAAACTAGTGTTATTATATTAAGCAGTATGATATATGAGGTATAAGCCCATTTTAGGAACCATATATGATTAATCCCACTATAGATCGACTTAGGTATATAAATTTTGCTAACCTTTTGAGACAGATGGAATGACCCGTCATTCTATCACATGATCTGCTAACACTTCACGAATAACAAATTCAACTTCATTTATTTAAGAGATGAAGTGGAAATTGTTCAAGGCATGAACAATAGTGAGATTGTACCAAAATAAAGAAAGTATTTATTCTAATTCAAATTTTCAACTTTAGGGAAATGATCTTGAAAACCAAAAATGTTGTCCTAGTGATCTTATACCTGATGAATCAGATGGTACCTTAGATCGTCACAAATTTATGGATTTGTGATTACTGGCTTTTCCATAGCCATGTTCTCTACCACTCTCCATCAGAACATGATGGTTAGATTTCTCTTCCATATCCATATTTTCACCTATGTGGAAACCCAGTGATTAGGTTATTTGGGTAATCGTTACATTTCATACTTTAGTTTTTAAAGCCAAGTTTTGGTATTCCTTTTTACGATGTGGGTTTCTATTAAAGAAACTTTCGAATAGTAAACCATTTATAACCCCGACGAATTTCGAGGGCGAAATTCATTTTAAGGGGGGTAGAATGTAACAGCCCGAGATTTTATGAAAAATATTCTTTTTTATTTCACTAATGTCTTGTGTTGTCCGCTACACCAAAAGGAGCTTGCACAACACGCATCCTTGACTTTCCTTGCATTACACGCAATCGCAATCTTCCTCGATAGCGTGTGTGGTACGTAATACTGAGTTTCACGAAACAATGATATGCTATTAAAATATTATTAAAACTAGCCATTATGAATAGTAATAACCACTTTTTAAATTTTAGAAATTTTAAAATGGACTTCATTTTTGGATTCGGATTATCGAATTTAGCCTAAGGTTAAATTTTGGTACTTTTCGGATAACTTTCATATTCTGATGAATAGTGAAAATTACTAAATTATAATTAAAAACAACTTTTTTTAATCGAAATAATTAATAGTGATAAATCATTAATTTGAGTGGTTTTAAAGTATATTTAGAATATATTTTTACAATTTAATACAATGTTGGTCATTGGATGTAATTTCACATTTAAACTAGACATAAACAAGTGTCAATCTTTTGATAGATATTGTTTCTTAAAAACACGCTATTTGTTTTAACAGCGGGATTTAATTATAAAATTAATTAATGCAACTTTTATGTAATGAATTTGGTAAAATAGACTTCATTTTTGAATTCGGAATATGAAATATAGCTTGGGGTGAAATTTTGGCATTGTTCTGAAAAACATCAATTTTTGATGAATAGTGAAACTACTAAGTGGTAGTTAAAAAACTGAATTTTTCATAAAACCTAATTTTACCGCTTCTGTGAATGGAATTTCAAAAATCCGAGAGACACGGTTGATGTCAGTAAGTAATATGTGGTTCAATGAGATGAAAATAATTGTTGGTGAATAGTAACTTTTTACTTTTTTTTACCGTGGTTAATAGTAAATAGGGTAACTAAGGGTAAATATGATATTAATATTACCCTAACACATGTCCTAATTCTATTGTACAAGTGTAATTCGACCAAAAACAAACTTAGGAATAAAATATGACCATTTAGGCCCACTTGGATTAGATTAGGACATTTATTATTAATTTATTTAAAGAAGGGTTAAAATAGTTAAAATCAAAGTTTAATAAGTAAATAATTTTTAATATGGGGTTATACATAAGATAAATTCGATTGTAAATATTCATTAGAAAGCTAAAAGGATTTACTACATGATGGTATTTTATTTGTAATTTTTAGACATCAAATAATTTAATTTATTTATGTCACAATGCTGATGCAGTAATTATATTATTAATGAAATATTGACATAATTGATGTTATAAACACCAAAATAAATATAATTTGAGACTTTTTATGAATTCCACTAATTTTCTAGGTTACTATGATATATTATTGTTGATTTAATCAACTTGGTTCGAACATATAATTCTTTTATGACTTTCACAAAAATCATATATCAAATAGTGTCAAAATTGACACAAAATAGTTTTTAAATAAAATATTATATTATTAATTGTTATTTTAGTCCTAAAAATCTAAGGTTCGGCCAAATGACTTAGATAAGGATATATATATTAATAATAAACAATTTGGGGTTCTTTTGGCATGTTATAGTAAGTGTATTAACCATATAGTGAATGAAAACAAAAAGACACGGTAAAAGTTAAATTAATTAACTTAGAGTTAAATCTAATTGATAAGGTCAAAATAATACCATAGACTTGTCTAAATCCTATTGGTTGATAGGATTTAGAACCCTCCCCACATTATCTTCGAAATAAGACCCTTTGGAACCATTATAAACCGATTTTGACTTTAATATAAAATAATATTTTGAGATATTCCTAAGGTGCCCCTCTCCTCCCTTATAAAAGGGCACCTCCTCCCCCTCCTCCTCACACCAAATTGAGCACTCAAGCTCGGCCAACCCCTGACATTTTCTCCTCTCCACTTCCCTAGAATAATCCTAGAGGTCCTGGTCTTCTCCAAAGACCAATCTTAGTTCCTTAAGTGGAGGATTCAAAGAGGCGTTCCAAAAGAAGAGGTAATATCCATTACCGATCTTTTCAATTTCATTCTTCTTCAACTTCTTATTCATTAGTTGTTTCATGATAAAGTAATAACATAAGTATTACTTACATACTGATACGTTATTATAAATATGAAACAACCCTAATTCACCTTCTATCCATCCTACGGAAAAATGAAATCACCGCGCGTGCGTACGTACGGAATACCGTCTCCACGCCGTGGTGTAATCTATTTTCCACCATCACCTTACAAGGATGGGTATAATGGTGTAATGAGTAACTATATATGATTATTATGAAGTAATATTGATACTGAAATAATATATATATACTCCAATACAATTCCACGATCATAGGAATGATATCATCACTCGTGCGTACGTACGGAATACCGTCTCCACGATGTGATGCGACTCGTTCTACATGATCTTCATTTCATAATGATTATATAAATGAATTGAATGAATGAATATGGTATATACTACACTAATACCATTCTGGAAATGAATTATCTATAACCTAAAGATAAGAATAAGAATTTATTCGACAAAACACGCATAAGAACAAAAAGTTATAAAGACCTGAGTAACAGGTAACAATGAAATATTACTAACAAGAAGCTAATAATATGACCATATATGATATCATATCAATATGTATGATTCTGGAATAAGTCAATAACATTATTTAAACCATTATACAGGAGCTTCGGACACGAACAAAGCAAATCGGACCTAAGGTAAGGGAAATATCACAATCTCATTTTTATCCGAGATTGTTTATTCGTAAGTTTTTACTGGGGTGTATTTTATCATCTACATCCATGTTTCATCAATATGTAATATTATTTCCATCCACCTACAATTTTTTAAATCCATTTTTACCCTTCGGTGAGTTTTTAGTAATATCTATGAAAGGAATCTTTTGTCGTACGAGGTACTTTTTGACTTTTCCGTCAAAAGTACGAAGAATGTTTTTTTTAACGTATACGGCATGAATGGATTTTTAAAACATTATTTCCAAGAAGCTTCCTTTACAAGTTTTCAAGTTTATTTTTAATCAACTTCTTTTAGTTTATAATTGTATGACATATTAAGAAAAGAAAAGTGTTTTTGAAGTAGAAATGATATTTTCCTCAAGAATGGAGTTCAAGTATTTTATCAAAATTATTTTCCATCTAAGATAATAAAAGGGTTCTGTTTTTATACCTATTATTACATTGGTTTGATTATGTTGTGATGGAAATATTTTTATGAATTCCTTTATCTTATATTATTTGTTTTATGATGTCATGATGTTTGAAGAATCCCATTTTTGTTACATGTGTTATGCGATGATGTATGATTTATAATTATGTGGCACACATAAGAAAGGATTCATTATAAGATGGGTGGGACCTATATCTCCCTCCAATGCATTGGGTAAAGATTTTATATCTCATGAGATAGACAGGGCTGGAACGGTAGGTTATACCGGTTCAGTGAAACAGGACTGAAACGAGGGTTACTCGATTCAGAAAAGGGACTTTGTCCACTAAGATAGTCTTGGAAATGAGTCTTGACTAGCAAGAAATGATTTTACATGATTATGTGTGCATGCCACAAAGTTTCAAGTTTTATGTTATGATTATGGGGATCTCATTTTCACTTCTATGATTTATCCCATGTTATGATATTATGAGCTCTTTTGCAGGTTAAGATTTCCAAAGGCTATGTTCTTATGTATATGATGTGATTGATATTTCTTTTGTTTACCCTTACTGAGCATTTGAGCTCACCCTTTTATGTTTTCTTTTCCCCAGGATATAAAGAAAGGTTTTTAGGTAAAAAAAAAGAAAGATCTTTATGGGAGATATTGAAGATCTTTCACCACGATTAGAAGATTACGTTCCGAGTTTCCAAAGACACTAAACTATTACGATCCTTGTGTGTGTGTTTTTGTTATGTACTAAGTATTCCGCAAAAGTAATGTAATGTCCATGTACGATAAGCTTAGGGTCTCTACAGTTGGTATCAGAGGAAAGGTTTAGTCAACCTTTGGAAACTAGGATGTGAGAACGTTAGTGAGATCCCTAGAGATATTTCTAAGGTATGTCTAGGGATGTCCCTAAGGATAAGTATACGTATAGGATATAGTACTAGAACTATGGTAACGATATTAGAATTTAACCTAAGATGTTAGATATTGAAGTTACTCTCCCTTTATTATGATTTTTGCCTCTCACACTATTCTTTTTGGGTTTTAGAAAATGGCTGGAAACAAGATGATTCACGATAATGGAGGATATGATGGACAATGGAATGATATTCTTTATGAGAAACCAAATGAAATGGGATTTGGAAGTCCAAACATCATTATTATGCCGAATCAGCAATCTCATAATATGATCAATAAAGTAAAATTTGGTAGGTTTCCTGACTCGGCTAATAAGAGAAAGATGGAGTTTCATGATGACCATAGAGGAAAGAAAGTTCAATTTCCCCTATGTAAATCATGTGGGAAGAGGCATCAAGGAGAATGTTTCAAGGGAACTGGAAGATGCTTTGGGTGTGGAAAAAAAGGACACAAAGCAAGTAAGTGCAAAGGAAAAGGTTCAGTTAACACCATGGATGAGGATAATGGTATTGCTACGACATCAAAAATGGTTAAGTGTTTTAAATGTGGAATGTATGGGCATTATGCAAACCAATGCCCTAAGGGAAAGACTCATGACGAGAATCAGTATGGTCGTATGGGTAGTATTTATGTGGATGATGATGAAGAAACTACAAATGATATGTGAAAGAATTGTTGAAGCTCGGTTAATGGTTTAAGAATGTAGTGAAATGATTACATGTTTATCATGTGTAATGTTGTATAAGAAATCTCATGGTACTATGGAATAAAGAGACATCTAAGGATTGTTACATTATTGTCTTTTCTTGAGTTTTAAAAGTGTTTTATTAATGTTACCAGTATCCAGGAAAGGTTATTCAGATATTTTTAGAATGCAGATGATATGGGCATAATGAAGGGATTAGGAGAAAATTAAATGTTTAACAGTATTCATGAGCTCATGATTGATATAAGGACTAAGTGATATCATGATTTGAGTATATAGAATTTTGGGGATTTTGGTATGTGGAAAGTGTTAACTTTTAACTGAATTCATGTTTTCACTATGGTATTTAAGAGAATACATGATTAAGGACTTTGAATGTTTGGAATGTGACCAACAAAACATATCTTATGATATATGGGGATCGACGATGGTGTTAAATCTCTGGTAATCGTTGTCACTATATTATGAGAGTGGACTGCAGTATTATGTATAAGCCTAAAGATTAGACTGGATTATGTTGGACATAAGTTAGTATTTTTTAAGGATAGAAGATTTTCGATATTATTGATGGGATGTTATAGTAACGTAGTTTTAGAAAAAGGACAACCTGCAGGACGGGCGACAGCCCATCGCTTCGGACAAGGCTGTAGGAATCGAACCCACAACCGAATTGCGACTGGCCTTTATCGCCTACCACTGACCTACAGGAAGTCCCTGTTTAGTAGAAACTAGTGTTATTATATTAAGCAGTATGATATATGAGGTATAAGCCCATTTTAGGAACCATATATGATTAATCCCACTATAGATCGACTTAGGTATATAAATTTTGCTAACCTTTTGAGACAGATAGAATGACCCGTCATTCTATCACATGATCTGCTAACACTTCACGAATAACAAATTCAACTTCATTTATTTAAGAGATGAAGTGGAAATTGTTCAAGGCATGAACAATAGTGAGATTGTACCAAAATAAAGAAAGTATTTATTCTAATTCAAATTTTCAACTTTAGGGAAACGATCTTGAAAACCAAAAATGTTGTCCTAGTGATCTTATACCTGATGAATCAGATGGTACCTTAGATCGTCACAAATTTATGGATTTGTGATTACTGGCTTTTCCATAGCCATGTTCTCTACCACTCTCCATCAGAACATGATGGTTAGATTTCTCTTCCATATCCATATTTTCACCTATGTGGAAACCCAGTGATTAGGTTATTTTGGTAATCGTTACATTTCATACTTTAGTTTTTAAAGCCAAGTTTTGGTATTCCTTTTTACGATGTGGGTTTCTATTAAAGAAACTTTCGAATAGTAAACCATTTATAACCCCGACGAATTTCGAGGGCGAAATTCATTTTAAGGGGGGTAGAATGTAACAGCCCGAGATTTTATGAAAAATATTCTTTTTTATTTCTCTAATGTCTTGTGTTGTACGCTACACCAAAAGGAGCTTGCACAACACGCATCCTTGACTTTCCTTGCATTACACGCAATCGCAACCTTCCTCGATAGCGTGTGTGGTACGTAATACTGAGTTTCACAAAACAATGATATGCTATTAAAATATTATTAAAACTAGCCGTTATGAATAGTAATAACCACTTTTTAAATTTTAGAAATTTTAAAATGGACTTCATTTTTGGATTCGGAGTATCGAATTTAGCCTAAGGTGAAATTTTGGTACTTTTCGGATAACTTTCATATTCTGATGAATAGTGAAAATTACTAAATTATAATTAAAAACAACTTTTTTTAATCGAAATAATTAATAGTGATAAATCATTAATTTGAGTGGTTTTAAAGTATATTTAGAATATATTTTTACAATTTAATACAATGTTGGTCATTGGATGTAATTTCACATTTAAACTAGACATAAACAAGTGTCAATCTTTTGATAGATATTGTTTCTTAAAAACACGCTATTTGTTTTAACAGCGGGATTTAATTATAAAATTAATTAATGCAACTTTTATGTAATGAATTTGGTAAAATAGACTTCATTTTTGAATTCGGAATATGAAATATAGCTTGGGATGAAATTTTGGCATTGTTCTGAAAAACATCAATTTTTGATGAATAGTGAAACTACTAAGTGGTAGTTAAAAAACTGAATTTTTCATAAAACCTAATTTTACCGCTTCTGTGAATGGAATTTCAAAAATCCGAGAGACACGGTTGATGTTAGTAAGTAATATGTGGTTCAATGAGATGAAAATAATTTATGGTGAATAGTAACTTTTTACTTTTTTTTACCGCGGTTAATAGTAAATAGGGTAACTAAGGGTAAATATGATATTAATATTACCCTAACACATGTCCTAATTCTATTGGACAAGTGTAATTCGACCAAAAACAAACTTAGGAATAAAATATGACCATTTAGGCCCACTTGGATTAGATTAGGACATTTATTATTAATTTATTTAAAGAAGGGTTAAAATAGTTAAAATCAAAGTTTAATAAGTAAATCATTTTTAATATGGGGTTATACATAAGATAAATTCGATTTTAAACATTAATTAGAAAGCTAAAAGGATTTACTACATGATGGTATTTTATTTGTAATTTTTAGACATCAAATAATTTAATTTATTTATGACACAATGATGATGCACTAATTATATTATTAATGAAATATTGACATAATTGATGTTATAAACACCAAAATAAATATAATTTGAGACTTTTTATGAATTACACTAATTTTCTAGGTTACTATGATATATTATTGTTGATTTAATCAACTTGGTTTGAACATATAATTCTGTTATGACTTTCACAAAAATCATATATCAAATAGTGTCAAAATTGACACAAAATAGTTTTTAAATCAAATATTATATTATTAATTGTTATTTTATTCCTAAAAATCTAAGGTTCGGCCAAATGACTTAGATAAGGATATATATATTAATAATAAACAATTTGGGGTTCGTTTGGCATGTTATTGTAAGTGTATTAACCATATAGTGAAAGAAAACAAAAAGACACGGTAAAAGTTAAATTAATTAACTTAGAGTTAAATCTAATTGATAAGGTTAAAATAATACCCTAAACTTGTCTAAATCCTATTGGTTGATAGGATTTAGACCCATCCCCACCTTATCTTCGAAATAAGACCCTTTGGAACCATTATAAACCGATTTTGACTTTAATATAAAATAATATTTTGAGATATTCCTAAGGTGCCCCTCTCCTCCCTTATAAAAGGGCACCTCCTCCCCCTCCTCCTCACACCAAATTGAGAATTCAAGCTCGGCCAACCCCTGACATTTTCTCCTCTCCACTTCCCTAGAATAATCCTAGAGGTCCTGGTCTTCTCCAAAGACCAATCTTAGTTCCTTAAGTGGAGGATTCAAAGAGGCGTTCCAAAAGAAGAGGTAATATCCATTACCGATCTTTTCAATTTCATTCTTCTTCAACTTCTTATCTTTAGTTGTTTCATGATAAAGTAATAACATAAGTATTACTTACATACTGATACGTTATTATAAATATGAAACAACCCTAATTCACCTTCTATCCATCCTACGGAAAAATGAAATCACCGCGCGTGCGTACGTGCGGAATACCGTCTCCACGCCGTGGTGTAATCTATTTTCCACCATCACCTTACAAGGATGGGTATAATGGTGTAATGAGTAACTATATATGATTATTATGAAGTAATATTGATACTGAAATAATATATATATACTCCAATACAATTCCACGATCATAGGAATGATATCATCACTCGTGCGTACGTACGGAATACCGTCTCCATGATGTGATGCGACTCGTTCTACATGATCTTCATTTCATAATGATTATATAAATGAATTGAATGAATGAATATGGTATATACTACACTAATACCATTCTGGAAATGAATTATCTATAACCTAAAGATACGAATAAGAATTTATTCGACAAAACACGCATAAGAACAAAAAGTTATAAAGACCCGAGTAACAGGTAACAATGAAATATTACTAACAAGAAGCTAATAATATGACCATATATGATATCATATCAATATGTATGATTCTGGAATAAGTCAATAACATTATTTAAACCATTATACAGGAGCTTCGGACACGAACAAAGCAAATCGGACCTAAGGTAAGGGAAATATCACAATCTCATTTTTATCCGAGATTGTTTATTCGTAAGTATTTACTGGGGTGTATTTTATCATCCAAATCCATGTTTCATCAATATGTAATATTATTTCCATCCACCTACAATTGTTTAAATCCATTTTTACCCTTCGGTGAGTTTTTAGTAATATCTATGAAAGGAATCTTTTGTCGTACGAGGTACTTTTTGACTTTTCCGACAAAAGTACGAAGAATGTTTTTTTTTAACGTATACGGCATGAATGGATTTTTAAAACATTATTTCCAAGAAGCTTCCTATACAAGTTTTCAAGTTTATTTTTAATCAACTTCTTTTAGTTTATAATTGTATGACATATTAAGAAAAGAAAAGTGTTTTTGAAGTAGAAATGATATTTTCCTCAAGAATGGAGTTCAAGTATTTTATCAAAATTATTTTCCATATAAGATAATAAAAGGGTTATGTTTTTATACCTATTATTACATTGGTTTGATTATGTTGTGATGGAAATATTTTTATGAATTCCTTTATCTTATATGATTTGTTTTATTATGTCATGATGTTTCAAGAATCCCATTTTTGTTACATGTGTTATGCGATGATGTATGATTTATAATTATGTGGCACACATAAGAAAGGATTCATTATAAGATGGGTGGGACCTATATCTCCCTCCAATGCATTGGGTAAAGATTTTATATCTCATGAGATAGACAGGGCTGGAACGGTAGGTTATACCGGTTCAGTGAAACAGGACTGAAACGAGGGTTACTCGATTCAGAAAAGGGACTTTGTCCACTAAGATAGTCTTGGCAATGAGTCTTGACTAACAAGAAATGATTTTCCATGATTATGTGTGCATGCCACAAAGTTTCAAGTTTTATGTTATGATTATGGGGATCTCATTTTCACTTCTATGATTTATCCCATGTTATGATATTATGAGCTCTTTTGCAGGTTAAGATTTCCAAAGGCTATGTTCTTATGTATATGATGTGATTGATATTTCTTTTGTTTACCCTTACTGAGCATTTGAGCTCACCCTTTTATGTTTTCTTTTCCCCAGGATATAAAGAAAGGTTTTTAGGTAAAAAAAAGGAAGATCTTTATGGGAGATATTGAAGATCTTTCACCACGATTAGAAGATTACGTTCCGAGTTTCCAAAGACACTAAACTATTACGATCCTTGTGTGTGTGTTTTTGTTATGTACTAAGTATTCCGCAAAAGTAATGTAATGTCCATGTACGATAAGCTTAGGGTCTCTACAGTTGGTATCAGAGGAAAGGTTTAGTCAACCTTTGGAAACTAGGATGTGAGAACGTTAGTGAGATCCCTAGAGATATTTCTAAGGTATGTCTAGGGATGTCCCTAAGGATAAGTATACGTATAGGATATAGTACTAGAACTATGGTAACGATCTTAGAATTTAACCTAAGATGTTAGATATTGAAGTTACTCTCCCTTTATTATGATTTTTGCCTCTCACACTATTCTTTTTGGGTTTTAGAAAATGGCTGGAAACAAGATGATTCACGATAATGGAGGATATGATGGACAATGGAATGATATTCTTTATGAGAAACCAAATGAAATGGGATTTGGAAGTCCAAACATCATTATTATGCCGAATCAGCAATCTCATAATATGATCAATAAAGTAAAATTTGGTAAGTTTCCTGACTCGGCTAATAAGAGAAAGATGGAGTTTCATGATGACCATAGAGGAAAGAAAGTTCAATTTCCCCTATGTAAATCATGTGGGAAGAGGCATCAAGGAGAATGTTTCAAGGGAACTGGAAGATGCTTTGGGTGTGGAAAAAAAGGACACAAAGCAAGTAAGTGCAAAGAAAAAGGTTCAGTTAACACCATGGATGAGGATAATGGTATTGCTACGACATCAAAAATGGTTAAGTGTTTTAAATGTGGAATGTATGGGAATTATGCAAACCAATGCCCTAAGGGAAAGACTCATGACGAGAATCAGTATGGTCGTATGGGTAGTATTTATGTGGATGATGATGAAGAAACTACAAATGATATGTGATGTGAAAGAATTGTTGAAGCACGGTTAATGGTTTAAGAATGTAGTGAAATGATTACATGTTTATCATGTGTAATGTTGTATAAGAAATCTCATGGTACTATGGAATAAAGAGACATCTAAGGATTGTTACATTATTGTCTTTTCTTGATTTTTAAAAGTGTTTTTTTAATGTTACCAGTATCCAGGAAAGGTTATTCAGATATTTTTAGAATGCAGATGATATGGGAATAATGAAGGGATAAGGAGAAAATTAAATGTTTAACAGTATTCATGAGCTCATGATTGATATAAGGACTAAGTGATATCATGATTTGAGTATATAGAATTTTGAGGATTTTGGTATGTGGAAAGTGTTAACTTTTAACTGAATTCATGTTTTCACTATGGTATTTAAGAGAATACATGATTAAGGACTTTGAATGTTTGGAATGTGACCAACAAAACATATCTTATGATATATGGGGATCGACGATGGTGTTAAATCTCTGGTAATCTTTGTCACTATATTATGAGAGTGGACTGCAGTATTATGTATAAGCCTAAAGATTAGACTGGATTATGTTGGACATAAGTTAGTATTGTTTAAGGATAGAAGATTTTCGATATTATTGATGGGATGTTATAGTAACGTAGTTTTAGAAAAAGGACAACCTGCAGGACGGGCGACAGCCCATCGCTTCGGACAAGGCTGTAGGAATCGAACCCACAACCGAAGTGCGACTGGCCTTTATCACCTACCACTGACCTACAGGAAGTCCCTGTTTAGTAGAAACTAGTGTTATTATATTAAGCAGTATGATATATGAGGTATAAGCCCATTTTAGGAACCATATATGATTAATCCCACTATAGATCGACTTATGTATATAAATTTTGCTAACCTTTTGAGACAGATGGAATGACCCGTCATTCTATCACATGATCTGCTAACACTTCACGAATAACAAATTCAACTTCATTTATTTAAGAGATGAAGTGGAAATTGTTCAAGGCATGAACAATAGTGAGATTGTACCAAAATAAAGAACGTATTTATTCTAATTCAAATTTTCAACTTTAGGGAAACGATCTTGAAAACCAAAAATGTTGTCCTAGTGATCTTATACCTGATGAATCAGATGGTACCTTAGATCGTCACAAATTTATGGATTTGTGATTACTGGCTTTTCCATAGCCATGTTCTCTACCACTCTCCATCAGAACATGATGGTTAGATTTCTCTTCCATATCCATATTTTCACCTATGTGGAAACCCAGTGATTAGGTTATTTGGGTAATCGTTACATTTCATACTTTAGTTTTTAAATCCAAGTTTTGGTATTCCTTTTTACGATGTGGGTTTCTATTAAAGAAACTTTCGAATAGTAAACCATTTATAACCTCGACGAATTTCGAGGGCGAAATTCATTTTAAGGGGGGTAGAATGTAACAGCCCGAGATTTTATGAAAAATATTCTTTTTTATTTCACTAATGTCTTGTGTTGTACGCTACACCAAAAGGATCTTGCACAACACGCATCCTTGACTTGCCTTGCATTACATGCAATCGTAACCTTCCTCGATAGCGTGTGTGGTACGTAATACTGAGTTTCACGAAACAATGATATGCTATTAAAATATTATTAAAACTAGCCGTTATGAATAGTAATAACCACTTTTTAAATTTTAGAAATTTTAAAATGGGCTTCATTTTTGGATTCGGAGTATCGAATTTAGCCTAAGGTGAAATTTTGGTACTTTTCGGATAACTTTCATATTCTGATGAATAGTGAAAATTACTAAATTATAATTAAAAACAACTTTTTTTAATCGAAATAATTAATAGTGATAAATCATTAATTTGAGTGGTTTTAAAGTATATTTAGAATATATTTTTACAATTTAATACAATGTTGGTCATTGGATGTAATTTCACATTTAAACTAGACATAAACAAGTGTCAATCTTTTGATAGATATTGTTTCTTAAAAACACGCTATTTGTTTTAACAGCGGGATTTAATTATAAAATTAATTAATGCAACTTTTATGTAATGAATTTGGTAAAATAGACTTCATTTTTGAATTCGGAATATGAAATATAGCTTGGGATGAAATTTTGGCACTGTTCTGAAAAACATCAATTTTTGATGAATAGTGAAACTACTAAGTGGTAGTTAAAAAACTGAATTTTTCATAAAACCTAATTTTACCGCTTCTGTGAATGGAATTTCAAAAATCCGAGAGACACGGTTGATGTCAGTAAGTAATATGTGTTTCAATGAGATGAAAATAATTTTTGGTGAATAGTAACTTTTTACTTTTTTTTACCGCGGTTAATAGTAAATAGGGTAACTAAGGGTAAATATGATATTAATATTACCCTAACACATGTCCTAATTCTATTGGACAAGTGTAATTCGACCAAAAACAAACTTAGAAATAAAATATGACCATTTAGGCCCACTTGGATTAGATTAGGACATTTATTATTAATTTATTTAAAGAAGGGTTAAAATAGTTAAAATCAAAGTTTAATAAGTAAATCATTTTTAATATGGGGTTATACATAAGATAAATTCGATTTTAAATATTCATTAGAAATATAAAAGGATTTACTACATGATGGTAATTTATTTGTAATTTTTAGACATCAAATAATTTAATTTATTTATGACACAATGATGATGCAGTAATTATATTATTAATGAAATATTGACATAATTGATGTTATAAACACCAAAATAAATATAATTTGAGACTTTTTATGAATTACACTAATTTTCTAGGTTACTATGATATATTATTGTTGATTTAATCAACTTGGTTCGAACATATAATTCTTTTATGACTTTCAAAAAAATCATATATCAAATAGTGTCAAAATTGACACAAAATAGTTTTTAAATCAAATATTATATTATTAATTGTTATTTTATTCCTAAAAATCTAAGGTTCGGCCAAATGACTTAGATAAGGATATATATATTAATAATAAACAATTTGGGGTTCGTTTGGCATGTTATATTAAGTGTATTAACCATATAGTGAAAGAAAACAAAAATACACGGTAAAAGTTAAATTAATTAACTTAGAGTTAAATCTAATTGATAAGGTTAAAATAATACCCTAAACTTGTCTAAATCCTATTGGTTGATAGGATATAGACCCCTCCCCACCTTATCTTCGAAATAAGACCCTTTGGAACCATTATAAACCGATTTTGACTTTAATATAAAATAATATTTTGAGATATTCCTAAGGTGCCCCTCTCCTCCCTTATAAAAGGGCACCTCCTCCCCCTCCTCACACCAAATTGAGCACTCAAGCTCGGCCAACCCCTGCTATTTTCTCCTCTCCACTTCCCTAGAATAATCCTAGAGGTCCTGGTCTTCTCTAAAGACCAATCTTAGTTCCTTAAGTGGAGGATTCAAAGAGGCGTTCCAAAAGAAGAGGTAATATCCATTACCGATCTTTTCAATTTCATTCTTCTTCAACTTCTTATTCATTAGTTGTTTCATGATAAAGTAATAACATAAGTATTACTTACATACTGATACGTTATTATAAATATGAAACAACCCTAATTCACCTTCTATCCATCCTACGGAAAAATGAAATCACCGCGCGTTACGTACGGAATACCGTCTCCACGCCGTGGTGTAATCTATTTTCCACCATCACCTTACAAGGATGGGTATAATGGTGTAATGAGT
Source organism: Viscum album (assembly GCA_963277665.1). Taxonomy (NCBI): domain Eukaryota; kingdom Viridiplantae; phylum Streptophyta; class Magnoliopsida; order Santalales; family Viscaceae; genus Viscum; species Viscum album. Next base: position 931,239,668 of record OY728146.1, read on the forward strand.
AACTATATATGATTATTATGAAGTAATATTGATACTGAAATAATATATATATACTCCAATACAATTCCACGATCATAGGAACGATATCATCACTCGTGCGTACGTACGGAATACCGTCTCCACGATGTGATGCGACTCGTTCTACATGATCTTCATTTCATAATGATAATATAAATGAATTGAATGAATGAATATGGTATATACTACACTAATACAATTCTGGAAATGAATTATCTATAACCTAAAGATAATAATGAGAATTTATTCGACAAAACACGCATAAGAACAAAAAGTTATAAAGACCCGAGTAACAGGTAACAATGAAATATTACTAACAAGAAGCTAATAATATGACCATATATGATATCATATCAATATGTATAATTCTGGAATAAGCCAATAACATTATTTAAACCATTATACAGGAGCTTCGGACACGAACAATGCAAATCGGACCTAAGGTAAGGGAAATATCACAATCTCATTTTTATCCGAGATTGTTTATTCGTAAGTATTTACTGGGGTGTATTTTATCATCCACATCCATGTTTCATCAATATGTAATATTATTTCCATCCACCTACAATTGTTTAAATCCATTTTTACCCTTCGGTGAGTTTTTAGTAATATCTATGAAAGGAATCTTTTGTCGTACGAGGTACTTTTTGACTTTTCCGACAAAAGTATGAAGAATGTTTTTTTTAACGTATACGGCATGAATGGATTTTTAAAAAATTATTTCCAAGAAGATTCCTTTACAAGTTTTCAAGTTTATTTTTAATCAACTTCTTTTAGTTTATAATTGTATGACATATTAAGAAAAGAAAAGTGTTTTTGAAGTAGAAATGATATTTTCCTCAAGAATGGAGTTCAAGTATTTTATCAAAATTATTTTCCATCTAAGATAATAAAAGGGTTCTGTTTTTATACCTATTATTACATTGGTTTGATTATGTTGTGATGGAAATATTTTTATGAATTCCTTTATCTTATATGATTTGTTTTATGATGTCATGATGTTTCAAGAATCCCATTTTTGTTACATGTGTTATGTGATGATGTATGATTTATAATTATGTGGCACACATAAGAAATGATTCATTATAAGATGGGTGGGACCTATATCTCCCTCCAATGCATTGGGTAAAGATTTTATATCTCATGAGATAGACAGGGCTGGAACGGTAGGTTATACCGGTTCAGTAAAACAGGACTGAAACGAGGGTTACTCGATTCAGAAAAGAGACTTTGTCCACTAAGATAGTCTTGGCAATGAGTCTTGACTAACAAGAAATGATTTTCCATGATTATGTGTGCATGCCACAAAGTTTCAAGTTTTATGTTATGATTATGGGGATCTCATTTTCACTTCTATGATTTATCCCATGTTATGATATTATGAGCTCTTTTGCAGGTTAAGATTTCCAAAGGCTATGTTCTTATGTATATGATGTGATTGATATTTCTTTTGTTTACCCTTACTGAGCATTTGAGCTCACCCTTTTATGTTTTCTTTTCCCCAGGATATAAAGAAAGGTTTTTAGGTAAAAAAAAGGAAGATCTTTATGGGAGATATTGAAGATATTTCACCACTATTAGAAGATTACGTTCCGAGTTTCCAAAGACACTAAACTATTACGATCCTTGTGTGTGTGTTTTTGTTATGTACTAAGTATTCCGCAAAAGTAATGTAATGTCCATGTACGATAAGCTTAGGGTCTCTACAGTAATCATCCAAGCGAGCTGAGATTTTGCAGTGTGAAAGAGGGGATGTAGGCGGCCGACTTTGTTGAAGAAACCATTCGGATTTGAAGGCATCTTAATATTCAAAAACCCTTTCACATTATGGACATCAAAAATACTGGATTGAAATGGACAGTTTAAGTTTGTTTATTCAACCGGACATAACTTTTTAACCTTACGTCCAAATGACTCCAACTTTTGGGATTAGTCGGCCAACATTATTGTCTACAACTTTGAAGAAGAAGATATTTGAAGATTCGGCTGTCTGAATTGCCAAATTGGCGATGCAAGTGGAGGGACAGATTGGGAATGCAAACAGTCCACTCCTTGGGCTATAAATACTCTTCCCTTCTCTCCTTGAGAGGGGTTGGCATTTCAGAAGAGAGGAGATCACATTGGCACGACCAAAGCTTTTCCAAAGGCTTGGGAGGACCTGCCATACTCATGTTTTCACTTGAGAGACCTTTCCTCCTCTCTTTCTTTTCACTTACTTTTGTGTTCTTCATTTTTGTAATCTTGTAATTCTCTTTCTTTGTAATTCTGTTTTAATGCAAGTTACTTCTTCAATATCTCTTATTCTCTTCCACCTTCTGTATTTTAATATTAATGTTCTTAAAATAGTTTAAATTCAGTTCAATCCCCTTCCCTTATTAAGCTTCCTCATTCAATCGAAATTCCATTTTTGATTCTTAAATTATTTCGTGTGTGTGTTCGGCACACTACTCTTATCTTGTCCCTTTCTTTTTCTTCTCTTTATAATTCATCACCATAAACATATATTACCAGATTATTAAACATCCAAATGGCTGAGTAAATCTCTCATTGGGGTGAGTTATAATTTGGGGATGTTAATTTATTGAGAGTTTTGCTTGATGAGTATTCTTTAAATTAATATTGTGTATGTTAAACTTAATATATCATGGATTAATGATATGTTTTGTTTAATATTAAGTATAATATTTGAGCATTTTTAGAAGTAGTCAAATTGAGTCAGTTTAATGTTTTAATTATAAATATCACTATACTGATCCAAATTGTGTGGTTATTCTTTTGTAGGATTCTACTTTCAATATAAAACATTTCATTAGAAGGAACCATGATCCAATTCTGCCATTTGAAGGGTCATATGGTCCTCACAAACAAGACCAAAGAATCTGTGAAGAAACTGGACTATTCATGAAGATTGATTTACTGGGCTCAATATAGAAGTTCAAAAACCTTAAATCTCCACCATAATTCGGGGGACACTACATGTCATCTTGGATAAAAATTTCATGGCCCAAATCCAAGTACAAGGGGCCCAAATGAATCTTTGAAGTCCAGCCCACCATTCTGGCCGAGAATGAAAATCAGTATAGTATGCATGACATATCTCCTGATGTAATCATCCAAGCGAGCTGATATTTTGCAGTGTGAAAGAGGGGATGTAGGCGGCCGACTTTGTTGAAGAAACCATTCGGATTTGAAGGCATCTTAATATTCACAAACCCTTTCACATTATGGACTTCAAAAATACTGGATTGAAATGGACAGTTTAAGTTTGTTTATTCAACCGGCCATAACTTTTTATCCTTACCTCCAACTGACTCCAAATTTTGAGAGTAGTCGGCCAACATTATTGCCTACAACATTGAAGAAGAAGATATTCGAAGATTAGGCTGTCTGAATTTCCAAATTGGCGATGAAAGTGGAGGGATAGATTGGGAATGCAAACAGTCCACTCCTTGGGCTATAAATACTCTTCCCTTCTCTCCTTGAGAGGGGTTGGCATTTCAGAAGAGAGGAGATCACATTGGGACGACCAAAGCTTTGCCAAAGGCTTGGGAGGACCTTCCATACTCAAGTTTTCACTTGAGAGACCTTTCCTCCTCTCTTTCTTTTCACTTACTTTTGTGTTCTTCATTTTTGTAATCTTGTAATTCTCTTTCTTTGTAATTCTGTTTTAATGCAAGTTACTTCTTCAATATCTCTTATTCTCTTCCACCTTCTGTATTTTAATATTAATTTTCTTAAAATAGTTTAAATTCAGTTCAATCCCCTTCCCTTCTTAAGCTTCCTCATTCAATCGAAATTCCATTTTTGATTCTTAAATTATTTCGTGTGTGTGTTCGGCACACTACTCTTATCTTGTCCCTTTATTTTTCTTCTCTTTATAATTCATCACCATAAACATATATTATCAGATTATTAATCACCCAAATGGCTGAGTAAATCTCTCATTGGGGTGAGTTATAATTTAGGTATGTTAAGTGATTGAGAGCTTCTGCTCGATGAATATTCTTTGAATTAACATTGTGTATGTTGGACTTAACATGTCATGGATTAATGACTTGTTTTGTTTAACATGTGGTTTCCATGGATTATTGGAACCATAAATACACAACCATAAATAAGATCTTATTGAGATTATAACCTTAAGTTAAGTTAAGTCTTTGTTTAAAGCCTTAACACTTAAGAATTCTAATCAACATCATCTTGTGACATGGGTGTTAATTTAAATGCAATATAAAGCAAAGCTCGAGGATATCACAAGCTTAACAAACCTAATGATGAACTCACCCCAATCTTTATCAATTTGGTAAATCAAACATCATCCATAAATCATTTCAATTAAGCTCTAGAAAAAAAAAACCCCTAATCAAAATACAATCAACTAAAAACAAACGACTACTACAAAGTATCATCACCGAGGATTCGACCCGAGTGCTGCTATACACATTAGCAGAGCACCGGAACCTTGAACGGTCGATAGGCGATCATCGGCCGCACTTTCAAATGGCGCCGTTGCCGGGGATGGTGCTTTAAGTAGTCATTAGTTTCTGGTTATTGTCAAGAAAACACACAAAAAAACAAATTTTTAAAAAAAAATTGAAAAAAAACACAAAGAAAAACCCGTCTTCTCATAAAAATCATAAACTGAAAAAATACAAAGAAAAACTCGTCGTCCTCTTTCTTCCAAAATCTCTCTGAATGCCCCGTAGCCTTCCAAACAATCCCTCGGATTTGTTTGACCCTGAAATTGAGCGAACACTTTGCCAACTTAGGAGGAACATAAGAGATACTCAAATAATTCAAGAACCAGTCCTCATCCAACCAATTGAAATTGAAATGGCCAATCCTAGGGAACAAACCCTAAAAGAAATTGCTGCCCCTGATATGAATTACCAACCTCTTGGTATTCAATATCCAAACATTGAAGCTGACTTCGAACTCAAATCGGGTTTGATTCATCTTCTACCTCATTTTCACGGGCTAGCCGGTGAGGATCCTCATCTTCACCTCAAAGAGTTCCAAGTGGTCTGCTCAACCATGAAACCTCAAGGGGTTTCTGAAGAACAAATCAAGCTTAGAGCTTTCCCCTTTTCCCTAGCAGATTCTTCCAAGTCTTGGCTCTACTACCTCCCACCTAGTTCCATAAACTCATGGGTTGACATGAAGAGACTTTTCCTTGAGAAGTTCTTTCCTGCTTCCCGAACAGCTTCTATCCGAAAGGAAATAAGCGGCATCCGTCAATTACCTAATGAATCACTCCATGAGTATTGGGAGAGGTTCAAAAAGCTTGTGGCAACTTGTCCACACCATCAAATCCCTGACCAACTCCTGATCCAATACTTCTATGAGGGGTTATTGGCTATGGAGTGAACTCTCATTAATGCCGCAAGTGGCGGTGCTCTTGTTGATAAAACTCCTGCAGCTGCAAGAGAACTCATAAGCAACATGGCTGCAAACACGCAGCAATTCCATACTCGAGCACATGCTCAAGTGAAACAAGCCCAAGAGAATCAATCCATAGAGCCCAACAAGATGACTGAGTGGATGAGTGAACTTACAGGTCTTGTGCGTCAACTAGCGGTGGCTACCAAAGCCCCAACCTCATCTTCTCCACAGTCACTATTCCCTGGACCTATCAAGAATTGTGGAATCTGCAACTCTCCATCTCATCCGACTGACACATGTCCACAACTTCAAGATGATCCATCTGATTCATCTAGTCCAATGGAGCTCAATGCGGCATATGCTCAGCGAAACTTCAACCCTCAACAATCAGGTCAGTTTGTTAGAAACTTCAACCAAACCCACTCTGAGCCCTTCTCTTCTACCTTTAACCCACCTCTGAGGTATGGTAATCCCATTTCTCATCCTCCTCAATTCCCTCCTCAAAACCCAAACCAATTCCAATATGGTCAAGGTGGTGGTAACTTCCATCAACCTTATCCTTTTGTTCCTCAACCTCAAAGGAACAATCCTCCTCCTGGATTCCACTATCCTAACGAGCCTTCCCAATTCCCCACCCAATACAATCGCTTTCCCAAGAACCAAAATCAAGGCCAACCCAATTTGGGACATGCCTCTTCTTCTAAACAACCATGGGAAAGTGCTGTAGAGGATCTTCCTTCCTTCACCCATTCTAGTCTAAAGAACATTGAAACCCAAATAGGTCAACTTACATCCCACCTTAGCCAGCAACAACCATCCAATTCATCCCAACTCCCAGCTCAACCATTACCCAACCCCAAGGGTAATGTAAGTGCAATTGCACTTAGATCAGGAAAGCAACTTGCTATGCCTCAAGATAAATCCTCAAACCCCCCTTTAGATGTTGATCTAGAAAATAAAAAGAACAAAAAGCTGGAAAAGGAACTTCAACCCACTCCTTCACCTCCTTCCATTCCTCTAAGAAACCCAATTCCTTTTCCTCAAGCCATCTCCAAGCCTAAGAAGTCCTTTGAACCTGATCCTGAAATGCTTGACATGTTTAGACGTGTTGAAGTGAACATCCCCCTCTTAGATGCCATCAAACAAATCCCTAAGTATGCCAAGTTTCTTAAGGAATTGTGCACCCATAAGAGGCAACTTAGGAACATTGAAAATGTTTCAACCCAATAGTCCATTCCCATGAAGTGCAAAGATCCAGGGACCTTCACGGTTCCATGTCAAATAGGGAGTTCCAACTTTGATGATGCACTCATAGACCGTGGAGCCTCAATAAATGTCATGCCCAAATCCATTTTCTCCAACCTTGGTCTAGGTCCCTTGCACCCAACGGGTATTGTCATTAAATTAGCCAATCGAAGCACTGCCAGTCCTGAGGGGATAATTGAGGATGTTCTTGTTTGGGTCAATGATCTTATCTTCCCAGCTGATTTCTATGTCCTTGACATGGAAGGTGAGATGACCTCTTCTCGATCTCCCCTAATTCTAGGAAGACCATTCCTCATGACTGCGAGAACCAAGATTGATGTCCACTCAGGCATCTTATCCATGGAATTCGGTGACCAACTGGTCAAGTTCAACATTTTCCAAGCCATGCGATACCCATCTGAGGATCACTCTGCATTCTCAATCCATGCTTTTGAGGACACTTCTAAGATTCAATCGAACCCCAATCCACCGTGTTCTTCATGTTCTAATGATAAAGGATCTTGTGAAATCTGCACCATGATTAACAAATTCATAAATGGTGAAGTTGATGTGGACCTCTCATTCATAGACTCCATCAATCTAGAGGAACTTGAAAACTCTCTTGAATCCCACATCAACTCTGATCTCTACTGCTCCACCTTGGACAGTGTTGAGGAAAATGATCCAAACCCATCTAGAATCCCTTCTCCTACTCCTAACTTGTCTAGCTCTCCAATCAAGGCTGAAACTGATCTAAAACCACTTCCTTCACACCTCAAGTATGCATTCCTTTTCCATGATCCCTCCTACCCTGTCATTATCTCTGCTTCACTTTCTGAAACTGAGGAGTCCCAACTTGTTCAAGTGTTAGAGGAAAACAAAAATGCCTTAGGTTGGACCCTAGAGGACATTCCAGGAATCAACCCTGCCCTTTGCATGCATCACATCCATCTAGAGGAATCATCCAAACCAATTAGGCAACCTCAAAGAAGACTCAATCCACTCATACTTGAGGTAGTTAGGGAAGAGATTACCAAGCTTCTTCAAGATGGTATTATCTACCCAATTTCTGATAGTGAATGGGTTAGTCCAATTCAAGTCGTTCCTAAGAAGGGTGGGATAACAGTTGTCACAAATGAACATGGAGAAGTGGTCACAACTCGAGTGAAAAACAAATGGCGTGTGTGCATAGATTATCGCAAATTGAATGCTGAAACACGAAAAGATCACTACCCACTTCCTTTCCTTGACCAAATGCTTGAGAGATTGGCTGGAAAGACACACTATTTCTTTCTTGATGGTTACACCGGCTACTTCCAAATTCCAATCGCACCTCAAGACCAAGAAAAGACCACATTCACTTGCCCCTTTGGAACCTATGCCTATAGGCGAATGCCTTTTGGACTTTGTAATGCTCCTGCAACATTCCAACGGTGTATGATGAGTATCTTTTCTGAATTCATTGAGAATTGCATGGAGGCCTTCATGGATGACTTTACCATTTATGGAGAGTCATTTGAATCTTGCTTACATTCACTCTCTTTGGTCCTTCAAAAGTGTGTCAAGTGCAACCTTGTGCTGAATTTTGAAAAATGTCACTTCATGGTTTCAAATGGGATTGTTCTAGGGCACATAATTTCTCAAGAGGGTATCCAAGTTGATCCAGCCAAAATTGAGGTGATCCAATCACTTCCTGAACCCAAATCAATTCGAGACATTCGGTCCTTCCTTGGTCATGCCGGTTTCTATCGGCGATTCATTCAGAACTTCAGCAATATTTCCCTCCCACTCACTCGTTTACTTCAAAATGATGTCACATTCAATTTTGATGAGGCTTGCAAGAGAGCCTTCATTGAACTCAAATATGCTCTCACATCTGCTCCAATAATCCAACCCCCAGATTGGTCTTTACCATTTGAATTGATGTGTGATGCTTCTGATAGGGCCATTGGGGCTGTTCTTGGTCAAAGAAGTGAAAACATTCCTCATGTCATCTTTTATGCCTCAAAAACATTGGATGAAACTCAATCACACTACACTGTGACTGAAAAAGAACTTTTAGCTGTGGTTTTTTCCTTGGATAAATTCCGGCCCTATCTCTTAGGTGCCAAAATCATCATCTTCACGGACCACTCAGCATTAAAGTTCTTACTTAAGAAAAGTGATTCCAAACCAAGGCTAATAAGATGGATTTTAATGCTCCAAGAGTTTGACCTTGTGATAAAAGATAAACCTGGAAAAGAAAACCCTATGGCTGACCACCTGAGTAGAATTTCTAATTCTTCTCATTCTGAAATAATTGATCCTGAATTTCCAACTGAACACCTCTCATCTCTCACTCCAAAGTTACCATGGTATGCCCCAATTGTCAATTACTTGGTTTCTGGTGTTTTCCCTGAATATTTTTCAAAAGAACAAAAAGAAAAGATGAAAAGTGATTCAAAGAATTGTTTTTGGGAAGATAATAAACTTTGGAAAACTGGGGCTGACATGGTAATTAAGAGATGTGTTGATGAAACTGAACAATCCTCCATCTTGGAATTCTGCCACTCAATGCCTGGAGGTGGCCACTTTGGACCACAAAGGACTTCTCGAAAGGTCCTAGATTCTGGATTATTTTGGCCTTCACTCTTCAAGGACTCACACGAGTTCTGTCAATCATGTCCCACTTGCCAAAAGTTTGGCACAATTTCTAAAAGAAACGAAATGCCTCAAAAGCCATTAATCTTCTGTGAGCTTTTTGATGTTTGGGGCATCGATTTCATGGGACCTTTTCCCCCTTCCAATGGATTATCCAACATTCTCCTTGCTGTCGACTATGTTTCTAGGTGGGTCGAGGCCAAACCCACTAGGAAAGACGATGCTCAAACTGTGAGTGAGTTCCTCAAAACCCATATCTTCCATCGATTCGGAACACCACGTGCTTTGATAAGTGACTTAGGAACTCATTTCTGTAATAGAACCATGGAGTCACTTTTGAAAAAGAATGGGGTTGTACATAAAACATCCACTGCATATCACCCTCAAACAAATGGAATGACTGAACTTTCTAATAGAGAAGTGAAAAGAGTGCTTGAAAGAATTGTTAAGCCCACAAGAAAAGACTGGCCCGATAGACTTGGTGAAGCACTTTGGGCCTATCGAACAGCCTATAAGACACCCATTGGGATGTCTCCATTTAGGCTAGTCTTTGGTAAAGCCTGTCATTTACCAGTTGAAATCCAACATAAGTCATTTTGGGCTGTCAAAACATGTAATTTTGATTGTGAAAAATTTGGTGAAGAAAGATTGTTGCAGTTGACTGAATTGGAGGAGCTTCGACTCGATTCGTATGAGAACTCCATTCTATACAAAGAAAAGGCAAAGTCACTCCATGACAAGTACATTCTTCGAAAGGTATTTCATGAAGTTGAAAAGGTAATGCTCTTCAATTCTCGATTTCGACTTCACCCAGGTAAGCTCAATTCTCGTTGGGATGGACCTTTTATTATTACTAATGTTTACCCATTTGGTGCAGTGCAAGTCGAAGACCCTTCTTCAAAAAGAACATTCACGGTAAATGGACACCGGTTAAAGCATCACCATGAGAGGCCATTCACTTCAGGTTCCACATCGACTTCCATTGACCCACCACTAGATGGAAATGGCAACCCACCAAATCCAAACCAGGGGGAACCTCTTTCCCTTTAACTCTCTCTCTATCTCTTCCTCTCTCTACCTCTTTCTTCTTCTTCCTCTCTCTTTCATTTTGTTACCACTTTATTCATCAAACCCTTTCTTTTTATCTTTCTTGTGTGGGTGTGTATTTAAAAAAAAAACCTTAAAAACTAAAAAAAACAAAAAACACAATTTCTTAAAAAAATTACAAAAAAAGAGTCATGCTTACTCACCATCTAGTTTTGAAATTTTGTCCAACCATTTTGGGGAGTCAAAAGGCTTGTTTTAAACTCAAATATATTGAATTTTTATCTCAAACTTGGGTAAACAATTTTGTGTCAATAACAAACATTTTGAATGAACAATTTTTGGTGGAAAATGATTCTCCCCTACCGTGAGGAATAACATTAGCCTTCATGCCAAGGTCATCTATGGACATATTTTTCATTGTGTGTCTTCACCACTGATTGTGAGTCTTGAGTTTGTGGACCTTCGAGCTGAATTTCCATCTTTTGTATGCATTAATATGATATAGGCATTTTCTAAGCCACATGAGAATTAGAATAGCCAAATAGCCTCCCGTTACCCTTACATTGATCCTACTTTTGAAAGCCCCTTTGAGCCTATGAAAACCTTTCTTTTGATAGCCACATTACAAGCCTAATACCTTGTCCCACCCAACATCTTCATGGATTTTCATTGTACAATTTATTGAAATTTAAGTGTGGGGGGAATGGACTTCATTTTTGGGCGTACTTTCATTGATTTCCAATGTGTCATCATATGCTTGAGGGAAAGCATCCATTCAAGTGTGGGGGAGATGTTGTAATTCTGTGAGCTTTGGGGTGTATATGTGTAATTTTCATTTGTACAAAAGTCATTGAAAAGTGTTCAAAAAAAATGAAAAAAATTTATAAAAAAAAATGAAAAAAAAGGAATGGGTTTTGTCTTGGGTGGGTCAAAAATCATTCATCCTCAACCTTTGATCATGTTATAACTACTAAAATTAGTTCCATGAGAAGATCAAACATGGGTTGGGAGATGACTGTGAGACTTGTTTCAAGCACAACTTTCGAAAAAAAAGCAAAAAAAAAGAAAAAAAAAGAACACTTGAATCATATTGTATTGTGTCATTATTGGAAGTCTTCCATGTTGTACATATTCCATCATCTCACCTTATTCCATTTTCTATCTCCATCACTTTTCATTCATCACACATTCATGCCCTTGTAAATATGTGTTTCTATTTCCTTTCAAATCAAATTTCAAAAAAATGTGCATTGATTTTTCAATGTTGGTGTTTTTAACCCCTCTTTTCCTTTGGAAATTATATACCACCATCCCATAGCCACTGAAAAACCCCTTAAAAGACCTCTTGATTCTTGTACACATTATATTTGGGAATGGAAGCTGAGAGCTCTTACAAACTCTTGATTTTCACTTTTTGTTGGTGAATGAGTGAACCTCCTAAAATACATTTTTATCATCTTGAGAGGAGTAAGTTTTGAGTGCCTACATTTTCCAATTCAAACCTTGAACATGAAAAAATGAATTGTTTCTAATGCATTATTGTGAACCAAATTTGTTATGGAATTCAATATGGATGAGTGAAATATTCTAAACCTCCCCTGATTGGAGAAAACAAAATTTTAATATTTGTTGGTGAGTGAAAATGATTTTGTCATGTTTTTATATTTGTTGCACATGAGGACACGCGCAAATCTAAGTGTGGGGGGGTTGATGTTATTAATATTTTCATGACTTATTATATTCCCCCTTTACTTATTTTATATGAAATGTGCATAATTTGTGTGAAATATTAATGTTTTAATATTAAGTATAATATTTGAGCATTTTTAGAAGTAGTCAAACTGAGTCAGTTTAATGTTTTAATTATAAATATCACTATACTGATCCAAATTGTGTGGTTCTTGTTTTGTAGGATTCTACTTTCAATATAAAACATTTCATTAGAAGGAACCATGATCCAATTCTGCCATTTGAAGGGTCATATGGTCCTCACAAACAAGACCAAAGAATCTGTGAAGAAATTGGACTATTCATGAAGATTGATTTACTGGGCTCAATATAGAAGTTCAAAAACCTTAAATCTCCACCATAATTCGGGGGCCACTACATGTCATCTTGGATAAAAATTTCATGGCCCAAATCCAAGTACAAGGGGCCCAAATGAATCTTTGAAGTCCAGCCCACCATTCTGGCCGAGAATGAAAATCAGTATAGTACGCATGACATATCTCCTGATGTAATCATCCAAGCGAGCTGGGATTTTTCAGTGTGAAAGAGGGGATGTAGGCGGCCGACTTTGTTGAAGAAACCATTCGGATTTGAAGGCATCTTAATATTCAAAAACCCTTTCACATTATGGACTTCAAAAATACTGGATTGAAATGGACAGTTTAAGTTTGTTTATTCAACCGGTCATAACGTTTTATCCTTACGTCCAAATGACTCCATATTTTGATAGTAGTCGTCCAACATTATTGCCTACAACTTTGAAGAAGAAGATATTTGAAGATTCGGCTGTCGGAATTGCCAAATTGGCGATGCAAGTGGAGGGACAGATTGGGAATGCAAACAGTCCACTCCTTGGGCTATAAATACTCTTCCCTTATCTCCTTGAGAGGGGTTGGCTTTTCAGAAGAGAGAAGATCACATTGGCACGACCAAAGCTTTACCAAAGGCTTGGGAGGACCTGCCATACTCAAGTTTTCACTTGATAGACCTTTCCTCCTCTCTTTCTTTTCACTTACTTTTGTGTTCTTCATTTTTGTAATCTTGTAATTCTCTTTCTTTGTAATTCTGTTTTAATGCAAGTTACTTCTTCAATATCTCTTATTCTCTTCCACCTTCTGTATTTTAATATTAATGTTCTTAAAATAGTTTAAATTTAGTTCAATCCCCTTCCCTTCTTAAGCTTCCTCATTCAATCGAAATTCCATTTTTGATTCTTAAATTATTTCGTGTGTGTGTTCGGCACACTACTCTTATCTTGTCCCTTTCTTTTTCTTCTCTTTATAATTCATCACCATAAACATATATTACCATATTATTAATCACCCAAATGGCTGAGTAAATCTCTCATTGGGGTGAGTTATAATTTAGGTATGTTAAGTGATTGAGAGCTTCTGCTCGATGAATATTCTTTGAATTAACATTGTGTATGTTGGACTTAACATGTCATGGATTAATGACTTGTTTTGTTTAATATGTGGTTTCCATGGATTATTGGAACCATAAATACAAAACCATAAATAATATCTGATTGAGATTATAACCATAAGTTAAGTTAAGTCTTGGTTTAAAGCCTTAACACTTAAGAATTCTAATCAACATCATCTTGTGACATGGGTGTTAATTTAAATGCAATATAAAGCAAAGCTCGAGGATATCACAAGCTTAACTAACCTAATGATGAACTCACCCCAATCTTTATCAATTTGGTAAATCAAACATCATCCATAAATCATTTCAATTAAGCTCTGCAAAAAAACCCCCCTAATCAAAATACAATCAACTAAAAACAAACGACTACTACAAAGTATCATCGCCGAGGATTCGACCCGAGTGCTGCTATACACATTAGCAGAGCACCGGAACCCTGAACGGTCGATAGGCGACAATCGGCCGCACTTTCAGAAATTAACCCATATTAGAGTAAATAGTAAAAATGTTTTGAAATACATTTTTAAGAAACATTAATGTGGATGAAAAATAAGTCCCAGTAGATTTTTACGTATAAACAACCTCGGATAATGAAGAGATTGTGAAATAAACCCTTACGAATTTGGTAACGTACGATACATACAACCCATGAAAGAGGTATCATACAATGAATATCTAAATACACATAAATTAAAGTGTATTACACAAAGAATACAATTATGGGCAGTATATACACCACACTAAAGGTAATAGTGGAAATATGACAAGAATCTCATGGGAATAAGGAGTGAGATGAAAACCCCTTACCAATTTGGTAACTTACGAAACATACAACCCGTGAAAGAGGTATCAAACAATGAATATATAAATAAACATAAATTAAAGTGTATTAATCAATTAATACAATTATGGGTAGTATATACACTACACAAAAGGTAATAGTGGAAATATGGTATGAATCTCATGGGAATAAAGAGTGAGACGAAAACCCCTTACCTTGGACTTTCCTTTAGTCGAGGGTACATTTATCCTCCTGTACGAAGATCTTAGTTTGTTATTAAATTATAACAGAACTATATTAATATTTATGATAACATACATGATTCATTTATGACTTTATACTACCCATTTAATAATAATTTTCATGTTAAATTGTCATTTCGTGTAATAATCGCTTTTTTTATCGTACGTGTTTTAACTTGTTACTCTTGATTGTATCACTTAGATCATGATTTAAATACATCCAGAATATAAAACATGATAAATATATCATATATATTTAGAATATAAATAATTATAATAGACATATATATGAAATTGAAAACACTGTTTATGGAGACGGTAGTCCGTACGTACGCATAAACGTTGTTTCTGTTTTCATATAGTATTGAACAGTAGTAAGTGAATAAGATATATATAAGTACATAAATACTTATATATATAAATATATATATCTCCAGTATCACTATTATTTCATATATTACATACTTATTAGTAATATATATTTTTATACTCGTCGATGAATGGTGAACTTGGAAATGAATCTCATCGCGTCGTGGAGACGGTAATCCGTACGTACGCACGAGGGAAAATATAATTATTTTGATATTAAAATAATATATAATTGGATGTTATATCATAAATAAAGAATCCTTATAATGTTATATTTATTATTTACATAAAATACACATCATTATTATACCCATCCTAATAAAAATGTATTTAATAACAATTTCACCACGACGTGGAGACGGTAAGCCGTACTTACGCACGTATGGTGACATGTCATTAAAAGGATGGATAAAATACTGAATATGTTTGTACCATATTTATAATAACATAATAGTATATAGGAGATACTGGAGTTATTATTTTAGAATAGAAATAACAAAGAAAGAATATGTTGAAGAAGAAAGAAACATGAAAGAGGGTGGTGAAAATATTACCTCTTCTTCGGGTTCTTCCTTTTGATTTGATCAAAAGGGCTCCTTAGGTTGACTTTCTGATCAAAATAAGGCCTCTAGGTTGAAGTGAGGGAAGTTTAGAGAGTATTCGGGAAGGGGTTGGCCGAACCAAAATCCTTTGAAGGTGTGAAAAATTGTTTAGAAGTTGAGTCCTTTTATAAGGGGGAGGAGGGGTTCTTTAAGAAAAACTTAAAGTATTAATTTATAATAAATTCATATTCATTTTATAATGGCTCCAAATTTGATTATTCAAAGTATAAGATTGGTATGGGTCTAAATAATTTCAACCAATATATTTTAGACATGTTTGGGTCATTATATTAACCTTATCTTTTAGTTTTAACTCTTGGTTAATTAGTTTAACACTTACCATTAACATTGTATTTTTATAATATGTAGTTAATAATCATACTATATAAATCCATGAGCCCCAAGTGGTCCATTAATGATACACCAAAAATGATATAAGTCCTTTGGCTGAACCTGAGGTTTTTAGGAATAACAAACTCTTGGTTCATTCTTTTGATATTAAAATAATATATAATTGGATGTTATATCATATATAAAGAATCCTTATAATGTTATATTTATTATTTACATAAAATACACATCATTATTATACCGATCCTAATGATAATGTATTGAATACCAATTATACCATGATGTGGAGACGGTAAGCCGTACGTACGCACGTATGGTGACATGTCATTAAAATGATGGATAGAATACTGAATATGGTTGTACCATATTAATAATAACAAAAAAGTATATATTAGATAATGGAGTTATTATTTTAGAATAGAAATAACAAAGAAAGAATATGTTGAAGAAGAAAGAAACTTGGAAGAGGGTGGTGAAAATATTACCTCTTCTTCGGGTTCTTTATTTTGATTTGTTGAAAATGGCTATTTAGGTTGGATTTTTGATCAAACTAAGGCCTATAGGTTGAATTGAGTTAATTTGAAAGATTATTTGGGTAGGGGTTGTCCAAACCAAAAGGCTTTGAAGGTGTGAATAATTGGTTAGAAGTTGAGTCCTTTTTTTAAGGGGGAGGAGGGGCTCTTTAGGAAAAACTTAAAGTATTAATTTATAATAAATTCATATTCGGTTTATAATGCCTCCAAAGTGTATTATTAATAGTATAAGGTGGGTATGGGTCGAAATAATTTCAACCAATAGATTTTAGACAGGTTTGGGTCATTATATTAACCTTAACATTTAGTTTTAACAATTGGTTAATTAGTTTAACACTTACCATGTCACATTGTATTTTTATAATATATAGTTACTAAACTTACTCTATACATCCAAGAAACCTCCAAGTTTTCCATTAATGATACACCTATAATGATATAAGTCATTTTTCCGAACCTTAGGTTTTTAGGAATAGAATATAAATTAGTAATATAATATTTGTTTTAAAAACTCATTTATGTCAATTTTGATACTACTCAATAATTGATTTTTTTTTAAAATCTTAACAACTTTATTAATTCAAAACAAATTCATTTAAGCAATAATAACATGTCATATTAACCAATAAAATTTGTTTATGTCATCAAAACATTAAATTATATTTATTTTAAAATTTATAATACCAATTATTTGATTCTTTCATTAATATGGAAGATACTGCATCATTATTGTGTTATATATATTATTACTTTTTAAATGTATAAAAATTATATATAAAATATCATTATGTAGGAAATCTTTTTATCTTTCTAATTAATATTTATAATCAAAAATATAACATATATAACCCTATATAAAAAAATGTTTTCTAATAGATATAAGCTTATGTAATTTTTGTATTTACTTTATCTTAATTAAAAAAACTGTCCCTATCACCTACAAGTGGCTCAATGGGGTCCAAAAAATCGACTCAAAGATGACCATGGTCAGACATGTATCCACAAATAAGGTTAAAACACATTTTAGGATAATTTATTATTATTATAATATTATTTTTTAACCATTATTTACAGGATCTACCCTTTAACCATGGTAAATAAAATATTTACTGAAGTAATTATTCAAAATGTCTAAAAATAATAGTTACCTATTTACACAATTTGGAAAACATGATTTCGAATATGGAATCCATTTTTCCAAATTCAAAACACAGAATTGGCATAAATTAATTTAAAATTAATTCCCGCTTTCAAAACAAAAAACGTGTTTTTAAGATATAATAACTATTAAAATATTGACACTTGTTTATGCTCGTTTTAATTGTGAAATTATGTCCAATGACCAAAATTGAAATGAATTGTAAAAACATATTCTAAATATACTTTAAAACCACTCAAATTCAAAATTTATCACTATTAATTGTTTTGATTAAAAAAGTTGTTTTTAATTAAAATTTAGTAATTTTCACTATTCATCAAAATATAAAAGTTATCCGAAAAGTACCAATATTTCACCCTAGACTAAATTCGATATTCGGAATCCAAAAATGAAGCCCATTTTGAGAGATAAAATTAATAAAATTTAAAAAAGTAGGTATTACTATTCAAAATTGCTTGTTTGATAGGTTGTGGTGTGTGTTAGAACTCAAAGTTGCGTACAACACACGCTACTATTTTATTCAAAGAGGATTGTACCGTGGAAGCTTGGCATGATTAATTGTAAATTTTTTATGTCCCCATTCTAAAAATAAATAAATTTATTTAGTCAAATTGAATATATAAAAGTTTAAAATATTGTATTTTAAAAAGGGTTCACTATTAAAAGTTGGTAAAAGTGTATTTTTGAAAAATACTTCTTTTTTCTAAAAAATGATTTTTTTATTGAATTGTGTCTAAGAAACTCATAATATGTATTCTAAAATTATAAGGATTATATAAAGTTCAACATTTAGTTAATACTATTCATAACCTCTTTTTAACGGCTTGTTTGGTAAGTCAGGGTGCACTTGAACTCGGTGTTGCGTGTAGTGCATGTTATTGAATTATTTTGAAGAAGTAACACACTATGAAATCTTGGGGTGTTACAAAGAGTGCATAAAGACCCGTTTTCGTGCACTAGATCTCGGTTGACTCTAAATCAAAGTGGTTTTTTCGGTTTTTACCCCTAGGTACATCTGCGCCAGAGCCGCCTCTACATGCTTGTATCCAGAAAGGGATGTATTGCTCGGAAAACTCAGAAAATATCTACAATACCAAAATTCTAGGAAGTTCTTCTATACAAATCCTCAAATTCCATCTCAAATCTATGCGCTCTAATCAGAGTATATCTAAATCTAGCTTTCAAGGTTTCTACTAAACTTCCTCTGATACCAACTGTAACGCCCCGACCCCAGTTACCTAGAGTCAGTGCATTATTACATAACATGGGCATGATCACAATAAAGATCAAGTCTCAAAAGGCCGATTAGTTTAGTAGCCTTATAATAACTACATACATTCACAATGATTACAACACATCATAAAATGAAAAACTACAACAATATAGTCTCCATATTCCACACTCTTATCCCCTCATACTATCCCTGTAGGTCATTCATAAAATACTTCTTCACATCCTGGGAAAAATAAAATATAGAAAGGGGTGAGCTCAAATGCCCAGTATGGATAACAATATAGTGGAGAATTTCATAAATAATCATAAACATTTAAGGCAATGTATAACTAAAACAATAGCCTTTTAAAACATGAACTTCAGCATAATATGGAATAAATAAAATGAAATAATTGCATATACTTCTTCACATGGATATTCTACTAGTCTAATAATCACAAGCAATATCAATAACCACTTTCATAATGAGGGAATGCATAATGCCAGACTATCATAAACACATAGCCAAGGCCTCGTGCCAAGACTACAAATAAGATTTTGTCATGGACTTGTTGCAAGAAACTAGTGTGTCTCATGAGACCTACCGATGCATCGAGGAGCTATAGCGGGATCCACCCATCACTTATTAATTCCAATGCATTCCTCGTATGAACAGGTTTAAACATTACATAAACATTCGTATTAAAACTAGCATACGAAATGTCAATACATTCTCTATAAACCATGAATGGTATAAAAATAACACATCCACAGTCAAACATATCACCAAACCATCAATACAATATGGAAGTTTTGTATCATAATAAATCAACTCCAAATAAACATTAAACCCATCAACGGATGTTGACATAGATGAAATCAAAACTCTTTTTAGAGAAACATCTCTTTATATTTTGAAATCATTTAAGAGTCATATATTTATAAAATAAAACAATTTCTTTGAAAATATTCTTATAATATTTTAGTGGAATCTTAAACAATTTTATAACAGTGGAAAATAGCCGCACCCGCCGTATAAGTTAAAAAACATTCTTACCATAATTATGTCGAAAAGGATAAAAATGACCTTGTTTGGAAAACAAAAGAAATATTCCTTAATAAACATCTTATAAAAAGTCAACAAGGGTATAAAATAATTTATACCATAGTATTTAAAATAGTAATAATTATTTTTAATACATTTTTAATAAACATGGATGTGGATGATAAAGAGGTCCAAGTAGATAATTACGTATAAACAACCTCAGATAATGAAGAGATTGTGAAATAAACCCTTACCTTGTAATTTTCCTTGGTTGATAGTAGGTTAAACTCCTGTATAATGGTGAAATAATTGTTATTAAATTATACTAGAATATTATACATTAATATGATATCTTATATGATCTTTTAACATTGATTTGTTAATAATAACTTAGTACTATCGTTGTTTCTGGTGTTAACTTACTCATTTTCTTTTATATGTTTTGTTACGTAAGCCATGTTTTTAATGGATAGGTTGTATCTTATTCATATTAATAATGATATAAAGTCCTTAAAAATTATTTTTATTCATTAAATGAGAATTAGTCTTGAATGGATACGATGGAGAATGAATCTCATCGCGTTCGTGGAGATGGTAGTCCGTATGTACGCACGAGCGACAATATCATTATTTTGATATTAAAATAATATATAATTGGATTTTATGTCATTTATACAGAATAATTATCATGTTATACTTATTATTTACATGAACTACACATCATTATTATACCCATCCAAATAATAATTTATTGAATAACAATTACACCACGACGTGGTGACGGTAAACCGTACGTACGCACGTATGATGACATGTCATTCAAAAGATGGAATACTGAATATGGTTGTACCATATTTATAATAACATCACAGTATATATAAGATACTGGATTTATTATTTTAGAATGGTAATAACAAAGAAAGAAAAAGTTGAAGAAGAAAGGAACCTGAAAGAGGGTGGTGAAAATATTAACTCTTCTTCAGGTTCTTCCTTTTGATTTGATCAAAAGGGCTCCTTAAGGTGGCTTTATGATCAATATAAGACCTCTAGGTTGAATTGAGGGAAGTTTATAGAGTATTTTGGCAGGGGTTGGCTGACCCAAAAGGCTTTTAATGTGTTAATTAGTGAGAAGGGGGAATTCCCTTTTATAAGAGGGGTGAGGGGCACCTTTGGAAAAGCTAGAAATATAAATTAATAATAAATTCATATTCGGTTTCTAATGGCTCCAAAGTGGATTATTTAAAATTTAAGGTGGGGATGGGTCAAAAATCACTCAACTAATAGAATTTAGACAGGTTTGGGTCAACATATTAACCTTATCTTTTAGTTTTAACTCTTAGTTAATTAGTTTGACACTTACCATGTCACTTTGTATTTTAAAATTATATAGTTAATAAACATAATATATACCACCAAGAGACCCCCTAGTGGTCCATTAATGATACAAATATCATGATATAAGTCTCTTGTCAAAACCTTATATTTTTAGGAATTTAATATAAATTAATAATATAATGTTTGTTTTAAAAACTCTTTTATGTCAATTTTGACACTATTGGGTATTTTGTTTTTGATAAATTCATAATAGAATTATTACTTCGAAAGAAATTTATATAATCAATCCTAATATGTCATATAAACCTATAAAATTAGTGGAATTCATAAAAAGTCTCAAATTACATTTTTTTATATTTATATTATCAATTACTTTAATATTGCATTAAATAGGTAATTACTACATCACCATTGTCTCATAAATAAAGTAAATTATTTAATGTTTAAAATTTATAAATAAAATAGAAACATGTATTAAATATTTTTATATTTATTATTGATATTTAAAATGGAATTTATCTTATGTATAACCCTATATTAAAAATATTTTAGTAAATAAAAGTTGATTCTAACTCTTTTATCTCTTCTTTGAATTAAATAATAATAAATGTCCTCATCTAATCCAAGTGCACCTAAATGATAATATTTTATTCCTAAGGTTGTTTTTGGTCGATATACACATGTTCAATTGAATTAGGACATGTGTTAGGGTAATATTAATATCATTTTTACCCTTAATTACCTTATTTACTTTTAACTGTGGTAAATAAAAGTAAAAAGTTACTATTCACCAAAAATTATTTTCATCTCATTGAACCACATATTACTCCTTGATATTAACCGTGTCTCATGTATTTTCAAAATTACACTCAAAGAAGCGGTAAAATTAAGTTTTATGTAATTTCCAAATTCTCCTAGGAGGTGTGTAAAAGATGGGGAAAAGTTCAATAAAAGTTTTATATATCTAAAATTATTCTAAACTAACTACAATGAATTTAATTGAACTTATATAGGTATTATGTATCTATTTTTACCTTAATTAAATTTAAATAAAATAAATAATTATTTAAATAAAAATTCGGTTTTAAACTATAACTCAGTGTGTTTTCACTATTCATCAAAAATTGAATGTTTTCAGAAAAATACAAAATTTCACCCTAGGCTAATTTCGATATTCCAAATCCAAAAATGAAGTCCATTTTGAAATATAAAATTTATAAAATTTCAAAAAGTGGGTATTAATATTCATAATGGCTAGTTTGATTGGTTGTGGTGTGTGTGTTAGAACTCAAAGATGCATACAACACACGCTATTGTATTATTGAAAGGAAAGTATGTAGAGACCCGTATCCTGATGTACATGGACATTACATTACTTTTGCGTAATACTTAATACATAACAAAAATACACACACAAGGATCGTAATAGTTTAGTGTCTTTGGAAACTCGGAACGTAATCTTCTAATCCTGGTGAAAGATCTTCAAAATCTCCCACAAAGATCTTCTTTTTTTTTACCTAAAACCTTTCTTTATATCCTGGGGAAAATAAAACATAAAAGGGTGAGCTCAAATGCTCAGTAAGGGTAAACAAAAGAAATATCAATCACATAATTTTCATAAGAACATAACATTTTTGGAAATCTTAACCTGCAAAAGAGAGCATAATTTCATAACATGGGATAAATCATAGTAGTGAAAATGAAACCATAACTTAAAACATTACTCATTGTGGCATACACACATAATCATAGAGAATCATTTCTTGTTAGTCAAGACTCATTGCCAAGACTATCTTAGTGGACAAAGTCCCTTTCTGAATCGAGTAATCCTCGTTTCAGTCCTGTTTCACTGAACCGGTATAACCTACCATTCTAGCCATGTCTATCTCATGAGATATAAAATCTTTACCCAATGAATTGGAGGGAGATATAGGTCCCACCCATCTCATAATGAATCCTTTCTTATGTGTTCCACATAATCATAAACCATACATCATAGCGTAACCCATGTAATAAAAATGGGATTCTTAAACAACATGACATCATAAAACCATTCATATAAGATAAAGGAATTCATAAACATAATTCCATCACAACATAGTCAAATCAATTTAAAAATATGGATAGAAACAGAACCCTTTATTACCTTAGATGGAAAATAATTTTGATAAAACACTTGAAATGAATTCTTGAGGAAAATATCCTTTCTTCTTCAAAATCAATTTCTTTTCACAAAACATCATGCAATTTTAAAAGAAAGTGATTTAATTGAAAATAGTCATGAAATCTTTTAGAGGAAGATTCATGAAAATAAGGCTTTATAAAACAGTATAAATCTGTTCGTGCCGTATAAGTTAAAAAAAACATTCTTTGTACTTTTGTTGAAAAAGTCAAAATGTACCTCGTACGAAAAACGACAAAATATTCCTTTCATATCTTTTACTAAAAACTCACCAAAGGGTAAAATTGGATTTAAAACATTTTAGGTGGATGGAAATAACATTACATATTGAGGAAAGATAGATGTGGATGATAAAATACACCCCAGTAAATACCAAAGTATAAACAATCTCGGATAAAAATGAGATTGTGATATTTCCCTTACCTTAGGTCCGACTTGCTTTGTAAGTGTCCGAACCTCCTGTATAATGATTTAAATCATGTTATTGACTTATTACAGAATCATATTCATTGTTATTATATCATATATGGTCCACTTATGACTTTATATTACCCGTTCTTTTGTAAATTCCATGTTAAAGAAGCGTTTTGGGTAAAATCGTTTCATTTATCGTAGGTGTTTTGACTTGTTGTTCTTGACATCATTATTACTTATATCATGATTTACTTACTTCCAGAATATAAAATATGATTTATATATCATATATATTCAGTATATATATATATATAATAGGTAGATAAATAAAATGAAAAACACCGTTCATGGAGACGGTAGTCCGTACGTACGCATGAACGCTGTTTTCCTTTCCTTATTGTCTTGAAATGGAAGTAAGTAGATGACATACATATGTATATATATATACATAAATCCAGTAGCTTTATAATGTCATATATTTCATTATTATTTCTTATATATACTTTATAATCATTCTTAAATGGTTAACATGGAAAATGAATCTCATCGCATCGTGGAGACGGTAGTCCGTACGTACGCACGAGCGATGATATCATTTCTATAAATATTGAATTGAATTGGAGTGGATTATACAATATATCAGAATCAATATGATGTTGTAATAACTATGTATAGTTATTCTCTACACCATTATACCCATCCATGTAAGGTGGTGGTGGAAAATAGATTACACCACGGCGTGGAGACGGTATTCCGTACGTACGCACGCGCGGTGATTTCTTTTTCCGTAGGATGGATAGATGGTGAAATAGGGTTGTTTCATACTTATAATAACATATCAGTATATGAGTGATACTGATGTTATTACTTCATAATGAAACAACCTAAGAAGAAGAAGTGGAAGAAGAAATAAAGATGAAAGAATTGGTAACGGTAATTACCTCTTCTTTGAAGCGCCTTTTGGAGACCTCCTCTTAGGGAACTAAAATTGGTCTTTGAGTAAGACCAGAACCTCTAGGATGTTTCTAGGGAAGTGGAGAAGAGATTTTGGCAGGGGTTGGCCGAGCTTGAGTGCTCAAACTGGTGTGAGGAGGAGGGGGAGGAGGTGTCCTTTTATAAGGGAGGAGAGGGGCACCTTAGGAATTCTTAAAAATATTAATTTATAATAAATCTAACCCCACTTAAAAACCTCAAAAAATGACTCATATTCGAAGCTTAGATGAGATAGGGTTGTAATCTCATCAACCAATCAAATTTAGACATGTTTGGATCTTATTTTAAACCTTATCAACTAGATTTAACTCTAAGTTAAATAATTTAACTTTTACCGTGTCTTTTTGTTTTCTTTCACTATATGGTTAATACACTTACTATAACATGCCAAACGAACCCCGAATTGTTTATTATTAATATATATATCCTTATCTAAGTCATTTGGCCGAACCTTAGATTTTTAGGAATACAATAACAATTAATAATATAATATTTGATTTAAAAACTATTTTGTGTCAATTTTTGACACTATTTGATATATGATTTTTGTGAAAGTCATAACAGAATTAAATGTTCGAACCAAGTTGATTAAATCAACATTAATATATCATAGTAACCTAGAAAATTAGTGGAATTCATAAAAAATCTCAAATTACATTTATTTTGGTGTTTATAACATCAATTATGTCAATATTTCATTAATAAGATAATTACTGCATCATCATTGTGTCATACATAAATTAAATTATTTGATGTCTAAAAATTACAAATAAAATACCATCATGTAGGAAATCTTTTTAGATTTCTAATGAATATTTACAATCGAATTTATCTTATGTATAACCCCATATTAAAAATGATTTACTTATTAAACTTTGATTTTAACTATTTTAACCCTTCTTTAAATAAATTAATAATAAATGTCCTAATCTAATCCAAGTGGGCCTAAATGGTCATATTTTATTCCTAAGTTTGTTTTTGGTCGAATTACACTTGTCCAATAGAATTAGGACATGTGTTAGGGTAATATTAATATCATATTTACCCTTAGTTACCTTATTTACTATTAACCGTGGTAAAAAAAGTAAAAAGTTACTATTCACCAAAAAATTATTTTCATCTCATTGAACCACATTTTAGTCCTTGATATTAACCGTGTCTCTCGGATTTTCGAAATTCCATTCACAGAAGCGGTAAAATTAAGTTTTACGCAAAATTCAGTTTTTAACCTACCACTTAGTAGTTTCACTATTCATCAAAAATTGATGTTTTTCAGAACAATGCCAAAATTTCATCCCAAGCTATATTTCATATTCCGAATTCAAAAATGAAGTCTATTTTACCAAATTCATAACATAAAAGTTGCATTAATTAATTTTATAATTAAATCCCACTGTTAAAACAAATAGCGTGTTTTTAAGAAACAATATCTATCAAAAGATTGACACTTGTTTATGTCTAGTTTAATTGTGAAATTACATCCAATGACCAACATTGTATTAAATTGTAAAAATATATTCTAAATATACTTTAAAACCACTCAAATTAATGATTTATCCCTATTAATTATTTCGATTAAAAAAGTTGTTTTTAATTATAATTTAGTAATTTTCACTATTCATCAGAATATGAAAGTTATCCGAAAAGTACCAAAATTTCACCTTAGGATAAATTCGATACTCCGAATCCAAAAATAAAGTTCATTTTGAAAAATAAGATTTACTGGATTTCAAAAAGTGGTTATTACTATTCATAACGGCTAGTTTTAATAATATTTTTATAGCATATCGTTGTTTAGTGAAACACGGTATTGCGTACTACACACGCTATCGAGGAAGGTCGTGATTGCGTGTAATGCAAGTCAAGTCAAGGATGTGTGTTGTGCAAGCTCCTTTTGGTGTAGCGTACAACACAAGACATTAATAAAATTAAAAAGAATATATTTTTTTATAAAATCTTGGGCTGTTACATTCTACCCCCCTTAAAATGAATTTCGCCCTCGAAATTCGTCGGAGTTATAAATGGTTTACTATTCGAAAGTTTCTTTAATAGAAACCCACATCGTAAAAGGGAATACCAAAACTTGGCTTTAAAAACTAAAGTATGAAATGTAACGATTACCCAAATAAACTAATCACTGGGTTTCCACATAGGTGAAAATATGGATATGGAAGAGAAATCTAACCATCATGTTCTGATGGAGAGTGGTAGAGAACATGGCTATGGAAAATCCAATAATCACAAATCCATAAATTTGTGATGATCTAAGGTACCATCTGATTCATCAGGTATAAGATCACTAGGACAACATTTTTGGTTTTCAAGATCATTTCCCTAAAGTTAAAGAATTTGAATTTGAATACTTACTTTATTTTGGTACAATCTCACTATTGTTCGTGCCTTTAACAATTTCCACTTCAACTCTTAAATAAATGAAGTTGAATTTGTTATTCGTGAAGTGTTAGCAGATCATGTGATAGAATGACGGGTCATTCCATCTGTCTCAAACAAAAGGTTAGCAAAAATTATATACATAAATCGATCTATAGTGAGATTAATCACATATGGTTCCTAAAATGGACTTATACTTCATATATCATACTTCTTAATATAATAAAACTAGTTTCTACTAAACAGGGACTTCCTGTAGGTCAGTGGTAGGCGATAAAGGCCAGTCGCACTTCGGTTGTGGGTTCGATTCCTACAGCCTTGTCCGAAGCGATGGGTTGTCGCCCGTCCTGCAGGTTGTCCCTTTTTCTAAAACTACGTTACTATAACATCCCATCAATAATATCGAAAATCTTCTATCCTTAAACAATACTGACTTATGTCCAACATAATCCAGTCTAATCTTTAGGCTTATACATAATACTGCAGTCCACTCTCATCGATTACCAGAGATTTAATACTGTCGTTGATCCCCACATATCATAAGATATGTCTTGTTGGTCACATTCCAAACATTCAAAGTCCTTAATCGTGTATTCTCTTGAATACCTTAGTGAAAACATGAGTGTATACCAAAATCCTCAAAATTCTATATACTCAAACCATGATATCACTTAGTCCTTATATCAATCATGAGCTCATGAATACTATCAAACATTTAATTTTCTCCTTATCCATTCATTATGCGCATATCATCTACATTCCAAAAATATCTGAATAACCTTTCATGGATACTGGTAATATTAATCAGACAACAATGTTACAATCCTTACATGTCTCTTTATTCCATAGTACCATGAGATTACTTATACAACATTACACATGATAAACATGTAATCATTCCACTACATTCTTAAACCATTGACCGAGCTTCAACAATTCTTTCATCTCACATACCATTGGTAGTCTCTTCATCATCATCCACATAAATACTTCCCATATGACCATACTGATTCTCTTCATGAGTCTTTCCCTTAGGGCATTTGTTTGCATAATTCCCATACATTCCACATTTAAAACACTTAACCATTTTTGATGTCGTAGCAATACCATTATCCTCATCCCTGGTATTAACTGAACCTTTTCCTTTGCACTTACTGGCTTTGTGTCCTTCTTTTCCACGCACAAAGCATCTTCCAGTTCCTTTGAAACATTCTCCTTGATGCCTCTTCCCACATGATTTACATAGGGGAAATTGAACTTTCTTTCCTCTATGATCATCATGAAACTCCATCTTTCTCTTATTAGCCGAGTCAGGAAACTTACCAAATTTTACTTTATTGATCATATTATGAGATTTCTGATTCGGCATAATAATGATGTTTGGACTTCCAAATCCCATTTCATTTGGTTTCTCATAAAGAATATCATTCCATTGTCCATCACTTCCTCCATTATCGTGAATCACCTTGTTTCCAGCCATTTTCTAAAACCCAAAAAGAATAGCGTGAGAGGCAAAAATCATGCTAGGGAAAACAACATAATAAAGGATTAGTACCCTCAATATCTAACATCTTAGGTTTAATTCTATGATCTTTAGCGTAATTCTATTACTATAACCTATACGTATACTTAACCTTAGAGACATCCCTAGACATACCTTAGAAATATCTCTAGGGATCTCACTAACGTTCTCACATCCTAGTTTCCAAAGGTTGACTAAACCTCCCTCTGATACCAACTGTAGAGACCCGTATCCTGATGTACATGGACATTACATTACTTTTGCGGAATACTTAATACATAACAAAAATACACACACAAGGATCGTAATAGTTTAGTGTCTTTGGAAACTCGGAACGTAATCTTCTAATCCTGGTGAAAGATCTTCAAAATCTCCCACAAAGATCTTCTTTTTTTTTTACCTAAAACCTTTCTTTATATCCTAGGGAAAATAAAACATAAAAGGGTGAGCTCAAATGCTCAGTAAGGGTAAACAAAAGAAATATCAATCACATAATTTTCATAAGAACATTACATTTTTGGAAATCTTAACCTGCAAAAGAGAGCATAATTTCATAACATGGGATAAATCATAGTAGTGAAAATGAAACCATAACTTAAAACATTACTCATTGTGGCATACACACATAATCATAGAGAATCATTTCTTGTTAGTTAAGACTCATTGCCAAGACTATCTTAGTGGACAAAGTCCCTTTCTGAATCGAGTAATCCTCGTTTCAGTCCTATTTCACTGAACCGGTATAACCTACCATTCCAGCCATGTCTATCTCATGAGATATAAAATCTTTACCCAATGCATTGGAGGGAGATATAGGTCCCACCCATCTCATAATGAATCCTTTCTTATGTGTGCCACATAATCATAAACCATACATCATAGCGTAACCCATGTAATAAAAATGGGATTCTTGAACAACATGACATCATAAAACCATTCATATAAGATAAAGGAATTCATAAACATAATTCCATCACAACATAGTCAAATCAATGTAAAAATATGGATAGAAACAGAACCCTTTATTACCTTAGATGGAAAATAATTTTGATAAAACACTTGAAATGAATTCTTGAGGAAAATATCCTTTCTTCTTCAAAATCAATTTCTTTTCACAAAACATCATGCAATTTTAAAAGAAATTGATTTAATTGAAAATAGTCATGAAATCTTTTAGAGTACGCTTCATGAAAATAAGGCTTTATAAAACAGTATAAATCCGTTCGTTCCGTATAAGTTAAAAAAAACATTCTTTGTACTTTTGTTGAAAAAGTCAAAATGTACCTCGTACGAAAAACGACAAAATATTCCTTTCATATCTTTTACTAAAAACTCACCAAAGGGTAAAATTGGATTTAAAAAATTGTAGGTGGATGGAAATAACATTACATATTGAGGAAACATAGATGTGGATGATAAAATACACCCCAGTAAATACCAACGTATAAACAATCTCGGATAAAAATGAGATTGTGATATTTCCCTTGCCTTAGGTCCGACTTGCTTTGTAAGTGTCCGAACCTCCTGTATAATGATTTAAATCATGTTATTGACTTATTACATAATCATATTCATTGTTATTATATCATATATGGTTCACTTATGACTTTATATTACCCGTTCTTTTGTAAATTCCATGTTAAAGAAGCGTTTTGGGTAAAATCGTTTCATTTATCGTAGGTGTTTTGACTTGTTGTTCTTGACATCATTATTACTTATATCATGATTTACTTACTTCCAGAATATAAAATATGATTTATATATCATATATATTCAGTATATATATATATATAATAGGTAGATAAATAAAATGAAAAACACCGTTCATGGAGACGGTAGTCCGTACGTACGCATGAACGCTGTTTTCCTTTCCTTATTGTCTTGAAATGGAAGTAAGTAGATGAAATACATATGTATATATATATACATAAATCCAGTAGCTTTATAATGTCATATATTTCATTATTATTTCTTATATATACTTTATAATCATTCTTAAATGGTTAACATGGAAAATGAATCTCATCGCATCGTGGAGACGGTAGTCCGTACGTACGCACGAGCGATGATATCATTTCTATAAATATTGAATTGAATTGGAGTGGATTATACAATATATCAGAATCAATATGATGTTGTAATAACTATGTATAGTTATTCTTTACACCATTATACCCATCCATGTAAGGTGGTGGTGGAAAATAGATTACACCACGGCGTGGAGACGGTATTCCGTACGTACGCACGCTCGGTGATTTCTTTTTCCGTAGGATGGATAGATGGTGAAATAGGGTTGTTTCATACTTATAATAACATATCAGTATATGAGTGATACTGATGTTATTACTTCATAATGAAACAACCTAAGAAGAAGAAGTGGAAGAAGAAATAAAGATGAAAGAATTGGTAACGGTAATTACCTCTTCTTTGAAGCGCCTTTTGGAGACCTCCTCTTAGGGAACTAAAATTGGTCTTTGAGTAAGACCAGAACCTCTAGGATGTTTCTAGGGAAGTGGAGAAGAGATTTTGGCAGGGGTTGGCCGAGCTTGAGTGCTCAAATTGGTGTGAGGAGGAGGGGGAGGAGGTGTCCTTTTATAAGGGAGGAGAGGGGCACCTTAGGAATTCTTAAAAATATTAATTTATAATAAATCTAACCCCACTTAAAAACCTCCAAAAATGACTCATATTCGAAGCTTAGATGAGATAGGGATGTAATCTCATCGACCAATCAAATTTAGACATGTTTGGATCTTATTTTAAACCTTATCAACTAGATTTAACTCTATGTTAAATAATTTAACTTTTACCGTGTCTTTTTGTTTTCTTTCACTATATGGTTAATACACTTACTATAACATGCCAAACGAACCCCGAATTGTTTATTATTAATATATATATCCTTATCTAAGTCATTTGGCCGAACCTTAGATTTTTAGGAATACAATAACAATTAATAATATAATATTTGATTTAAAAACTATTTTGTGTCAATTTTTGACACTATTTGATATATGATTTTTGTGAAAGTCATAACAGAATTAAATGTTCGAACCAAGTTGATTAAATCAACATTAATATATCATAGTAACCTAGAAAATTAGTGGAATTCATAAAAAATCTCAAATTACATTTATTTTGGTGTTTATAACATCAATTATGTCAATATTTCATTAATAATATAATTACTGCATCATCGTTGTGTCATACATAAATTAAATTATTTGATGTCTAAAAATTACAAATAAAATACCATCATGTAGGAAATCTTTTTAGATTTCTAATGAATATTTACAATCGAATTTATATTATGTATAACCCCATATTAAAAATGATTTACTTATTAAACTTTGATTTTAACTATTTTAACCCTTCTTTAAATAAATTAATAATAAATGTCCTAATCTAATCCAAGTGGGCCTAAATGGTCATATTTTATTCCTAAGTTTGTTTTTGGTCGAATTACACTTGTCCAATAGAATTAGGACATGTGTTAGGGTAATATTAATATCATATTTACCCTTAGTTACCTTATTTACTATTAACCGTGGTAAAAAAAGTAAAAAGTTACTATTCGCCAAAAAATTATTTTCATCTCATTGAACCACATTTTAGTCCTTGATATTAACCGTGTCTCTCGGATTTTTGAAATTCCATTCACAGAAGCGGTAAAATTAAGTTTTATGCAAAATTCAGTTTTTAACCTACCACTTAGTAGTTTCACTATTCATCAAAAATTGATGTTTTTCAGAACAATGCCAAAATTTCATCCCAAGATATATTTCATATTCCGAATTCAAAAATGAAGTCTATTTTACCAAATTCAAAACATAAAAGTTGCATTAATTAATTTTATAATTAAATCCCGCTGTTAAAACAAATAGCGTGTTTTTAAGAAACAATATCTATCAAAAGATTGACACTTGTTTATGTCTAGTTTAATTGTGAAATTACATCCAATGACCAACATTGTATTAAATTGTAAAATATATTCTAAATATACTTTAAAACCACTCAAATTAATGATTTATCACTATTAATTATTTCGATTAAAAAAGTTCTTTTTAATTATAATTTAGTAATTTTCACTATTCATCAGAATATGAAAGTTATCCGAAAAGTACCAAAATTTCACCTTAGGCTAAATTCGATACTCCGAATCCAAAAATAAAGTTCATTTTGAAAAATAAGATTTACTGGATTTCAAAAAGTGGTTATTACTATTCATAACGGCTAGTTTTAATAATATTTTTATAGCATATCGTTGTTTAGTGAAACTCGGTATTGCGTACTACACACGCTATCGAGGAAGGTCGCGATTGCGTGTAATGCAAGTCAAGTCAAGGATGTGTGTTGTGCAAGCTCCTTTTGGTGTAGCGTACAACACAAGACATTAATAAAATTAAAAAGAATATATTTTTTTTATAAAATCTTGGGCTGTTACAAAGTATACCATGGAAGCTTCGGTTGTTACATCTATAAGAAGTCCACTGATGAAGAAATAATTGTTTTTTCAACTCATTTAGGTTCATTTATTATTATAATTACACTTTATGGGTTATTTATTTAGTAAAGTAATAAATATAGTATAATATATATGATTATATGTTATTATGTTTATGTGATAAACATATTCCGATATTTATCCATCCTAAAAAAACTCCACGTATTCATATGTAAGGCTTACCATCTCCACGCCATGGTGTAATCTATTTTTCATCACCACTTTACTAGGAAGGTTATAATGATAGAAATAAATGATATATTTGATAATTATTACATGATAATTATTCATTATTAATTAATATACCATCCACTACCTTACTCTTTTACCATTAATGGAATTATATAGTCGATTGTGTGTATGTACAACCCATCATCTACATTATGTGATGTGATTCACATTCCATGTTAACCATTCATAATGATTATAAAAATAATTTTAATTATTAAATATGATATTTATATAATTAATATTATTATGCATATGCTGGATATATAACCCATGAAAATGAAACAAAAATTTCAAAAAATAACAAGATTATGAAAGCATTTAAATTAACACAGGAAACAATAAAATGATAATATACATTTAAAACATGAGTGGTAAATATTATAAAATGATCATATATTTTATTATATATATTTTTATCATTATTTAATAAGTTAATAATATGTTCAAAACTACTATACATGAGTTTTGGTCATATATAGAGGAAATTAGACCTAAGGTAAGGGATATTTGTCTCAATTTTATTTTAATGTGACACATACCTTATACACTACATATATCTTTTATGTGGTGTATATACTACCCATGAATGCCTTTTATGAGTATTTTTCTCAATATTATGGTTTTTTATGTGTATATAATTCTCTTTATTTAACAATAAATAAGATTCTACTACTTATAATGTGGTAACGGTTATTTCACAATATTATTATCATTCAAGAATTTTTATGTTTAATTCTCCCCTGGGGATCATTTTTCTTCCATGCACATGTTTTCTATAACTATTTTAAAAAAAAATTCAACTATTAAGCTTAAAATGTTCTATGTATTTTAACTAATGTAAAATATTTTATAACAATTTTATAAAGAATATTTTGGTTGTTTTCCAAAATATGTACCTTATAAATTTTTCACCAAAATTACAAAAGGAATTATTTTTTTAATTTATGAGGAATGAGTGGATTTTTTCATCCTCAAAAAACAATAATGTTTTTAAGATTAATTTAAAATTTTACAATTTTATTTTAAAATAATTTTTTTCTTTTATAAATACGTGTTTTTTTAAAAAAAATAAATATAAATACGGTATTCCTCTCAAAAAAATTAATTATTTTATTATAGAATTTATTCAATTTCAACATAATTTAAATTCATTGGACTTTGTAAGTGTCTAGCAGGGCCTGATATAACCCATTGATGTATAAATAGGACTTAAGAAACTAACTAGTTTGGGTTTTGGCTAATGTCTTACCTGATTATGTATGGTGTCTTTGGTTGATGACTTGACATCATATTTATGATGTTCTATATTGTGAATTCCCTCATTATGTGATCATTTATTGATAATCCATGTTATCATTCGACAAGTAGAATATCAATAGTTCTGTTTTATTCTCAAATGACTATTTGTGTGGATTTTTTTGATCATTTTTTATTCCTACCATATTATACTCTTGTTATTGATAAAATGGAATGTGATTAAGTTGATCACATTTCCATAATAATTTATGATTATTTATGATAGTTTTCACTATATGTATACCAATACAGTGCATCTTAGTTCAACCCTTTTATATGTTTCTCTTTTACCTAGGTTTCAATGAAGAATATTTTGATGGTTATGTAAGGATACACAAAGGGGGAATAATGGAATACTCAATGGATCTCAATTTGTATTTAATGTTTAAAAATATATAAAATATTTGAATTATGTATCTTGTTTATCAATACTACCAGACCATTTGGTCTTTTTGTTTGATATTTCTTTCCCTTTTTAAAATATAATAAATTAATGCACCAACTCTAGGATACTAGGATTGAGGTCATTGATGTTGGTATTGGAGGTATTTTATTACAAACATTGGGAACTATATGTTGTAAAATTCATTTTTGAGAGTGAAAACCTAAGAAATGTTTTCAAATATATCCAAATAAACTTATCTTATGATATGGAGATCAGTAATATCTAAATTTTCAATTTATATTATGATATTCACTAGTTTTGAGATTATACATTATGCATCATAATTTTATGATCTAATCTTGTGTATTCCATCCTTTAGAAATAGTGTCTTGTAGATGGAATGGGAATCATGGAAATGCACATAATCCAAAGGGAAAGTATAACCATCTCATTGATAATAATAAGCCAATATTTAGAAGGTATCAAGTCTCCCAAAAATTTTAATCATATGAGAACAAAGTATTATGTGATAAAAATATAAATAAATAATTCATTAATTGTTTTTGATTTCGATGTAAATATGAGAACAAACTTACTACTAGGATAAAGAAAATAAGAGAAAGAACTTTTTTCCCACATTTAATAATTATGAAAAGAAACACCCAGGAACCTTCAAAAAGGGATCGGAGTTTTATTCAAGTATGTAGAGAAGGCCCCTTATTATTATGATATAAAGGGTAAGAAAATGGTTTATAAAGTAATATTCTTACACTTCAAAGTGATGTGACACTACACAAATCAAAGTCCATATCATTAAAGGAATACACCCCAAATAAGGATAATATATTGTAGTCAATCTTATGCTACTAAAAATGATGAATAGGAATGAATAATACGATTATGCATGGATTAATTAATTATATCATTTGAGTACTTAATCAATGACATACTGATCAAAATAATTATCGAACAAATAATGATTTTACTACATCAAATATTGTTTATATATTTATAGGCATTCATTTTTTCATTAAGGATTTATAAGTATCAAAGTATTCATATATTTTATTAGTGGTATTAAGATATATATTATGTTTTGAGAATCTAATGTTATGAGTATTTTGAAAATTTATTGGCCTTATCTATAATTTTTTTTTTGAATGTGGAAATACATGTTTTCAACATAATTATTTTTACTATGTTAAGGTAACTACATATGTAATGGATTAAGATAACCATTTCATATTATTTATTATGGTTAATATATGATTTATCATTTTGGATAACTTAAGATAAAATATTTTTGTTTTAGTAAAAATATAAAATTTAATGGAATGACTAATGAATCGTATGATTCTTTAAAGTGATTTATTTATGAAATATTCAACTTGAATGTCTATTTACTGGTGTGAGAGATGAAGTTAAAATAGTTCGATGCACAACCAAAGGTTAAGATCATTCTTATAACATGGAATGAAATAAATTTAGATTGTTTTCTCAAGTTATTATATTGATATAAATATTATCTATCTAGTATATGAAATGAATTTGGAATGAAAATTATATTCATTTAGTTTTCTTACAGTGAAATAAATTTCTCTTTAACACATCATAGATTTATGATTTAGTGATGGTAGTCATTCTAATGACCTTGTTCCTCGACACTATCCATCAGAACCTAATAGTTTTATTTCTCTTCCATGTCTATTTTTCACATTCCACTAATGTGATAAAATTAAATGCCTAATTTTTTGGTGACTTTTTCATTTTCTTGTCCCTCTTATTAAGAAGATGTTTTATTAACCCTATTTCTGATTTTGGCATCCCACAAATGAATTTTCAAGAATGGAATTTTCATTTTCTTAATGCAATTTAAAATTTTTAGTAAATAATTTATTGATAGAGGGTACAATTAAACACCCCAATATTTTTGGGTACATATCTTTTA
Organism: Viscum album; assembly: GCA_963277665.1. Lineage (NCBI taxonomy): Eukaryota > Viridiplantae > Streptophyta > Magnoliopsida > Santalales > Viscaceae > Viscum > Viscum album. The sequence goes on from OY728146.1 coordinate 931,276,648, forward strand.
AAATTTAATCTCTTTGATAGCTTATGTTACTTACATCACCAATCTTAAACAAACTACAATATACTATTAATATTATTATTTTAAATGAAATTGAGTCGTAGAATCTAAATTAGTGGTTATTGTTTTGGAATGGATTTTAAACGACCAATGGTTTCGTATCCAACGATACGTGGAACTGCTTTCCAAAGGTAGGAATTCGTTGGGAAATTTGGCCAGTGACATATAATAACTCACATTGGTCGAGGGGATGGGATGTTGGGATCATTGGACCCTTTTGGGGGAATTATTTCTTGTTCTGGGACTCTCTTAAATATTTAAGACGTATTTATATATTCGTGAATCATTGGTTTATACCCAAGAATAGTATCCACGGATTACTTCTGGTTGGAAATGGTCAGTTGGACGCATGTTTTCGGAATCATTTATGCTCAAGGTTTACCATCCCTCATTGGATTAATGACCCCGAGGAGTTTGGACTCATTGAGACGGCACTAGTAGTGGTGCGGTGAACTGATGTGAAGATTGTTGGATCGACCGGTTGTTGGTCTTGAATCTCAGGGAGGCTTCCCACGTACCCTGCCTAGGAGACATGGATCAAAGTCCACGTAGTTCGAATTAGCTTGGGACTTACACTATGAGGAGGCCCGTAGTAATAGATTAGGTCTTACACTCTAAGGAGGCCCATAGTAATAGATTGGGGCTTACACTCTAAAGAGGCCCAAGATAATGGATTGGGGCCTACAATCTGAGGAGGCTCATAGTAATAGATTGGGGCTTACACTCTGAAGAGGCCCATGGTGTGGAATGGGGCTTACACTTAGAGGAGGCCCATAGTAATAGATTGGGTCTTACACTATGAGGAGGCCCATAGTAATATATTGGTGCTTACACTCTAAGGAGGCCCATGATTAGATGTCATGGTCGATGCTTACTCTAATCCCACGTGAGTCATGCTTGGTGTCAGAAACAAGAAGCAGTACGGACCAGATGACCGCGTCGCGAAAGGTGCGTCCTTCAGAAGTGGAGTGGGGAATACGCATAAAAGCGGCCCATAAATTCGGGGCTTACTCTGGGATGGATTCCCATGGCGACAAAGCGCAGCGGGAGATGGACTTCGCCCCAAAGTGGTATGGAGAAACACCCTTCCCCACTACGCCCTTCCTTGTCCATGGACGTTTGGTAGTACAGAGGTACATGGTGGATTCCTTATGATGGGTATCCTGCCACACCCTGGAGAGGGGAGAAGTGCCCCAGTCCTAATGAGTGGAGGGGCAGAAAGGGGGTTCTCAGGCTCGGACTCCGCATTTTCGTGGGAATGTGAACCCAAGAATGTTTCAGAAATATTCTCAAGGGCCGGAGCAACCCCTTCTCCCCGTCTTGCCGTGTGTATGTGAACTCAAAATGGAGCACTGATGAGCCTGAAGGTTACATCACATGGGTCTGGTGGCTCTGGTGGAGGCCTCGGCTCAGGGCCGATGAATGGGCCAATGAGGGAGCTACGGAGGATCAGGCAGGATTGGGATGATTTTATCTGTCTCGGGGAACAGGAACTCTAAAGGATTTTGTGGGCCACATTGGTGTATGAGTAGTGGAACCCTTCACGTAGGGAGGTGATACTCGGCTGGAGAGGCTCTCCGCGAACCAGGGTGGTTCGTAGACTGATGGGCATCCCGCGAACCAGGATGGTTTGCGGCTTGGTGGGAATCCTGTGAACCAGGGTGGTTCGCAGCTTCAGGTCTTGCCCGCATACTAGGTTGGTACGTGGAGGGATCCATGCGATCAGCGGTGGCTGAGGGCCGCGCCGGTTGGGGGTTCGTCGGTCGGGGCTTCGCCCGCGTTGGAGGGTGCTACGCGGTGCAACGGATCGAAAAAGGGGTTTAAAATCCCTGGTCCGCCAGGAGTGCATCCGCGGAGGGTCTATGGTTCACAGTTTTCATTTCTTTGTTATTTTAAGTTTGTGTTTCACCAAGTTATTATTCGTTTTCTGCTCCTTATTAATTCTCTCCCAGCTTCATACCTGTTCTGGTTCGCGAACTGGAACTTCGCTGTTTGCGAAATCCTACACTCCTTCCTTTGAAATCCTCCACCTGAATCTGGTCGATCTCTTCAATTCCTCATCTTCCTCTTCCCCCTATGTCCCCTTTTATAGAGTGGGTAAAGAGATGTATCTATGGTCATGTAGCACCTTTTGTGGAGGCCCATGATCGGAGACCCGGTTTACGGATGAATTGGTCAATCCGCAACTCGTGGGGGGGGGCATTGAACGCATCTCCCCTATGAACCAAATCTACCTCAGGGAGTGCTTCACAGCCGTGCAGGGTTCCACCTTCATTTTGCGAATGACAGCGGATGCGGCCTGGTCCGGTCAACATGGTCCACTACTGGGGCGGTTCATGACGGTGAACCAGGTTGGTGCCTGTCCTACTTCGCGCCCACCGAGGGATTCTGCCTCCATTCCGCGAATGAAAGCAGTCCGCAGAGGGGGTGCTCCACAGAACCGGCTGCAACCTATTATCATTGGACCGGTTTGCGGAGCGGTTCGGCTTGTGCCTTACTTTGAGTATTCTCCACACTTTTCCCCAATTAATTGGGGGGAAATTGGGTAGAATATCCCTTGGATTAAAGGGTATTTTCATTCTTCCTTTGAGGATTTTTAGGACCCTACAAATTCCCCCCATCGGAATGGGGTCTAATCGAAATGAATAGGAGGCCATTACGATGTAGAGTGGTCCTGAAAATTGATGATTGATTGGACAATGCCCTAAATTTTGCCTAATCCAAGGGACTTAGTGAGCACAGTTTGACTATTGTTAGGGTTTTGTAGAAGAACCCCACTAACTTTTTCCCTTTTCTTCTAATACCCTAATTTTTCATGGGCCCATTTGGTGTGGACCCAGCAGGTATGGCCCGACTTTGGATTAGGTTTCCCTTTTCGAGGTTTCGTCCTAACAAGCATTGTGCCTCTTTTTGTGTGCAATTTAATGTCTCGCTGACAAGACTATCATTACTGATGTTTTAGGTCGAACAACATTGACCATGTATGGTGGGGGAAGGCCCCAATGAGGTTTGGTTGATTAAAATATGTCTCAATACCCTTCAGACCCACGTCGGGGGAGCATATGTATATTTGAATGACATGCAGGGCATTTCTCAAGGCATGGGGGTCGTACCGGCGTGGAGAGGCAGGAAGAGCATCGCCTAAGGATATATTTCCTTTGGTAGACGGTCCAGGGGCAATCAATATGCAGTGCCACTAAGGTAATGGTATGCATAGTCATGAAAAGTTGTCCTAAAGTCAATGACTCTTCATTTCTGATGGCCTAAGCACTTCATGGAAGTCCGACATTTGGAAACCACCGTGGGTGATTTGGAGAATTATGGAAACCACTTGGGATGGCTCAGAAAGGGTATGTGACGTCTGAAAAGGGTTTGAGGACATCTATATTAATCAGGATTGTGGACTTAGGGTCCTTTCCCTACGCATTTATCTAGAGTAAAGGATGGTTGGATCTTGGCGCAGTTTAAAGTCATGCAGCTGGGACATTCTTCAAAGTGGAATGGATTCTCCTGGTTCTCGGTAATCTCGTCATAGACATTCCACCATATTTAGGTAGGGTTGTGAAAGAGGCTGGTAAACTGTAGCTCAGAGGGTTTTCGAATCCCGGGATATAAATGGGGGCTTAATGGCCAAGAGGCGTACAGAGAGAAGCATTTCCCAAGGAAATCTTGCCTTTAGTAGATGAGCCAGGGGCGATCAATATACAGAGCTGATGAGGTCATGGTATTCATAGTCATGCAAATGTGTCCTTGGGTCAATGATTACATTCTCCCAACAGCTGAGAATCTTTAAAGTAGTTTGTGATTCGGGACCACCAGGGGTGGTTTATGGGAGTTCGGCTCTTTCGGAGTATAAATTATGGTTTATGAGGAGAGGGTGCCTGGATACGGGAGAAATAACTATGCTAAATTTCCCGAGAATGGGTGAAGTCATTTCTTATCACATTGGTGTGAGTGGGTGTTTTGTGCAGGTCTGACCCATGCACTGAGGGAGATAGAAAATCCTCCATTCCTTACTAAACCCATGATAGGTTTGGCCATGCAGTTTAACTTCATGCAGTATGGATAGCTTCTGTGTAGCTTAACGTCATGCGGTAAAGGCGAGGAGCATTATTAAAGGATGTTTTGAAGTTTATCGTCATGCAGGGAGGACGGTGTAATTTTTAAACTAGTGAAAATGTTTGTAGTTTGAGGCAATTTCCTGAATGTTTAAAGCTTGGCCTTTGCATATTTATGCCAAGCGGTCAAGATTTCTTGTGCAGTTTAACGTCATGCGGTAAGGACATAGTTAAAAAGGATTCTCTTGATCAGAATGTAACTGGGCTTGAACACCTAAGAATACCCCAGACGTGGAGAGGGGTTGAGGGTGTGAATTGTAGTTCTGAGACTTCATGGATCAGGGGAAATGATATGAGGAATCTGAGTCCAGTAAGCGTACGAAGCTAGGAAGAGTGTCGCCTGAAGAAATCTTGCATTTGGTAGATGAGACAGGGGCTATCAATATGCAGATCCACTGAGGAAATTGTATGAATAGTCATGAAAAGGTCTCTATGGGTCAATGACTTTCCACTTATGATGGCTGTGAATGGTTATGAGGATCCACAATTTTTCGGGCCATCAATTCTGCTATCTGGTAAGAAAATGTCTAGACATGTCGGGAATATTCATCCCTGGTTGCTGTTAAATCTTAGAGAGCTCCCTATGCTAATTTATCTTGCATGGGGGGGGGCGCCTTCACTCCATGCAGTTTAACGTCGTGCAACAAGGATGAAGTACTCCTAGTTTAGCGGTCATAAAGCTCAGACCATTGGGTGGCTATTGTTGCAGTCACTCGAAGGATAACTAAGTTACCATGCTCCGATATACTCCGAACAGGGTGGGGGATGAATGTTGTAAACTAAAACTCTGAGGTTTCCTAGATTGTGAGATTTTTTGTGGGGGATCTGAGGCAGATAAGCGTATGGAGCTAGGAAGAGTATTGTCCAAGGAAATATTGGCTTTGGTAGACGAGCCAGGGGATATCAATTTGCAGAGCCGCTGGGGGCATGGTATGCATAGTCATGAAAAGGTGTCCCTGGGTCGATTACTTTCCACTTCAGATGTCCATGAATGATTATGAAAACCCAAGATTTCTCACAGTACAGAGTTCGGAATATTGAGATAATGGTGTCTGGTCATACAAGAAACATCTTCCCTGCAATTGTCCATTGAATCAAAGTAGCCTAGTCGTGGATTGATGTTCGTAGATGCAGGTCGTCATGTGAACCACAGATGGATACATAGGCTTAACAGGTAGGGATACCCTGGCAATGTTTGGATGTAAAAAAATGGGGTGATCATGTAAACCACTGCACCACATATTTCTAGATCGGGAGATATGATGTGGGGGCTCTAAGGCCTGTAGCCGTATGGAGCTAGGAAGAGTATCTCTAGAGGAAATCTTTCCTTTGGTAGACGGGCCAGGGGATATCAATATGCAGAGCTCCTAAGGGCATGATATGCATAGTCATGCAAAGATGTCCATGGGTCGATCAGTTTCCACTTATGATGGACGTGAATGGTTATGAAGATCTATAATTATCCGGGTCGTGGAATCTGATGTATGGAGAATATGAATCCAAATGCGCAAGGAGTATTTCCATCTCGTTTTTCCATAAATCTTGGGTGGGTCAAAACAAAGTCCATTTAGTTTAACTTTGTTCGGTGATGACGAGGAATACACCCTGTGCAGGTCTGGTACGTACATGGGGGAAAAAGACATTTTTAACCTCTTATCCGTGTTGTTTAACGTCGTGCGGTGGGGATGAAGAGTACACCCCGTGCAAGTCTGGTCCACACATGGGGGAAAAGGTCATTTTTATCTTTCATTTGGGCATGGTTGGGCCAGGGTGGGGGGCCCTGGTGTCACTATGTATCCTATGAGGGCAAGAATCAATCCACACGTAGTTCTTTCCTGAATACGCCCCGTGCAGGTCTGGTCCTAACACAGGTGGAAGGGGGAATTTTTTTTTCAAAATGGATGGGCCAGGATAAAGAGTCCAGGCGTCACTACATATCCTGGAAGGGAATGAATCAAGCCTCATGTAGTTATTTTCAAAATACGCCTCATGCAGGTCTGGTCCTAACACGGGGGGAAGGGGAATTTTTTTCAAAATGGATGGACCAGTATACAGAGTCCGGGCATCACTACGTATCCTGGAAGGGAATGAATCATGCCTCACATAGTTCTTTTAATGGAGTACACCCCGTGCAGTTCTGGTCCATGCACGGGGGAAAGGGGAATTTTGGGAAACTCCTATTTGAAGGGGTGGTTGGGCCAGGGTAGGGGATCCCGATGTCGCTTCATATCCTGCAAAGGAAGGAATTAAGATGTACGTAGTTCTCAGTTAAATACACCATGGGTCGGTCTGGTCCACACACGGGAGGAAGGGGGAGATTTTAACTTTTATTTGAGGGGTGGTTGGGCTAGGGTAGGGGATCCTAGCGTCGCTACGTATCCTGCGAAGGCAGGAATCATGCCGTACGTAGTTCTCTGAAAGGAGTACACCCCGTGCAGGTCTTGTCCATACTCGTGGGAAGGGGACATTTTTTTTATTCCATTTGGGAGTGGCTGGGCCAGGGTTTGGGATATTGGCATTGCTGCGTATCCTGCGAAGGCAAAAATCAAGCCGTAAATAGTTCTCTGAAATGAGTACACCTTGCGTAGGTCTAGAAAATACACGGGGGAAGGGGCCATTTTTATTATTCCATTTGGGAGTGGCTGGGACAGGGTAGGGGATCCCGGCATCGCTACGTATCCTGCAAAGGCAGGAATCAAGCCGTATGTAGTTCTCTTAAAGTCAATATACCTCGTGAAGGTCTGGTCCATACACAGGGGAAGAGGTAATTTTTAGAACAATTTTATCCATGCAGTTTAACATCATGCGGTAAGGACAAGGAATACAGCCCGTGTAGGACCGGTTCGTACACGGGGGAAAAATGGAATTTTTAAATCTACTTTGGGGATGGATGGGCCAGGATTGGGGACCCTGGCGTCTCTACATATCCTGTGAAGGCAGGAATCAAGCCACATGTAGTTCTCTGAGATCCATGTAGTTTAACGTCATGCAGTGAGGATGGGATACTCTTAGTTTAGGGTCATAGAGTTTGGACCGTTGAGTGCTTGGCAGTTTAACGTCATGAAGCTCGGACTATGACTGGTTTTAGTTATACTGGTGCAGATGAAATACTCTTATTTTAGGGTCATAGAGCTTGGACTGTTGGGTGCTTGGCATTTTAACGTCCTGCAGCTCAGACGATCACTTCTTTTAGTTATACCGGTGCGAACGAAATACTCATATTTTAGGGTCATAGTGCTTGGATCATTGGGTGCTTGGCAGTTTAAAGTCATGTATCTCGGACAATAACTTCTTTTAGTTATCTATGCAAAATACTTTTTCAGGAATCTTGCATTTGTAGGAGCATTGGTGAACTTTCCATCCATAGAGATCAGGGCATATTCTCTGTTGGAGTAGACCTTGTGTATAACATATGGTCCCTCCCACTTGGGCTCCATCATTGGAGGTTTCTTTCCAGCTATCATTGGGGTCCGGAGGACCAGCACCAATTCTCCTTCCAAGAAAGACCGAAGACGGACATTTTTAATGAAGACTTGTGCAATCCAGATCTGGTATACATACAGATGGTGCAATGTGTGCAACCGTTTCTCGTCTAGCTGTTCCAATTAACCTAGTTGATTTTCCGACTGCTCATCGTCAGATAATCAGTCACAAATGGCGACACGGAGTGAGGGAAATTGGAGCTCAATGTGTAGAACCACTTCTATTCGGTATACTAATGATTACAGAGTATCCCGAGTAGCGGTACAGATTGTGGTTCGGTAGTCCCACAATGCATGGAGGAGTTTATCCGGCCACGACTTCTTTTCTTTGTCCACCGTTTTTTGGAGAATGTTGTACAGGGTCTTGTTGAAATCCTATATCTATATGTTGGCTACATCATGGTAGCGGGATGAGTGCATAGCCTTGATACCATACTCTGGGTATAGTTTCTCCAATTTACGAGAGCAGATGTTGATGTCGTTATCTGTCAGTATGGTATGAGGGACACCAAATCTGGTGATGATATGGGTTTTCACATAGTTGACAATGTTTCTATCCCCGACATCCTTAAGGGGTACAGCTTCTGTCCATTTGGAAAAGAAGTCGGTTGTCATGAGGATATACTTCAGTTGTTTGGCTATGGCAGGAGGATATGGTCCCACGACATCCATTCCCTAGATGGCAAATGGATTGGAGTACTTAGCCTGATGAAGTAACTACTGGGGTTGGGGTATAAATTTGGCATGAATTTGGCATGAGTGTAATTTTGTGGTAAAGCGCTCGCAATCTCGTGCCATTGTGTGCCAATAGTACCCAAGCCTTTGGACCTAATGGGAAAGCTTGGACCCTTGTTGATGTGCTCCACATACTCCGACATGCACATCAGTCATGATGGTGGCAGTTTCTTATCCATCAATGCATCTAAGGAGTATTATGTAAAGGCCTCGTTTGTAAAGGACCTCTTGCTGACCCGCGTTGCCATATAGGACAAAGTTGATTGTCCTTATCCGTATTTTCTCTCGTTCAGACCTGTCTAATGGAATTTCTCCCCTTTGAAGGTAGTTTGCAATGGGTGTCATCCAGCCGATGGCAGGAGCATATGGATCTGGGACAGGACTGACTTCGTTGATCTCTTTCATCTTGTCCTGAACAAACGACTAGTCTATTCTGCGGTGATCAATACTGATGACTATTTCATCCTAGTCTAGGTCGGCTAGGGATGTGGCTGCATTGGCTAATTCATCGGCATGGGCATTCTCAGACCGTGTAATATAGGTCAAGGTCGGTTCTGTGGAGAATTCCTCCATTAACCCTCGTACATGGTCAAATAGGGGAATAAACTCCTCCTTTTTTATAGAATAGTCATTGTTGACTTGATTGATGACTAGTTCCAAGTCGCCTTTGACCTTAAGGTTATGTAATTGTGCTTGGAGTGCGAGCTTTATACCTGCAATGAGGGCTTGATATTCCTCTTCATTGTTTGTAAATACTTCTGACAGGACGAAGGAATATGGAAAAACTGCCTTTTCCGAGGACATTAGTATTATCCCCAAGACCACCTTGTTAAATTTGGGATCTTCCACCCTTTTCCTAGTTGGGATTTGGGAGGCGCCGTCGAAGTACATTCCCTATGTTGGGATATTTTCTTGAACCGTGAAGATGTCTTCATCGGGAAGCTCAACGTCCGGTACAGCAGTCCCTGTTGAAGGGTGCTCTGCCAGAAAATCTGTTATCGCCTGCCATTTGATGGCTTTCTGAGGTACAAACCTGATGTCAAACTGTATCAGGATGACTTCCCATCGGAATAGGCACCCTGTCAGCATCGGGTTGCTGAGGATGTACTTGACCAGGTTATTACGCGACACCAAGTGGAATTCATGATGCTGCAGATAGTGTTTCAACTTTTTAACTTCGAAGACCAGGGCCAAACAACTCTTCTCGATGTTTGAGTATCAAGTTTCAGCATCAATCATGGTTCTACTGAGGTAGTAGAGATTATTTTCACTGCTGGTGTCATTTTTCTGCGCGAGGAAGGCTCCTAGCGATAACACTAGGGTCTTCACGTATATGACGAGGGGTCTTCCTTCAATGGGGGTGCATGAGCATCATTAGGCTTAAGATATACTTTTTTAGGCTTTCTAACTCCTTTTTCCAGTTATCTATCCATTGGTACGTAACTCCCTTCTTCATTAACCTGGTAAAGGGAAAACATTTTCCTGTCAGGTTGGCTATGAATTTCCTGATGTAGGCCAAGTGCCCTTGGAATTCTCTCAACTCGGTGAGATTGCTCGGGGGGTGGCAGGCTGAGAATAGCCTTTGTCTTTTCAGGGTCAACTTCGATGCCATGATGGCGTATGACGAATCCAAGGAATTTTCCCTGAGGTTACCCTGAACGCACACTTCAAGGGGTTCATCTTTAGACTATGTTGACGATGTTTGTTAAAGACGGTCTCAAGATCTGACGGGTGATCTGATCACTGCCTTGACTTAACCACCAATTCATTTACATAACATTCGATGAATCTCCCCAATAATGGTTTAAATATATGATCCATGGCACGTTGATATGTGGTTCCACTATTCTTGAGACCAAGGGGTATGACCCTGTAATAGAATACTCCTTGGGGGGCCCTGAAGGTAGTGGTTTCTTCATCTTCTCGGGCCATCCTGATTTGATTATACCCAGAATAGCCGTCCATGAAGGATATACCCTCGTACCCAGCCATTAAATCGATTAATAACTCGGTGATCGGGACCGAGAAATCATATTTCGGGAAATGCAGATTGAGGTCTTTGAAATCGATACAAATGTAGATATTTCCGTTCTTTTTCTTGATAGGGATGATGTTGGCCAACCAGATTGGGTATTGACTCTCCCGAATCTGTAATTCTTTAATGATATTATCGACGTCAGCCTCTATTTTTGCAGTATGTGAGGGGTGTGTCTTTCTGGCGGCCTATTTATAGCCCTGGTGGTCTTCTGGCAGACCTAGGTGATGCGTCGCCACTTCGGGATCGAGTCCCAGAATTTATATGTAATTCTAGTCAAAGACATCTCGGTGTCGTCTCAAGAAGGTGGTATATACCTCATGCTCCTCAGGGGACATGGCTCCACTAATGAGAGTGGGCCTCAGTTCTTCATCGGTACCCAGGTTTATTTCCCTGAGCTCGTCCACTGTGGTGGAGATACCTTCCTCAAATGCGGGAGGTGCATCCCTGATTCTTCTTCCAAATCCTCATCTTCTTGATCCGGTGAGGGAATATACCTTGACTCGGGCTCCTAGGAGTCCGGAGGTGTGGCATTTTGGGTGTCCTCACTCAAGTATTCATCCCCATATTGAGAGTTTTCAGACGTTCCCGCAATGTCACGTTCGGTCATTATGGATGAAGTCTTGAGGACAGCTATGTGTGTGTCTAGTCTTGAACCCCTGCTCTCAATATAGTTGATGGTCAGCACATAGTCTCTGCCAAGATATTTGTGGGGGTCGTCAGGAACCATTTCTAGACCATTTGGAGTGGAGATCTGGTCGATACCATCGAGTGAAGGATTCTTTTTTATTTTTCTCATAAAACCTAGCGTCAATGTATTGTGACTCAGAGAGCTCAAAAGGGGCCTTGTCAGCATGCAATGTCCCAATTTTTCCATTGATGCAATATTTAATACACTAGTGGTAGGATGAAGGAACGACCATGTTCTTATAGAGCCATGACCTTCCCAGCAGGGCATTTAATGTTGTGTTTCAACAAACCACCAAGAATTCTGAATAGGCCAAAAGGTCTTCGAAATGGGTCTTTAGCTGATTTGTCACATTGGCTTGTGCTCACTCTGGTTGTAACCTAGCAGAGTTGTGGCTGAGGGTATTAAATCACCCTCTCTGAATCCCAACATGAGGAGTGTCCGTAGGGGAAGGAGGTTAACTCCAGAGCCGTTGTCAATAAATACTTTGAGGATATCAACATCATCTATTATTCCAGACACATATAATGGTTTGATGTGTCCCTGCATGATGGAATCTTCATCTAGATCAGTGAAGGAAATCATTTCATTGCATTCAGCCGAGCCAGACTTCGTCCGATAAATCTCAGAAGCAGCTACTTCGGCATGAAACTCCTGGGGGCTGAGCAAGGATTCTCTAAGTGCCTCCCTGAGGTCGGCTGACAAACACAGGGCGTCTAGAATCGACAGTTTGGCTGGTACCGATGCCAGCTGCTTAAGGATGTCGTATTTCTATTCCAGCATTTGATGCTTATTCATTGGTGGGAGAGTTTTAGTGGACAGCTTGGGAGTTGGAATACGTGATGAGGAGGGACCGGCTGCGGGGTCGGATGTCAATTGTGTCCCCACGATTTGGGGATTCATCCTGGTCGGTCTATATGTACACACTAGGTGGATGGACACTTGTTCCTCTTCTGATGGGTACCGTAGAATGATGGGGGCAGAGCGGCCACTTGTGGAGGTGAATGGATGTTCTTTCTCATGCTGAGTCTGTTGAAGGGCTCTCCCACAGGTTTCTGAGATATTAACGGTTCGGGATGAGTTCCAACCGTAGGGTTGGTTTCGACTGAGACTGCGCCTTCCCTGATATCCCCTTCCTCTGTGATTCCTCGTCTTGACTCCTCGTATTGGGAGGTCGGGTTCATAACCATAACCTTCGTTGGGAACGATTCCATAAGATGGATGAAGTTTATGGAACCAAATATTGGTTCTTCATCCTCTGACAGTTCAACCTGGTCGGTTGTCCTTGATGGTGTTGTTTGGTGGGTCGATGCATGTGGAACCAAATTCAAGGGCTGGAAATATGACAGTGTTGGGGCAAACTTTGGCCCTGTCACTGACTTCTCCTCTTGCGCGTGTCTCCTTATTCTTTGATTACACCTGGATGACCGGCTCGTAGAGGGTTTTGAGGATGATATTGTCAGTTGTGCGGCATCAGGGACTTCTTCGTGTTTCCTCAGATCCAGGAGGAGGATCAAGATACAATTCATGGAAGCGATGAAGTAGCCGCAGACTTGGTCCTCTCGGAATGAGTATACTTTATGTCGTGGTTCCTCAAATTGGTTCTGCTTCGCCCTTTTCTGATCGTCCCACCTAGGCGGAGTCGGTCGCTGATCTACAGGGGGCCCTTGAAAATTTGATGGAGGCCTGAGTGGTGGAGCAGGCACATGGGCTGGCTTGATCATGACAATGGACACTTTAGCTATAAATGTTCTCTTTGCAGGAGGCTGCGAGGCTATTCGGGAATTCAAATTGGTCCACTACTGTGAGTCCTCGATTCTCAGGGAAATGACTGAGAGATGACGGAAGCCAGTGCTGCACTCCACTGGTATGAGCGGAGTTCGCATCTCATCTTGAAGATTGTCGATGAATATGGAATGCAACTCATCTTGAGGAATTGTCCTGTTCAGATAGTAGGTCAAACCTTTCCATCTAGCGATGAAATATAAAACCCTCTTGTTCTCCCTCTGTTTTTTGTTCATGAGGTTGATGACCTTTGTCTTGGGAAAAGTCGAGGTGAAGTGGAACAAGAACTACTACCGAAGTTCCTCCCATATTTTTATTGACTGGTCTTGTAGACCTGTATACCAGGTAAAGGTGGATCCTTGCAAGGTCCGTACGAATCATCTGAGTTTCACTGCTTCTTGTTGTTCCAGGGTTCCCATAATAGGGTCTCAATAAGACGCGTAGTGCTTCAAATAATGTTCGTGATCGACAGATCCATTGAAAATAGGGAATAAAGGGCTCCCAAAATTGGGTGGAGGTGGTGTGTTGCTCACCCAATCTCGGTTAGGCTTCCGCTCTGGTTTTATCAGAGCACGCCGACCATCCATTTCTTCCAATTGAGCAGTCAGTTCTTTGATGGTGCTGGTGAGTCCCTGGTTTACATCCTGTTGGGCCCGGTCCTGGGAAGGTGTAGCCCGAGGCATTTCTTGAGGATCCAGCTCGGTTGGCACCAGGGGTGCATGTGCCATTTGTGACACCTTCGTAGGGTTCAGACGTACTCTCTCTGGTTGCTTCCTTAGTGGAGGGGAGTCTTGGTATTCATCCAGATCCATATTTAGATAGTTGGACGGGCCGGGCGCCTCGTTGGGCGGGAGCCCTGACCGTGCTTCATTTATCGGGGTAAACCTCAGTCTTTGAGGTGCACTTACTGGGAATGAATAATGTGGCTTCTCTTGGGATGTGCATTCAATAAGATGGTTCCTCTATAGTAGCTCGATGTTAAGATGACTCAAGTTTTTCATTTCCTCTTCCTATCGAGCGAATCTCTCTTCAAGCGTAAGTGGCTCGTTTTTATCTAGATAAAGAGGCAGGTTTAGGGTAACCGGTCCCTTGTTCTTATCCTTATTGGAAGCGTGCAGGGCCAGCAGAGGAAGGCTAGCTGAAGGGGTGGCCATATTTAGGGCGGCCCTCTAGTTCCGGTTGTGCACACCGTGTGGTTCGTTGTGAGTCACAGCCTGATCGGAACCATCATCTCCCGATCCATCCGTATTTTCATCATCTTAGGTGCTACCTGTGGGGTTAGCCTCTATGGAATTGATGGATGCGTATCGCAGGGCGTAAAGGATTTCATCTTCCAACTATAAAAAGGATCTCTCATGCCTTTTACTTGTCTTCCCTCTCCTGTCCCGGGATTTCTTTCAGGCTCCTTGACGAAGGGTGACGCGAAGAGTTCTCTTATGTGATCTTACGGTATGCCTCCCTTTCAGAGGGGATGATGATTCAAACGATGGGATGGGAAAGGATCCTTCTCTTATGACATTCCTCCCTAGACAAGAGAATAATGATTGTCGTGGGAGAGGTTGTTATCAAGGAGGTAATAATTCCCCCAGCCCCGAGGGATGGGGTTGGCTCCATTCATTGGACGTCGAGTCTCTTCCCATTTTTATTTGTCTTACGGGGGCATTTGTTGTTGAAAAAACCCCCAGCCCTGCAGGCTGGGGTTGACCCTAGATTGCAGTGGTGGGTGCTACTATCGCTACCTGCCTGATCTTGTGTGCCCCCATTCGGGGGTGAACTTGGTTTGGTTCCGAGTGCCTCTGGGAATCAATCCATTTTAGGGAGGAAGGAATTGATCGTTGATTTGCCTCTCTTAGGCGAGAGGCCTATTGTATTCTCTCGGTGGCCAGATTCAAAAGTTCATAAATTGATTGTTCCCATCGGGCCTGATGCTTTTGGGACTTAACCAAGGCCTAACTCTGTTGGGTGTGTTTCCTTTTGCGAACAGGGAGACCACTCGATTGTTTTCTTGATGTGATGACGTCTCAAGATACCATGCCGAATGAGTTCTTCTAGGCGAGGAGCGGGGTGAAATGCAGAGCTCCATGTTCTCCCCATCCCATGATATGGAATCTTATTGGGGCGTCACCGATAAGGTGGCACAACTGGTGTAGCGCAAGGAGGCAGGCTATCTCCATGTTTCCTTTACGCCTCTCGGGTATCTGTTGTCATGCCGAAGGAAGATCTTCCAGGTCGATGTGACGCAGGAGGTCTTCAATTATCTTGACATGGTCTACATACCAGTCGTAGGGCAGAAAGCGTGATTTCAGTCGGAAGAGGGTTGTACATATATTATGGAGGATGTCGTGCATGCATTCTTCCAACAACTTTCTAGGTACGTCGAACTGAGAGGTGGTCGTGGGCCAAAAAAACTAGTATATCATCCTTGGCCAGTCGTTTCCTCAGGTGAAACATGTCATCATACTCCTTAACTAGTGATTCCTCTACCTGGTCAGCTGAACTGAGATGCTCGTCGATAGGGTGGTCAGAGGCAGTGGGACCGGTAGGTGTTGAATTGTCACGTGGGCGATTCTGGGGTGGTTCTGACAAAGAACGTGGCCCCGGAACATCTCCCGATTGAAGAAGGATGTCGTTGGAGACTAGATGGTAATCTGACATGCTCGATCCCATCCTTTATGAGTGCCTCGGCATAGGAGGGATATTCTGTGCTTTATTCAGCAGAGGGAGGACATTACTGTCAATATGATATGTCATTACAGGGAGGACCTTCACAATGGCGGCCATAATGGTGAGGACGGCCACTACTGCATGACGTCTCACAGCATAGAGGACCTTTACCATGCATACCCTAGGGAGGACCTTCAAGGCACGTCGCAGTAAGGGGAGGACTTTCTGGCTGCGTAGCATTGTTATGGGGAGGGCCTTCGCAACAACTGCCATCATGGTGAAGATGACCATCATGGTTTGACGTTCAATGTGTATCCTCGGGAGGACCTTCAAGACACACTGTGACATGGTGAGGACCTTCTTGTTGCTTGGGCCCACTGCGGGGAGGACCTCTGCAATGGTGGCGGTGGTGGCATGGACTACCATCACAACTTCTGTAATGGTGAGGACTACCATTACAACTTATGTAGGGCGAATAACATCGGGATAAATCCTAGTGAGGGCCTTCAGAATGTACCGCAATGAGGGGAGGGACTTCTCGTTGCTTGACAACTCTATGGGGAGTACCTACATTATCATGGTGGCAAGTACTACCACCGTGATCTGATGCCTGGATGTGCTGAGTGTCGTTGCAACGTGACCCCTGTGGAGGACCTTCAGGGTAGGCCACGACAAGGGGAGGGCCTTCTTGTTATGATGAGACGTCACTACGGGGTAGGCCTCCACAGTTGCGACTATGATAGTGAGGAATACTATCATAATCTGTGGTCCCACTTCATGGAGAGTGTTTGCAGCGTATACCCTGGGGAGGACTTTCAGGGTAGATGGAAGAAAGTGGTGGAACTTCTTGTTTCTCGATCTTATGGCCACGTGGAGGGTTTCCATGACTCGCATCAAAAGAGTAGCTCTCGTGATCGATCGTTATATGCCTGTGGGGGAGGCCCCCATGGGTGCTCTGGGGAGGACCTTCAAAGCTGGTGGTAGCAACTTTGTGAGGAGGACCTTCACAACTTCTACTACCGCTCACATAATATGGTAATGTGTGGGCAGGGTTCTGAGCCTTCGATATGCGCATAACGGCGTTGGGAACCCCAACTTACACCAGAGCCGAGTCATGAACCCGCTCTTTTTTTTCGGCTACTTTTAGCGCGTTCGGGGCGCCTTCTTGTGGGAAGCGGGTACCGTCTACTATTGACAACAACATTCACCTTTGGTCCCCTATCTAATTGGGTATCGTGATGCTTCCAGGATATACCGATGAGAATATTGACTTTTATCAGGTATATATGCCTACTTTGGACAATCCCCTATGATGGACGGGTGTCCCCCAGTTGGAGCGAGTGAAGTTGCTCGATCTGGTTTCCCTTGCATCATGGAATATAGTCAGAGACCCTCCTGGGTGAAAGTAGGGATGTAGATCTCCTCCTAGGCGGCTATATCGTATCTTAGATGATTCACCTCAATTGGGGAGATGGGCTCACGGGACCGAGTCCTCGCAGTTGCAGCTAATGCTATTACACTCTGGAATGTCTGCAAGATATAACCTTGGATCGATACCTGCTCCTCCATCATTTCTAGGATATACAAAGAGACACCTTAGGCTGAAATGGGTATGAAGGCCCATTCCGGTATCGGAGTAGGAATATACTGCTCCGGTCCTCCAGTGGTCAGTGGGTACTGACAATTCTCCTGTGTCGGGGCAGGTGAGCGAATTTTCCCCTAGGTCGGGATATGCCGGTTTATCTCTCGGTTTGCGGCCACATTGGGGTAGAGGAATTTACTTGTATCTGTAGGGAGCTGTCCCTACATATGTTGTTTTCCCACCGTATCGATTCGATGGCCTTTTTGGCAGGGAGATGTGACTGCCTATTAATTGCCGCCACATATGGATGGTGGGCTTTGTTGATCGTCACCACATCGGGATGGTAGGCGTCAAGAGAATCTGCTAGGAATTGGTCTTACAGGCGCTGGGTTGCCACCACATCGGGTTAGTGGGCTTCACGACCCTGGGTAGGGAGAGGTGCATGCCGGGTAGGTGTTGTCCAGTGTGAGAGATGGGATTAACGAAGCTCGACGGGGATGCGCACCTGCTCGTATGAGGCCGCCATGTCTGGATGGCGGGCTTTGGCGGAGCGAACAGGTGTATGTGACTGTTCATGATGTGTCTCCATTACTGGTTAGTGGAGCTCCTCCTCAGGGACAAGGGTGTTGACAGGTCCCCTGTCGTAAGTTTTCCTCCCTCGTCGGGCGGTCCGAGGGGCCAGAACTCGGGGAGCGTGGGCCTGGATCCTCGGAGCGACATCCTCCTTAGCGTGAGATGCAGAATCGCGGTGTAACTGCGATGACGTCTTCCGGAGGGGGACTAAGAGAGGAACCCCCATTCAGCGAGGATGATGTCTTTAGTGTCGACCTCATAAACCTCCCTAAGATAAGGGAGGTATGTGTTGTCTCATTCTGGGTATAGACTCTTGAAATGGTTGGAGACTGCAACAGGGTTCGTCTAGTTCTGTCTTCGCGGCCACTGCTGGGCATGCGACTGGTGGGTCCTGGCGGATTGGATGGCCTGCATGGCCGCCTCCACCATCGGGAGAGTACCGTTCACATGGTACTCTCAGATCAATGCATCTGAGACCCAGCGTTGAAGACGCTGGGTAGTTGACGGGTTCCTCTGTTGGTGAGGAATTCCAGTCATAGCGTAGTTGGAAGCACGTGCTGTGAGTTCCTTCATGACACCATTGGATCGAAGGGAGTTCTTGTGTGGTACTTGTAAAACATTTTAACAAATACAAACAAAAAACCCTTCAAAGCAGCATCTCATGATCCCATGCGTAATTAATGACCTTTCTTGGCCCTCCTTGTGATTATAAAGGGGGAATAGTGTGCGATTAGGTTAAATCTGTCATTCTTGGTTAAAGATTCACGTCGGTTCACCATTTTTTGTTTTGGATCGGTTTTGAAATGCCCAACGGTTCCATATCCGACGATACATGGACCTACTTTCCGAAGGCAGGCATTCTCTGGGCGATTTGGCCAACGACACTTATGAACTCATATTGGTCGAGAGGATGGGAAGTTGGGCTCATCGCACCCTTTTTGGGGGAATTATTGCCTAGGACTCTCTTAAGGATTTAATACGTATTCAAATGTTCGCGAATATTTGTTTTATACCCAAGAAATGTATCCACGGATTACTCTTGGTTGGCAATGGTCAGTTAAACGCATGGGTTCGGAATCATGTATGCCTGAGGTTTTCCATCCCTCGTTGGGTTAATGACCCCGAGGAGTCTGGACTCATTGAGGCGGCACTAGGAGTGGCATGGTGAACCGATGTGAAGACAGTCGGGTTGACAGGTTTTTGGGCATGAACCTCAGGAAGGCTTCCTAGATACCCTTCCTAGGAGACATGGATCAAAGTCTACGTAGTTCGAATTAGTTTGGGTATTACACTCTGAGGAGTCCTGTATTAATAGATCGGGTCTTACACTCTAAGGAGGTCCATAGTAATAGATTGGGGATTACACTCTAAGGTGGCCCATGATAATGGATTGGGGTTTACACTCTAAGGAGGCCCATAGTAATAGATTGGGGCATACACTCTGAGGAGGCCCAAGGTGTGGACTGGGGCTTGCACTCTAAGGAGACCCATAGTAATATATTGGGGATTACACACTAAGGAGGCCCATAGTAATAGATTTGGGATTACACTCTAAGGAGTCCCATGAGAGGATTTCATGGTCGACGCTTATTCTATGCCCACGTGATTCATGCTTTGTGTGAGAAATAAGAGGCAGCGAGGACAAGAAGACCACGTCGTGAAAGGTGCATCCGTGGGAAGTAGAGTGGGGATTACGCATAAGGGCAGCCCATAATGTCGGGGCTTATTCAGGGATGGATGCCCATGGTAACAAAGCGCAGTGGGAGAGGGACTTTTCCCCAAAGAGGGACGGAGCAACACCGTTCCCCACTACGCCCTTCATTGGCCATGATCGTGGGTTTGTATGGAGGTGGATGGGGGCTTCTTTTGATGGGTATCCTGCCATGCCCTGGAGAGGGGAGAAGTGCCCCAGTTCTAATGAGTGGAGGGGTAGAAGGGGGGTTCTCGGGCTCGGACACCGCATTACCATGGGAAAGTGAACCCATGAATATTTCGGAAATCCGCTCAAGGTCCGGAGAAACCACTTCACCCCTGCTTACCATGGGTACGTGAACTCAAAAAGACATGATGATGTGCCTGAAGGATACATCACATGGGTTTGGTATCTCTGGTGGAGGCCTCGGCTCGAGTCTGATGAATGGGCCAATGAGGGAGTTGCAGAGGATCATGCCGGATTGGGAGGATTTTATCTGGCTCAGGGAATGGGAAATCTGAAGGATTTGGTAGGCCACATGGGTGTATGAGGAGTGGTACCCTTCGTGTAGGGAGGTGATATGCACCTGGAGAGGTCTTCCACGATTCAGGGTGGTCCGCGGACTGATGGGAATCCCACGAACCACGGTGGTCCACAACTAGGTGGGCATCCCGCAAACCAGGGTGGTTCGTGGCTTCAGGTTCAGCCTGCATACCAGGTTGGTACGCGGAGGGATCCATGCGAGCAGCAGCGGCTAAGGGCGGCGCCGTTTGGGGGTTCGTCGGTCGGGGCTTCGCCCACATTGGAGGGTGCTACGTGGTGCGACATATCGGAAAAGGGGAAAAACTCCCTGGCCCGCGGGGAGTGCGTCCGCGGAGGGGCCATGGTTCGAGGTTTTTTTTCTTTGTTATTTTAAGTTCGCGGTTCACCAAGTTATTATTCATTTTCGGTTATTTATTAATTAACTCCCATATTCATACCTGTTCTGGTTAATGAACTGGAACTTCGCTGTTTGCCAAATCCTAAGCTCCTTCCTTCGAAATCCTTCCACCCGAATCTGTCCGATCCCACCAAATCATCCTCTTCATCTTACCCCTCGGTCCCCTTTTATAGAGTGGGGAAAGAGACGTATCTACGATCATGGGGAACCTTTTGTGGAGGTCCATGATCAGAAACCCGGTATACAGATGACTTGGTCAATCCGCAACTCGCGGGGGGGCATTGAATGCATCTCCCCCGCGAACCTAATCAACCTCGGGGAGTGCTTCACGACTGCGCAGGGTTCCACCTTCATTTCACGAACAATAGCAGATGCGTCCTGGGCCGGTCGACGTGGTCCGCGGCTGGGGTTGTTCATGATGGTGAACCAGGTTGGCGCCTGTCCTACTTTGCGCCCGCGGAGGGCTTCCGCCTCCATTCCGCGAATGACAGTAGTCTGTGGAGGGGCTGCTCAACAGAACCAACTGCGACCTGTTATCATTGGACCGGTCTATGGACCGGTTCGGCTTGTGCCTCCCATTGAGTATTCTCCACACATTTCCCCAATTCTTTGGGGGAAAATTGGGTATAATCTCCCTTGGATTAAAGGTGATTTTCATTCTTCCTTTTCAGATTTTTCAGGACCCTACATCTACGAATAGTATTAACTATATTATGTATATATATTATTGATTTCATTGGTTACCAATTAGTTATAAATAAATATATAAATAAATTTAATATAAACAAAATTTCTTTTATAAAAAAATTTAAATGTGCACAAGTGTGTTTTATTCTAATAAAATATACAAATTGTAATTTATTGATTATATTGATTATATATATATAATATTATATCTAATTTTTAAAATCAATCCTATTTATTTTATACCCAATAATAACAAATAAATTTAATTTTATGACTAAAAGGTGTGGTTTTAGAAAAATGTGATTTACCGCCATTTGATGCTGCACTTGTTTTAAATAAGCATTTTTACACTTTTATAAATTATATTGAAAAAAAATAATCTTCTTAACTTAAATAAAAATATAAAAATGTATATTGGCTAAATTTTTTATATTCTTTCTACATGTTTCATTGTTTGATGATTAGTAAAACAATATTGCATTTTAATTGAAAATAACTTATTTGTATAAATAAATATTGAAGTTAAGTTATATTTTTGATTTGTTTTAAAGTATAATAATATCAATTATTTATCATTTAATATAATTTAATTCATTATAATTAATTTCACATTTAATGTGGATAAAAAACATTTTAATATTGTTAACATTTTTATTTTAAAAACATATTTTCTCATTCAATCAACGAGATAAATTTAAAATTAATTTTAGCAAATTATTTGGTTTTATTTTTTAAAAATGGTTTTAATATTTTTAATTAGATGACAAAATTTCTTTGAATTGGTTACTTTTATCTGTGATAATATTAATAGTAAATCGAGTAATTTTTAATTACCGCGGTTAAGGGTAAATCCGGTAATTAAGGTTAAATAGAATATTATAGGTATTATTGAATTACATTAATAGTTGTCCTAATTTTATTGTATGAGTTATTTTTACCAAATTAAACATTGGGTTGATTTTAGGATCTCTTAGAGATAGTTGAGTGATTTTATGCCTCTTATAGTATTTTATTAATAAAATATTGTCAAATATGTCATCATTATGTTCCTAATTAGTGTTTCATTTTTATAAAAGATTAGTCAGACGATAAATATAACTATAAATAGTATTTTTAAATATAAAATTTTTAGAATCATAATTTATTTAAATTTTTAGGGAGTAAATAATAAAATTAATGGCTTCCATAATGATGATGCAAATAATATTTAATTAATGGAAAAATCAAATAAATGTTATTAAACATTTTAAAATAAATTTAATTTTATTTAATTAAAGTCATAAAAAAAATTATTTATTACATAGACATATTAGTGATGTATTAGTGATTTTGGTTATATTTTTTCTTATTTTTATGATATTTTTAAAATGTCAAGTAATGAATAGTGTAAAAATTTACATTAAATATATTTTAAAATAAATAATATTTTATTAAGTTATATAAAATCTATAAAAATATAGAATTAAGACAACATATTTGTATAAGGTTTAAAATATCATTAATTAAACATTTATTGTTAGTTTTTAATTTTATAATTACTCTATTAATCCTTAAGGATTAAAAATACAAGTTGATACGGTAATAATTATATGGTTTAACTAAAGGTTAATGAAAAACGATAAGGGTATAATGTGATGTAAACATTTATATAAAATATTGGTAGAGATTATTTAGATTTATAGTCATCATATGCTTTACATAACTCACTTTGGACCAATTTTTAAATGAAATTTAATTTATATTAATTTAATATTTTGAGAGTTTTGAAATGTAACGATCTCCTCAATTTTAAAAGGGAACATCCTCCCTTACACGCTCAAACCACATTGATTCATATAGGGTGAACAATCCCATACAATTTCTTAATTAACATCCATATCTATGTTCTATAGGACATGGTCATCCAAGAATACCATCTCTATATCCCTTTAGACGATATTTAAAGGACGTCAACTGAAGAATAGGTAATTGTTTTACCTACTCATTCAAGTTCATTTATTAATGTACTACATATTCATGGGTTTATTCAACATGAATGTAAAAAATTCAGTATCATATATATTCTGATATGTTTTTAATGTCATTGTATAATTATATTTGATGATTTATCAATTATATGAAAAATAAAAACACAATGTGTGCATATTTATGACTTACCATCTCTACACCACGGTGTAATATTTTTGTCACGACCACATTACTTGGATAGGAATAATGATTTAAATAATGGATATATATGAAACTTATGACATTATATTGATTACTAAAAATTATTTAATCATTCACTGCCATACTCATTCAACATTAATGGAATGATATCGTCGCTCAAGTGTCTGTATGGCATATCGTCTCAACAACACGATGTGATTCACTTTCAATGTTTGACATTAAATAATGAATATAAAAATTTAATTAATTAGTAAATATGATATTTATGACATTTATATTATTCTTCATATGTATTATATATATCGTATGCAAGGTGACTAAGATGTTCATGACAATAAATTAATGATAAAACATGGTAATTAACACTTGAAATAGTAAAATGAATAAAATATTATTAATAAACTGGTGTTAAAATATTATAAGGGGATAATATACAATATTAAAAATATTTTTATGATTTTGGTATAATTTAATAATATTTTTAAATCCACTATATAGAATCTGAGAATTTATAGAGGAATTCAAACCTAAGGTAAGGTATTTTTTTCACATTTATTTTTTTGGAATGCATTCCTTACTTGGTACTTGTTTATTTTGTGTGTTGTATATACTTCAGAAGCATGAATGTTTTTAGTATTATTCATAATATTTTGGAATTTTAATATCAATATAATTTTATTTATTTCATGGGTCATAAAATTCTAATGATTATAATGAGGGAAGGGTTATTCTGCAAGCTCGATATCATTCGAAATTGTTTAAGTTTAAGTCTCAATTGGGGAACATTTTTCATCAATTTCTATTTTATTAAAAATTATTTCAAAAAGGGTTTCACTGTTATCCTGAAAAATAATAAAGTACTTTTACCAATGATATACCTTTTATAATTTGGTTTGTAATTAATCTTTTTTGATTTTCCAAACGAGGCACTTTATTACATTTTCGACAAAAATACAGAAGATTGTTTATTTAACTTATGAAGCATGAGACTATTTTTCCATCATAAAAACAACTTAATGTTTTGAATATTACCTTATATGTTTAAAATTTTATTTTGAAATGAAAATTTTTCTTTAATAAATTCATCGATTTTGAATAAACTATCTCAAAGTAAAGAGGGTATTTCTTTCATGAAATTTGTAATGATTTTATTAGTATAATTTCAGTTATGTTAATATCCTTTGTTGTATGATATTCTTTACTGTGGTCGAAATATTATGAAATAATTTACCATATCGAATTGAATTTTTTAGGATTTAGTTTTACCATGTATGTGATATTTTGATACAAGTCAGGGTATATGCTTAAAGTATTCATAATTTGTATGTTAGTTTTTAATAAAAATATATGTATTGATTATGTTTCACCCCTTTCAAAGAATAAATCATTGGACTTAGTAAGGGTCGATAGGGGCCCCCCTATAACCCCTCGATGCATCAGTAGGTCTCATGAGACCAACTAGTTTGGGTTTTGGCTTGTGTCTTACAATAGTATTTATCATGTCTTCAACTAAGCCTTGATGGGATATTTATGATATCCTACATTATGAATTACATCATTTTGATATTAGTTATTAATAATCTATATTATTAATATATTCATAGAATACCCATGGTTGTGTTTCATTCCCATGTGATTATTTTGTGGAATTACTGGATCATCTTTCATTGCAGTCATATTATAATCAGGTTATTGATTAAATGGAATATGTTTCATTTGATCACATAGACATAACAATTTATGAATTTTTTATAGTTTACATTGAATATTTACTCTTACTAATCATCTAAGCTAACCCTATCCATATGATTCATTTTCCCCAAGATTCAAAGATGTATATTTGGACTAATATGGAGGAATACACAAAGATTGAATAATGGCCGACTCAAAGAAACTATTTTTTTATTCAATGATTTAAAAAGTAAAGGGGGGTTTCAAATATGTATATTTTAAAAAAATAATACTAAAAAAACATTCCTTTATCATTAGATATATTGTATGATATGAATATATAATAAATTATGTAACTGGTTTTGGGATTTTTTGGTTGTGGTCATTAAAAACATGTTTTCGATAGTGTGTGAGAATAAAAATGAAGAAAAGGTTAGAAAGTGGATAATAGTCAGGTTGAGTACTTTAATATTATCTTGAAACACCTCTTCTAAATTGAGGAAATAGGACTCATTTTTTTAATTATGGGATGAGAAAAATGGAATAAGATACAATGATAGATAAAATTGGTAGGATTTCATGATTAATTCTAAGGGATATGGTGGTTTGAAAAGTATGTAATTGATATCCATTTATTAGTTTAAAAGAAGGAACATTCCTTTAAAAAATATAGTTGATGGGTAATGGTTGAATAAAAAGACAAATAAACATTATTTTATTTTTAAGAAGATGATTTATGTTGGAGAAGTAACTGAAAAAACAATTAGCATTTAATCATCAACATGATTTCAAATTATAAATTTGAAATTAATAAAACATAATCAGGAAACCAGAACCAGATGAGACCTCGATCATTGAATCAAAAACATCTTCCAATGTCATATCACATGGAATCATCCTAATGAGTTTATAACCATTATAGTCACTTCTCAATCCCCATTAGAATTGATAATTGAAAAAATAATACTTCATCAACCTCACCATCATCAATCCACAATTATTGTCTTAAAAAGAGAGCACCATCATCCTATAGTAGCAGTAGATTCCCCAAAAAAACACAACCTTTAGAAAAACCTTATTTCAAGACCACCTCCACATGAGAAAATCACAATTTAAACAATAAACCATAAGAATGTATATACATTAAACGAGAACCTAAACACTCTGGGGGGATAGAGCCTACAAGGGTCAAGCCTCTTTATACCTCATTGAATTCTCGAAGATCTCATCCTAGAAACATAATGAAATCCACCTCACCAAAACTATTGGGTGATAAGTGGGAGAATATTATGCCTAAATATGTTTGGAAGTAGCATACATATCAATAGTGTTCCAAAACCTTAACCAGGACTGCTTATCCATACCATTGATCATCCTTAATCCCTGAAACCGGATCATCCTCACCACTAGACTCAAAATGGACATAAATATCTAAAGAATAATTCATAACCACCAAACCAAATCCATTATAAGAAATTATAATTTAAAAATAAGGAAATCATTTCTTATGATCCCATAATTCCTCAGTTATTGAAAAAAAATTAGGATGCTAATGCATCAACATTGTGCTTTATCTAGTGAGGTCCCCAACTACTCGAATTGAATCCAATGATGGACATGACTCCTAGTACAATGCTGAATAATCAAAAAAAATAAACTACAAATCCTCATTAAAACCATTTCAGTAGAATGATTGGGATGTAAATGAATGAATAGGAATCCATGCGAGCCTTTTAAGTAGACTAAGTCCTAAATAGAAAAACTAATCCTCACATGGACCACCAACCCCAACTGTTGAATCCACCACCCATATAATCGGACTTGTCAAACAACATATATGAAACCAAAACCTCCATGAAAGTGAGTAATAATAAAAGAAAATACCCAATGGAATTTTTTATTAAGGGAAACCATGGAAACTCGACCCACACAACCCAAAAAACCTTGTGAAAACCTAATCACCAGACCAAAATGTGGTTAGAGATATGGAAACTAGAAGGAAAGAGTTAAGTAAGAGATTATGATGGATTTAATAGGGGTCTATGTATGCTAAAGGAACTGAATGGGAGTGACTGATTGGGGGAAAATATGACCAAAGGAGAAACAATTGATGAAGAAAAGGGGTAAGTGGTGAGGTGTGAAGTATGGAGGGAGGGAGGTGGGAGATGATGTGGGAGAAGCAGCGCGTAGACCTAAAACCTCTAAATCACCACTGATTGAAACCCTATATGAATGTGTAAAGAGGGAAAAGCCCATGAAATCACAAGGTATTTAGGTTAGTTTGTGAGGAATTTTTATTGAGATCTGTGGGTATGAATTTAAGACCAAAACAAATTCATATCGAATTTATAATTTTCAAGTAAATTTAGCAAAATTTGACCGATATTTGGTTGCACCCATTTTCCCTAAATTAAATTTTTTCCATGGTAGTTATCATTTTAATAAAAATATAAGATATGACCTATTGGAAAATTTTCTCAGGTTGATTAAAAATTTTAACCCCAGTTATTCCAATTCAATTTATAATTATAGTAAAAATAACTTTAGAATTTTAATTTTAGATATATATATATATATATCATGTTATTCTTATACATTTTTATTCATTATGTATTTTAATTCTTATTTCCTTCCAATTACTGATTGATTGAGAATTAAAATGTATTTATATTTTTAAACATAAAATTATATTCATCATTTAAATGGTATCAATTTAATTTATTTATATAATAATTACACAATTTTTATAATAAAAATTATTTGAAAAATAATTGTTCTACCTTACTAAAAAAATTAAATTTGGTAACTTACTTTTATGTTATAAATTATAAAGTACTTATTAAAAAAATTGGTAATATGAGAACCGTTTTATTATACATAATTTATAGAGATTATAAAAATTAATTCTTAATATATGTGTGCACAATGCCTAAAAATAGTTTTTTCAAAAATACATATTTTTGGAATAAAAATGAATTTATTCATATTAAATGAAAAGTAAAAAAAATTTATATATAACTTAATTTATTTTTTATATATATTATTAAAATATTCATCATTATTCAATAGTGATCAATTTGTTTTAGATACACAATATATTGAAAGGGTATAATTCCAAGAATTTTTTTTATCAGGTAATGTTTTAATACCTAATTCCTTAAGAGTGGTTAATTTTTTAATAGGCGTTTTCTATATTTTGTAAATACATTTGAAATACCATATTTTTTTGAAAATAAATTCAAATGATTGTTTTAAAAAAATATTAATTTTAAAAAATAATACGTATTTCATAATTATATATATACACATATATTAATTTATAAAAAAAAATGTTTCAATCTAGAATTATAGTATTTTCAATTACATACTACAATTTATAGAATACTGATACACCCAAAAACCATATATCCAATGACAATATATCCAATGACCATAATTATAGCGACATTATAATTAGCTGACAAATTTAATTTCTATAAATAACAAAAAATTTATTACTAAAACCATATAATATACCCATTTTCTCTCTCAAAATATCTATTATATTTCAATTTTTTGTCCTTAATTTTGTATTGATAGTTCGGGTTATGAAATCCATAGAGAACCATGTGAATAAAAATTTTATGTTCGTGATATTTTTATTTACTTAAGGATTTATTCCTCATATAGTAATATTAATGATTATTTGTATTTCTATCTCATAATGTATTAATAATTATCTTCTACTGAATTATTTTAACTTAATAAAATATATTTTGGATTATTTTAGATCAGTTTTTTTGTGAAAGAAACTAATTTGAAATTTATTTATTTACCTATGATGGGCCTTTGGATATTTAAAATTGTCCTTTAACCCACTGGACATCAAATCTACCCCTGAGAAATTGGACCATAGGGCATACCGACAAAAAATATTCCTGGCTTTGGCAATGGGGACTGTAAGACATGTAGTATAAATGGTTCTGGTTATTAGAGATATCCAAGGATGATGGATCATAGTAGAATTAATCACCAATTGAAGGGAACTAGATCTATGATAGAAACATGGATATTATTCTATCCGAATCCCATGAATCTTTACAAAAGGGAATTAGAATCCATTAGAAATGTTATATAGTGGGAGATTGATACTCGAAGAGGTATTGGGGGGAATTTTCCCAATTTTTTGAGTCATAAATATGTAAGGGATTGTGCCCATAAGCTTACAAGACATGTAATTTATGACTTGTTCCTAAGAGCCTCTATAATATGTATTGATTCCCTATTAACCCTGTTAAAAATATACCTTATGAGATAATAAAAAATGTAGAATTATAATTTTTTTATTTATTTAAATGTAAATTAATATTGATATTTTGAGGTGTTATATAAATATTTTGAAATGATGTTACATTGTATCTTTCATCTATAATATATTGGAGTAGCTTGATTGTATTCACATTTATTTTCAAAACATCTCAATTTATTGATAATTATATAAGAAATATTTAGAAAATGACAACCAATAGGGTAATAATACTCCATATATAATTAAACATTATCAAAATGAAAATTTTTATTTTTTATTTATCTAAAATTTTGTTCTAGATTATTTAATTTACAATAATGAATTAAGAAAAATGAAACAATTTAGAATCATAAAATTTTCTGATGAAGATTAATGAATTATAATAATGGAATGGAAAGAGAACTCCACCTTAAATAATGATTTACTTATCAGATTTCAATACTTAATATCTTTATAGAGAAATATATTTACTCTATATAACATATTGTTATTACATTTATCCTACACTATAATTTTAAAATTGAATGGAATAAAGTTCATCATTTTTACATATTATATATAGAGATATAAAATCTAAAGAGAGTGTAAAAATGGGTTCACTTGGATTAAAATAAATGTAAAAGATTGATTGAAATAATGGATCACATTTTCATTATAAATCATGAATGAATATTTCAAGAAATTCATTATTAATTTCATGAGGTTCATTTTCAACCACTATAATTCCATTATTATTTTCAAAATTATTAAATTATATTCCATTATTTTCAAATTATTTATTCATATTAATCGAAACCAGAATATTACAAAGGTAATTTTTTCATTAATGTAAATTCTCATCTTTCGACCTTGTATGTTAATTATGTGTCACCATTTTCGTTACCACACATATTGTTATTATAGTGACTCAAGCCATAAAAACATATTATTTCATGATTATTAACATACTTTTCTATCAAATAAAAACCATGGAAATAGGTATATAGTGACTTTGGATGAACATACCCATAAAATAGTCTTAATAAATAGAAAAACATCATATATATTTTAAACTCCATGTATTAATCTTTCCTCCTATATCAATTCTAACATTACGTTGGATTCTATCAAGAAAATAAATAAGGGAAAGGGTGAGCTAGAAATCCAATTCACAGAATATAAATGGAAATAAATTGAAACATGATATTCAAGAGTCGTAAAATGATATCGTAAATAGGATAACCATATACATGGTAATATTGTAAAATTATATGATATCATAAGATCAATAAATATTTGACATGTGGAGAAAATATAAAACATTATATCACCAACATAAGCAGTTTTACTCTATAAAACATCATTATAATATGGATATAGACCCATAGTGGATTAAGTTCACCCCCAAATATCTTATATAAGATATCATGGGATATAATGATTTATCTAATATATTGGAGGGGTATAAAATTGCTACCACACACAACAATTAAATTAATTTCATACATATGTGGGACACATGATGAAAATAAACTATTCTTAACTCATAAGAATTATCACACCACTGAGAAGGAATTGGGCTTCATAATTTTGATTCAAGGCATAAAAGAAGGATAAATCATAAGGAATAAAAATTGAAGAAGGAATTAAAATATTTGGATATTTATATTTTAAAAATAAACATATTCTTTAATATTAAATTCCAATAAAAATAATTCCTAATAAGGATATTGGAGAATAACTTATAAAAATATACTACTTTTAAGAAACATTAAATTAAAGTATTTTTTAAAATAAGGGAAGTCATTATTGATTTTCATTAAACCATAATTGAAAAACAATGGGTTTTCATAAATTAATTATGGTTTTTAGAATATATTCATGGTTTAAAAAAACTTGTTGGCCCTTATTCTAGACATTATATAAGTACTATAAATAGAACCCTAAATTAGTTTACCATAAAAGATTAAATTCCATGGTGAAGTTAAACTTATATAACCCAAAAATGTTAATGATGTAATACTAGGTTTTAATTAATGTTACATATATAAATAATATAATAGGTATATAAAAATAATTTTTCATAAATGATAGAAAAGAAAATATAATTTTGAAACCATGAAATCATGATGGAGTTTCATATGACCTAACAAATGATCATGGAAGGAAAACGATTTACAAATACAATTATTGAAGTCCAAATTTGTAAAAGGTATACTAAAACGTAATTTTTAAAATATAAAAGGTAATTATGAAGGATATATAGATAAATCTAATTAGGTTTAAAATTAAAAAGGATATCATTGGAGAGAAGATAAATTAGGGGCTTGGAGGGGAAATAAAACTTTACGTGGATAGGAATTATACTTTACAGTGTTTCATTTTCAAAGAAATAATATAACTCATCAATAAAGAAAATTTCAATAAAAATAAATTCTTCTATGAGATAAGACATGCATACTATATGAAATGAAATATGAATCTGAAGGAAAAACATTTTCACTCAAGAAATTAGATTGAGTAATAAAACAACCCCTATATTTTTGTAAACACATCAATCATATCCCAAAGAAAGAAAAATAATTAATGGAAGTTATTTTTCCATGTTTAATAATAATTTATGAAATTATTAGTCAATGATAAAGTAGTTACACTATAAAAATTATCATTTGTAAAAAATATCAAACCATGCCATGATGAAAGGTGATTGAGATAAAAACCATTATGGCATGAGAATCATTCTAAAAAAACATATTAAAATATTTAGAGTTCTAATTTAAATTTAAAATTATATGAGTAAATATATTACAATATATTATATGCCTAATTGGTAGTATATTAACTATTTAAAATATTATAGTTATATATCAAATGTGTCTCAAAGAAGAATTTTTTTTATGAAACCCTTACCTCATTCCCAATTTCATCTATATATTATAATATCATCATGAAAAACCAAATTATTTTTATGAAATTCTTATATAACTACCTTCTTGAACTATATTTTACATTACATTGTCCTTTAATGATCATATGTTATTTATTTAAAAAGAATATTTCTATCTTGCGTTGGTTACTTAAGGTTGTTGGGTCAATTTTTCTCTAACTACTAATGTATGTGACCCTAGCCAAAATCATTGTAAAATATTTTCATAATATCAATAAAATTAATAGTGTCATCAAAATATTTTTTATATATTAATTTTATTTTGAAATTCATCCATCATGGGTGGTGATGGAAACTGAACCTCATTACTTGTGGAAGAGTAGTCCACAAGTATGGAAGATTACTATTTCAATTTCCCAATGAATGAGAGGTAAAAAATCTATAATATAGTTAAAAAATATAAAAAATATATTTATATTATATTTATGATCTTTATTCATCTATTACATTATTTTTACTTGTAATAATTTTTATATATGAAAAATGAAATATGTCACTTTATAGAGGCGGTAGTTTGTACAACGCACTAATGAGGCCTTTGTTTTTAATAAAAAATGGTGACAAATAGATACTAGTGAAACAAATAATATATTATCTAATATGTTTCATAATTCTTATTATATAAATATTTTTTAATTAAAACAAGTTTTTTAGAATAAAAAATTTCATCTCTTGATGGACGGTTCTTACATTATAACATTTATATTTTTACCTTCGTAAAAGGTTATTAACTAAGTAATTTATTTTTTATATAAAAATATAATATGACATGTATTAAAAAAAATTTACTGTATAAACCTATATTTTAACTCCATTAATGTAAGTCAATTTTTAAACATTAAATAATCAACTTTTAAATTAATTTATAATCTATTTAAAATAGTTTTAAAAATAAAAATGACTTTTAAACATTATGTGTTCACAATATTATATAGTAATGTTTAAAAATTGAATGAGTGTTTATATAATTATTTATAGTATTTAATATTATATTAAAATAATATTCTAAATTATATCATTTTTAATGAATATTTAAATGTTTTATGATACATGTCATAAAAAACCCTTGACCATTATCATAGTAATTAATGTTAATATTTATAATATCATGTTTATGAGTAAATCAAAAATTGTACTTTTGAACAAATTCTTAAATTTTTAACTGAAATAAGTGATATATTTTTTTATATTTAATTTATAAAAGTTTTACGCTCTTATTTTTTTAAACATATAAAAACTTCTTTAATATGAAATATTAGATGAGTTTAAAATATAAGAAAAAGTATTTTATAAATTAAAAATTGTATTTATAAATATTTATATTAATTAATAAATATAAATTTATTATATGACATTCTTTTATTAATCTTTTAATCTATATATTTGTTATAAATGTTATAGTTTTTAGTATAATTGATGCTTTTTACAATTCAACTAAAAATTCATTATTTTTAAAAATATAAACAATTTAGACTAAGATAATTTTGATATAAGGAATTAAGAAATTATATTATTTTTTATTTTTAAAACTCTAAAATTAATGTATTTATATTTTATATTAAAAATATAAATTATATGAAAACATATTTTATTGAAAAATTGTCTCTTTTAAAATTATGTGTTCTTAATATCATTTCATATTATTTTATTATTTTCGAGATGTTAATATATATATATATATATAATATTATAATTTTCAATTTATTTAATTAAGAGAATATATGCAATTATTAATTAAATATTTATCTGAAAATAAATATTATATACAAACTAAATGCTCTTCAATAAATAAAAGTAATTGATTATTTATATTTAAAATTTTAATATTACTAACCCATTAATATTAAAACATAAATTTGAATTATATATATATATATATATATTATAATATTTTAATAGTAATTATCATTATAATATCTTATATTAAAATGAATATATATATTTAATATTATTTAATAAAATATTTTTATTTCATTCTGAGTGATATCTTTTTAACAATACCTAACTTTAGAATACTCATTGAATGTACATTCAACAATCATATCTACAATGACCAGATTTGGAATTTTTTAATTTATAACGGACATATTTGAAAAGACCACATTCACAATCATAATGATTTAAATGTCCATATTTCATTTCAACATGTGTTTTTACTAAATTTATTCTATCCAATGTTATCATTTCAATATTTTTTATTTCAGATATGAAAATGCATTCTCCAGTCATGATGTACTTCCTCGATATTGTTTCTCCATTTCTATTGGTGATCCTAAAAGGTAATGTTGGTATAAGAGATATTCCACTGTAAAATATTTTATTCTTTTATTTTTATTATCCCATTTTAATTTATAAACTTTTAATTGATGTACTAGTCTATGGTGATAAGTAATACATGGTGTGTAATACTTTCAGTCTTTTTATTTTATCATAATTATTTATTATGAATAAATTAAATCTTATTGGATTAATTTATATGTTGAAGGAAATATTTTGGAATCTATTCAAATTCATTGAAAATTTTGAAAGAACACAACAATTTTAAACATATATATTATGGAAATAATATTCTTTACAAATACATGGGGATTTTTAATCACCCACCCAAATAATATTAATTCCACATAATTTCAATCATTACCTTTTAATGAAAATATTTAATTGTATCTTATAAATAAACATGTATGGAGATATAATATATAGAGTGATAGCATCCATAAAATAATTAGTAACATGTATTTTTTCATACAATTGGATTATCTATAATTTTGATTTTTTCTCCAGGTATTTGAGCAAAGAGTCTATCAATATATTGTGTTAAGACACACATTTTATAGTTTCCTTATAAATGGGGTTCATAATATTACTTTCATATAATATCATAATTTAATATAAATTATTATCCCCTAATTATAAATAATTTTTCCATTAAGTGGAGTTAACCAATCCATTGCTGAAATAAGAAAAAATTAATCATGGAAGGATAATATGATTTTCATAATCCATTTTTCCATAAACCTGAACAACTGATACAATATTGATAACACTTTAGGTTTTTAATAATAATTCAACATATAGTAATCAATTTGACTATTTTATATTCTTAATGAACAATATATCTATTATGGTGTTGGTTCAAAAAGACCAAAATATAATACTCACTTTTCCTGAGTGATTGATGGTGTCCAGCAATTTAGATCATTCTCAGAACTCACCCTAGTACTTTTGATTTCATATGATTTCACTTATTCCCCATGTCTTGGATGATTTTTATTTATATAATCATTTCTATACATTAGATTTGGGAATTTAATCAGATAATTACCATAAATTTCATACATAGGGAATAGGTTCTTTCATAGGGCTTTGAGATGCACGTTTTCCACTCCCATCATGATAACTATCCTCCTTATTTCTTTACAATAGTTTAATACTTGAATACCCCCACTTCAACAATTAATTAATCTTCAGTGAAAAATGAATCCATTCCATTGTTTCTTTTCCAATTTTTTTGTTAATAAGGATATTGAGTACTTTTTACTTCATCATCTTCTTCAACTATGCTTTCATGAGAATTCCTTATTCTATTTTATGAAGTACTCAGGATTTCAACTATTATAAAAATTATAATCATATTTCATGATTTTATTTCTAGAATAATAACTACATTTTTCAGTCAATCTACCATTCTATTGGTTTGATCAATGAGTTAATGCTCATAATGTCACTTGCACAGAGTGTTAACTCGACTCCTTTTATTTCTATCCATCACTAAAACCAAAAGTGTTTACATGACATACAATCATTTTAAATCATGTGAGGATTTTCAAAACAAACAACATTATAAGGATTAAAAATCAATACCTTTACCATTTCAAAAATCATATTATGCCAAAATTCCATTACTTAAACCTATATCAATCTTAGTTTAACCTGGGATGCCATCAGTTGGGTCATTATATACTTCTCAACCGTGTACCCCAATAAAACTAAGAAATAAATCATTCCATGAGATTTATGAAGGGAATATAATAAAAAAACATTCCCATTGTGTGACATTTGGGAACTCTTCATAAACAACGTGACGATCAATTTAATATAAAATTCTATTTTTAGGGTTATTACTTCTATGTATATCTCTGCTACAGTATGATTCTACTTGTAGTATAAATTCATATGTTCCATTATTCTAAATAAAAAGTACACAAATCTTTTCAAAGATATCAAGATGCCATAATATACATAGAATTAAAAATTATACATACCACTTGTGTTTTAAAACCGCTTCTCTCATCCAAATCTCAATAAATAACTGGAACTTACTTTGATTCCAACTATTGAAGCCCAATCCCTAAACACATATTTTTCAATGATCATTCACAAATTTTTTTGATACATACAAACTAGAGATATGGAGGTCTACAGTTATTATAATATTATATTAATAAATATATTAATTAAAATTTAAAATATAATAATTATTTAAAAATCTATGTTGTGATCATAAAGATCATAAATTGTATAAAACAACATTGGAAAACCTAGGAAAAATAAGTAAGTAAGAGTGTGCGGTAGAAATACTATTAAGGGAGTAATCTTCTAAATAAACCATAACATAAAAATCAAGCCTCATAAATAATATGTTATAGTATCCTATATTTTCATATATATAAATATATATACTATATCTTTTTATATGAATATTAATTCCATAACATAATGATCCATGCTATTATGGTATAGGCCTAGTGTATTAGGAAACTTTGATACATAAACAATAATTAAAAAATGAATTTCATCATCTCCCACAAATTTATTTTTAATATGAACCCTTCTTAGACATATCATACATGAAATATTTCTTCATAACATAGGGAAAGTAAATATAATATAGGGTGATATCAAATGATTTGTAAGGGTAAAAAAGGGATATATCATTGATCAAAAAATCATTACATGATCATACGGTTATGCGAACCAAAAATTAAAATTTTAAAACCATATCTTGCATATAATAAGTAACAATACCAATTCCTAAAATAAAATTCTAGTTTTTAAAAGAAATTATTTAAAATAAATCAAATAAAATTATCCAATAGATTAGAATGTTTTCATAAGACATGGAATTGTGGCAGAAAAATATATACATAAAATATTTTTTTTATTTGTCATGAGACATTTTCAAGGCTATCATATTGGATTGGGTTCACTCCTCAAAAAGAAATTTGTGCTCAAGGTTCACTCCCAAAACTATAATAGTTTATTTAGTTCACTCTATAAACTATCATAGTAGTCAATGTTTGCCACTAAAACTATCATTATTGATACCGTCCCTTGTTGAACTATCTTTATTCACCATTATAGTCGTATCTATCTCTTGAGATATTTATCTTTAACCAATTGATGTTATAGATATATAATTATCATTTCACTTTAAAAATAATGAAAATTAGTTATATTTGTGAAACAAGACCATATAAAATTTATCATATTATAACCTATGAACAGAAATGGGTTTCACCAATATTTCATTATAGAATAACCTATGGAAAAAAATTGTTTAATAAATATCTCATAATTTCATTGTAACATAACTGATATAAAATTAAAGGGTGAAGGATCCCGGGACACCCTGAGAGGGGAGGGGTGAATCAGGGTGACCACTTTTTCTTTTAATGTGATGGATCTTGTTCCCACGTTGGCAGGAACATGTTGAACCTGTATGATGATTATGATCAGAAAGAAAACATTCACATGCACAGAGAAGACACATCCCTTTTTACTTGGTTCACCACTAAGGGATACGTCCAAGGAGCATACGCCGACAGGTTGTCGGTCATACCAAAATCCACTATGCTTCACTAGTGGTAGATTACAAAAGTTCGGGTACAGTTACTCTATCCCAGGCTCACTGCCTTTACAATGTTTCAGGGATAGCCCACTACTCCCCTCGGGTCACTCCCGTTGACTCCCCCTGGCTCACTGCCGTTGGTGAAGTCCCACTCAGTTTATAGACGTGAAGGTCTCTTCATCATTTTCAAGAGAATGCATCTTTAGTTGTATGTAGATGCTCTATTGAAGTCCGATTCTCACCAGAAGAAGAATATCACTTTTCCTCGAATGTATCAGGTAGTCTCCTAGCTTTCGTGCAGCTCCAAACAGGCCGGCGGGCTTTAGGAAAACCTGGCGCGCTTCTCCAAGCCGGACGCGCAAGTCCCAATATGGTGCGCAAGTCCAAACTGGCGCGCAAGTGTCACCAATGCACCTGAGCGACGCTTACTTCCTCGACAACAAACTTGCGCGTTTCACTTCGTTTCACTCCCAAATCGCCTTAAGCGCACTGCAGACAACCGGCGCGCAAGATCTACTTGCGCGACCAAACTACCACCTGCGCGACTCAACCACCTGCGCGACGAGAGCTCGAACAATATCTCAGCCTTGAACTCCATGATAAATGAGGAGGGGTGGTCCAGTATTTATAGGCAAATTGGACCCCTTGCACGTCGGCACGCAAGTCCCTCGACGGCGCGCAAGTCTTGTCTTCAATAACCTCTGTCGCGCAACTCACCTGCGCGACCCAACCAACACTTGCACGACCTTCTTTCCTTAGCCAAATTTTGATGTTCTGATCCTCAAAAACATATGGCGCGCAAGTGTTGGTTGGGTCGCGCAGGTGTTGGTTGAACGGTATGATCTCTTTGTTGGTACACATCCTGAACTTCCACGGAGGATTGACAACAAACACAAACAATATGCCAAAACATGCTTTGAAGACCCTAGTTCCAACAAAGGGTTACATAAGATTATTATCAGTATAAACATAAACAATCTAGTGAAATAATAAGGATTTTATGATTGTATCACATCCCCTATCTAGAATTAGTGACGTCAATGTATGCTATCTTTGAGGAATAAGCAACAAAATGTCACTAAGAATGTTTATTGAGTAAATTACATATTTTTTCTTTGAAATAACATATATAAAATTAAAAACTCTAAAAAATATTATAAAAACATATTCTTTGTAATGAAACATGAAAAATTGTAAATTAATCTTCTATGTATTGATTAGCCATTATTGTTTTGATTTATGCTACATAATTTAAAATAAAGCATTACTTTACCATTTTTATTAACAAAATAAAAAAATCACTTGGAAAAAAGAAAAATGAATCATTTTTAAATAAAATTGCAAAAATACAAATTTTTGTGAAAATTAATTCAAAAAATCAAATTATAATAATACAAATATTTCATAAAATATTTTTAGAAAATATGGTTATGTAAGAAAACGGGTTTTTGAATGAAGATATAACTAAATTTGATTTTATTTAAGAAAATATATTTTCGGTATATTTAGTACAATAGGTGAGTAAAATTAAATGAAAATTTTATTTTCAAGAAATAAATTGAGGATAATAAATTTAATGGTTTATTAATGAATTGATCATAATATTTCATCATTAGATACTTATTCATGGACAATCCTGATAAAAATGATGTGGTAAAATAAAACTTATACTACATAGGTAACTTTGGAATCATAAGCCCCATGAAATAATAAATTGTGAAAACCAATTATAATAATCATAATTAAACATGTCATGGGGTATCAAATACACCTCATAAAAGAAGATAC
The DNA here is from genome assembly GCA_963277665.1 of Viscum album. Classification (NCBI taxonomy): domain Eukaryota; kingdom Viridiplantae; phylum Streptophyta; class Magnoliopsida; order Santalales; family Viscaceae; genus Viscum; species Viscum album. The sequence goes on from OY728146.1 coordinate 931,316,380, forward strand.
ATGTATAAGATAACATATGCCTTAATAAAGAAATCATGAGATGACCAAACGCTTACCTCATGTCTGACTTCCTTTTAATGTCTTTTAACATCCAATATATCAAATATAAATTTCTTATAATTATATTATAACATATCATATTTACTTATAATCTTTTATAACCTATTTATTAATAATAATGTATAAAAATTGTTGTTCTTTGTTATATATGTATCATTTTTCATATATATTTTCATTCATTAATTTTAATCCATTAATATATTTCATGGTTCAATTATATCATGAATTTAAAACAAGAAATAAATATAATATAAATAAATTATATGATCATTTAAATAATTCAAAAAATATTGATATACAAAAATTAATTACACCATTCATATAAATGGTAGATCGTATGTATGCATGATTGTGGTTTTCATTTTTTAATGGATGGAAAAATGTAAAATAATACTTCATTATTAAATAATAATACTTATATCAAATAAATCATATATATTATGTAACGCCCCGACCCTAGTTACCAGAGTCAGTGCATTATTACAGAACATTGTCATGATCACAAAAGATCAAGTCTCGAAATACTCATTAGTTTAGTAGCCTTGGAAACACGAGATATATTCATAAAGTTTACATTACATCATAAAATGAAAAACTACAACAACAACCTGTCTCCATAGACGACACTCATATCCTCTCATACAATCCCTACAGGTTATTCATAAAACACTTCTTCAAATCCTGGGAAAATAAAACATAGAAAGGGGTGAGCCTAGATTCCGAGTTAGAATAACAATATAGCGGAAACATTCATAAATAAGCATAAACATTTAAGGAAATGTATAAATAAACAAAAGCCTTTTAAACTTGAACTTTAGCATAATATGGAAAAAATAAAATTAAATAATGCCATTTACTTATTTACATGGATATTATACTAGTCGAAAAATCACATTTAATATCAATAACCACTTTCAAAACGATGGAATGCATTATGCCAGACTATCACAACCACATAGTCAAGGCCTTGTTCTAAGACTACAAAGTCCAATGCATTCCTCATATGAACAGGTTTTAAACATAACATAAACATTCGTATTAAAACTAGCATACGAAATGTCAATAGTTTATCCATAAAACATTAATGGTATAAAAATAACACATACGCAGTCAAACATATCACAAAACCTTCAATACAATATGTATGTTTTGTATCATAATAAATACACTTCAAATAATCTAAAAATCCATCAAAGGATGTTGACATAGATGAAGTCAAAACTATTTGAGAGAAATATATCTTTTTTTAATCATTTAAAAGTCACATAATTATAAAATAAAACATTTACATTTAATATATTCTTATATTCTTGTAAGGAAGTCTTCGACGATTTTATAATGGTGGAAAATAGCTACACTCACCGTGTTAGTTAAAAAAAGACTTTCTTACCTTAATTTTGTCGAAAAGGTTAAAAATACATTGTTTGGAAAATGGAAGAAAGATTACTTTAGAAACATCTTATAAAAAGTCAAACATGGGTATATATGAATTTAAACCACTGTCTGTAAAATAGTATGAATTATTTGAAATACATTTTTAAGAAACAAGTATGTGGATGATAAAGAGGTCCTAGTAGATAATTATGTATAAATAACATCGGATAATGATGAGATTGTGAAATAAATCCTTACCTTGTACTTTTGCTTGGTCTAAGGTAGGTAAAACTACTGTATAATTGTGAAATAATTGTTATTAAATTATACAAGAATCATATACATTTATATGATATCATATATGATATTTTAACATTGCATTGTTAATAATATCTTTGTATTATCGTTGTTTAAGGTGTTAACTAATTCATTTTCCTTTATATGATTTGTTACATAAGCCATGTTTTTTATGGATAGGTTGTATATTATTCATATACAGAATGATATTAAGTCTTTAAAAATTATTTTTAACCATCAGATGTAAATTATTCTTAAATGGATACGATTGGGAATGAATCTCATCGCGTTCGTGGAGACCGTAATCCGTACGTACACATGAGCGACAATATCATTCTTTTGATATTAAAATAATATATAATTGGATAATATATCATATATACATAATCATTATCATTATATACTTATTATTTACATAAATTACACATAATTATTATACCCATCCAAATAATAATGTATTGAATAACAATTACACCACGACGTGGAGACGGTAAGCCGTACGTACACACGTATGGTGACATGTCATTAAAAGGATGGATAGAATACTGAATATGGTTGTACCATATTTATAAAAACATCATAGTATATAGAATATAATATATTTATTATTTTATAATGGAAATAACAAAGAAAAAAGAAGTGGAAGAAGAAAGGAACTTGAAAGAGGGTGGTGAAAACATTACCTCTTCTTCAGGTTCTTCCTTTTAATTTGATCAAAAAGGCTCTATAGGTTGCCTTTCTGATCAAACTAAGGCCTCTAGGTTGAATTGCAGGAAGTTCATATGATATTTAGGTAGGGTGTGGATGAACAAAAAGGCTTTTAAGGTATAAATTTGAGAGAAGGGGGACTGCCCTTTAATAAGAGGGGTAATGGGAACCTTAGGAAAAGCTAGAAATATTAATTTATAATAAATTCATATTCATTTTATAATAGATTAAAAGTGAAATATTGTGAGGATAAGGTGAGGATTGGTTTAAATCCACTCAACCAATGGGTTTTAGACATGTTTGGGTCTCTATTTTACCCTTATCTTTTATATTTAACTCTTAGTTAAATAGTTCAACATTTACCATGTCTCTTTGTATTTTTATATTATATTGTTAATAAACTTACTATAAGCTTCCAATAGAACCCCAAATAGTTCATTAATGATATACCTATCATTATATAAGTCCTTTGGCCGAACCTTAGATTTTTATGAATATTATATCGATTAAGAATATAATATTTGTTCTAAAAGCTCCTTTATGTCAATTTTGGCACTATTTAATAATTGATTTTTGTTAGTCTTAATAACTTTATTATTTCGAAAAAAATTCTTCTAATCCATCCTAATGTGTCATATTAACCAATAAAATTCTTGGAATTCATTAAATGTCTCGAATTTTATTTATTTGGGTATTTATAATACTAATTATTTTAATACTTCACTAATACGATAATTACTGCATCATCATTGTGTCATAAATAGATTAAATTATTTAATGTCAAAAAATTATAAATAAAATACCATTATGTAGGAAAATTTTTTATATTTCTAATTAATATTTATAAACGAATTTATCTTAGGTATAACCCTATATTAAAAATTTCTTAGTTATTAAACATTGATTTTAACTCTTTTAACTTATCTTTGAATTAAATAGTAATAAATGCCCTAATCTAATCCATGTAGACTAAAGAGGATCATATTTTATTCCTAAGGTTATTTTTGGTCGAATTATTCATATTTAATAGAATCAGGACATGTGTTAGGATAATAATAATAATATCATTTTTACCCTTAATTATCCTATTTACTTTTTACCGTCGTAAATAAACTTAAAAAGTTACTATTCACCAAAAATATTTTTATCTTATTGAACAAAATTTTACTCCTTGATATTAACCGTGTCTCTCAGATTTTCCAAATTCCACCCACAGAAGCCGTAAAATTATGTTTTATGTGAATTTGCAAATTCTCTCACAAGGTGGGTAAAAGACAGTGAAAAGTTCAATAAAATTTTTATATATCTAAAATTATTCAAAACTAACTCCAATGAATTACATTGAAAATATATATGTATTATTTATCTATTTTGACCTAAAATAAATTTAACTAAAATAAATAATTATTTAATTCAAAATTTCTTTTTAATCTATAACTCAGTGTTTTTCACTATTCATCAAAAATCGAATGTTTTCAGAAAAATACAAAAACTTCAACCTAGGATAATTTTGATATTCCAAATCCAAAAAAAAGTCCATTTTGAAAGATAAAATGTATAATATTTCAAAATTTTGGTATTACTATTCATAACGGCTAGTTTGATTGGTTGTGGTGTTTGTTAGAACTCGAAGATGCGTACAACACATGCTACTATATTATTCAAAAGGAAGCATACTGTGGAAGCCTGGGGTGTTACATTCTACCCTCCTTCAAATAGTTTTGTTCTTGAAATTTCTAGAATACCACCGCATAAAAAGACTTGTGTGGTTGTTCATCATGAGTTCCTCGGGTTCCCACGTTGCCTCTTCCATCATATGGTTTATCCATAGAACTTTTACCAGATGAGTCATATGGTTTCTCAGCACTTGTTCTCTCATATCAAGAATTCTTACGGGTTCTTTGCAATAAGAAATAACGGGTTCCAATTCTACTTCCTCATAGGTGAGTACTTGCATTGGGTCAGGCATGTTTTTTCTCAACAATGATATGTGGAACACATCATGCACTTTAGAGAGATTTGGCAGCATTTTCAAATGATAAGCTACATCCCCAATTCATTCTTGAAATTCGAAAGTTCCTATGTACATGAGACTCAATTTACCTTTCTTACTGAAACGTATAACCCCTTCCATGGAGATACCTTCAATAAAACATGCTCTCTTACCAGAAATTCCAAATCCTTCTTTCGGTTATCGACATAGATCATCTGCCTACTTTGAGCTGCTTTGATGTGGTTTTGGATTACCTTTACCTTTTACATAGTTTCCTCCACCAGTTCTGGGCAAACGAGTTTTCTTTCCCCAACATCGTCCCAACAGGTTGGTGTGCGGCATCTCTTTCCATATAACTCTTCATATGGTGCCATATGAATACTTGAATGGAAGCTATTGTTCTAGGAAAATTATACCAGAGAAAAGTATTGATCCCACATACCCTAAAATCCATGTGATCATGATCTCAACATGTCTTATAAGGTTTGAATAGTCCATTCTGATTGTCCATCTGTTTGAGGGTGGTAGGCAGTGCTCAAATGAAGTTCAATATCCCAGGCCTTCTGAAGACTCTTCCTGAATCTTGAAGTAAAACGGGGATCATGATCAGAAACAATCGATAGGGGTACTCCATGAAGTCTCACTACTTCATTAATATATAGTCTTTCTAGACGTTCAAGTGGTTGATATTCTCTTATAGTAAGAAAATGAGCTGACTTGGTAAGACGATCAACGATGATCATTATTGCCACGTTCCTTCTAGGAGTCATTGGTAGTCCCATGACAAAGTCCATTGTGATATTATCTCATTTCCACTCAGGTATGGGAAGAGAGTGCATGAATCCTCAAGGCTATTGCCTTTTAGATTTCACTTGTTTAAAAACCATATATCTTGACACAAAATCACAAATCTCCCTCTTCATGTTGTCCCACAAAAACTGTTCCTTCAAATCTCTATTCATTTTAGTGATCCGAGTGTGTATAGAGAAATTGGAACTTTGAGCATCATCCAACAATTCCCTTTTTAGATCCAATATATCGGGAACACAAAGTCTCTTCCCCAATTTTAAAATTCCTTCTTCATACACAAACTCTCTCAATTTCCCATCATTCACATCTTTAATCTTTTTTTTGAAATTCTTCATCATCGGTTTGAGAACTCTAAATCATTTCTAGTAAAGATGGTTTGGAAACAATTTGAAAAAAGTATTGATGTTTTACTTTCCATGGTGATTCCCATATCCATATTCACTAGATCCATGTATGTAGGATCCTATTCAACTCTCATCTTGTTAAAAACTCCAAGATCCTTTCTACTTAGAGCATCTTCCACCTTATTTTCCTTCCTCAGGTGGTAGTGTATCATTCAATCATAATCCTTGAGTAATTCAAGCCATCTCTTTTGCCTCATGTTGAGTTCTTTCTATGAGAAAATATACTTCATACTCTTGTGATTGGTATATATATAACATTTTTCTGTATATAGATAATTTCTCCATATATTCAAAGAAAATATTACAACAGCTAACTCAATATCATGAGTAGGATAATTTTTCTCATGAATTTTTAACTCTCGTGATGCATAGGAAATAGCCCTATCATTCTGCATAAGGACACAACCAATTCCTTTCTTCGATGCATCACTATAAATAATGAATCCATCATTCCCTGATGGTATAGTCAATATAAGATCATTGACTAATCTTCTCTTCAGTTTTTCAAAAAACTATTCACACTATTTTTTCCAAACAAATTTAACCCATTTTCGTGTGAGCTTCATTAATGGGTTAGCCAATCAGGAAAAATTCTAAATGAAAAGCCGATAATAACCTGGTAACACAATAAAACTATGTACCACAATTATACTCGTCGGTGCTGGACATTCTTGTATTGCTCTTGTCTTAGAAATATCAATGTAGATTCCATACTTAGAGACAATATATCCAAGAAAAGAAATCTCCTGATGCCAGAATTCACACCTGCTAAACATCCCATATAATTCATTTCTTCTAAGAGTCTTCAGGATAATTCGCAAGTGATTTAGATGATCTTAATATCTTTTGGAGTATACCAAGATATCATCAATAAATACCACTACAAAATCATCGAGATATTCCTTGAAAACTCTATTCATTAGATCCATGAATACAGAGGGATAATTTGTCAATCCAAAAGGTGTTATTGTAAACTCGTAATGCTCTTACCTGGTTTGAAATGCTGTCTTCGGAATGTATTCCTTATTCACAAACAACTGATGGTATCCGGATAGAAGTTAAATCATTGAAAAGTATTGAGCTCCATTCAGTTGATCAAATAAATCATCATTGTGAGGTAGGGGTTACTTGTTCTTTATTGTTATAGCATTGATTTCCCTGTAGTTGATACATAACCTCATAGATCCATATTTCTTCATAACAAAAAGGACAAGGGCTCCCCATGGATAAACACTTGGGAAAATAAATCCCTAATTACTCAATTCCTCTAGTTGTTTCTTTAGTTCAACTAATTCCACAATGGCCATTCTATAAGGGGACTTCGATATAGGCCTTGAAATAGGAATTAAATCAATGGAAAACTCAATTTCTAGTTCTGGCAGATGTCCAGGTAAATCACCTAGAAACACATCTATATATTATTTCACAATAGGTACATTCTCTATTTGAACATTTTGTTTCTCACCCACAGTTATTTCATTCTCTCCCCCCCCAATAATTGAATTTAGTTGAGCTACTAAGGGTGGATCTAGATAAGAATTAGGTGGTGATGATCCTACTATAAAGATAAGGTGTTCTTTATCATCACCATAAAAAATCATAACCTCCTTCTTCTTACAATAAATCTTCACATCCTAGTCCTAAAGCCAATCCATACCGAGGATTATATCAAACTCAATCATATTTTTGATGATGAGATCAGGAGATAAAGAACATTTATATTCTCCAATGGGAATGGATTCACAGAACATTATTGCAATGATACATTTCTTAAGAGTTTTAGCTGACAACTCCCTTGTTAAATAAAATTTGAAATATCTAATTTTCTTAGAAAACTCTGAGGATATGAAACAATGCGATGATCCAGAATCAAATAATGCATTTTCTAAACTTGAGGAAACCATAAAATTACCTGCCAACGCGTCTTTCAGAGCTTCTACCTCTGCAGTAGTGATAGCATAAGCTTGGCATTGATTCATTGGACTTTTCTGAAGTATGTTACCTTAACGATTAGGATGTTCATTTGCATAATGTCCCGTATCGCTACAATTGTATCATTGAAAATTTGTAGCTTCTTTCCTCCCCTTGCAATCACGAGCTTGGTCGACTTTTTCACCACACGTGTACTAGACTCTAATTCCATTCAAGAATGTACCAGGGTGTTTCTTCCCACATTTACTATAGGATGGATATTCAACTTTTCCCTTCTTCCCCTTATTTCCATTCCCAGAGTGATCAGCAGATCTCTTTTTCTCTCGCTTTTCCTTAAAGTCGTAAGACTTAGCGAATTCCTTTTCTGTCTTGATAGCACATGAGGCAATCTCATCGTACGACGAGAAGGATTGTGAGACTAATGGTCGACAAAGAAATTGTTTTAACCCATCAAATAAATTATCAATATTGCTTCTTGGGTTTCATAAATAATCTGTTGTAGGCCTCGATAACTTTGTAAAGTTAGACTCATACTTTGCGACATTCTCATCCTCATTTTGTCTCAAACTCAGAAATTCCCTTCCCATATCTACTTGATGGTCACGCGGAAATTATTTTTCTAAGAAAATATCTTTAAACACCCTCCATTATATATTTGATACTTCCTCGTCATCCTTTGTGTTTTGAATCAATGACCACTATTGATCAGCATCTCCAGTGATGCGATAAACTGCCATGATAACTTTTTTTCTTTCAATACTCCCCAAGCCTGAAATATTTTTTCTAGGGAACATATCCATTTCTCAGCTAATAGTGGATTTGTACTCCCATTTAATGTTGGTGGTTTTTGCCTCATGAAGCGATCTAACATTGATCCTCCACGCTGTGGATCCGGGTGCTCTATACAGGTAAGGTTATTATTTATAACCTGAGTGAGTTGTCCCAGTATGGTGATTAGCTAATCAGAACCAACTGCATCACTAGCACCACCATAATTATCTTGAGAAGGAGGGAAATCCTTACATGGAGTTAATGCATTTATATAGTTCCCATTCCTTCCACTAGGTTCCATTTCTAAAAAATGGAATACAGTAGTTTAGTTTATGAATCTCAATACATAAATCCAAACATGTAAAACACTTAACATTAATTGAACAGTTTATGGATATAAACCAAAATCATAAAAAATGTTTTCTTTAAGTAAGTATATACTCATAAAACATTCATAATGGTTTGTAAAGAAAATGAGAATTATCCTAATCATATCCCCTGGGAGTGTCATAACAAAGAGTTCAGTAAGGCCCATTGTCGTGCACTAGTTCCCATTCGAGCCTAGCTCAAAACAGTGTTTTCAGGTTTTACCCCTTGGTATATATGTGCTAGATCCACCTCTACCTACTCGTATCCATACAAGGAATTATTTAATAGAAAACTCAAAAAATCTCTACAATAACAAAATTCTAGGAAGTTATTCTATACCAATACTCAAAGTCCATCTTAGGTCTATGTTCTCTAATCAGACTTTATCTAAAACTAGCTTCTAAGGTTTGTACTAAACTTTATCTAATACCAATTGTATCACCCTGACCCCAGTTACCCAGAGTCAGTGTATTTTTACATAACATTGTAATGATCACAAAATATCAAGTCTTGAAAGACCGATTATTTTAGTAGCCTTGGAAACAATAGATAAATTCATAAATTTTACATTACATCATAAAATGAAAAAATACAACAACAAATTTTATCCCTAGACCACACTCATATCCCCTCATATTATCCCTGCAGGTCATTCATAAAACAGTTCTTCACATCCTGGGAAAATAAAACATAGAAAGGGGTGAGCTCAGATAGTCAGTATGGATAACAATATAGCGAAAAATTTCATAAATATACATAAACATTTAAGGAAATGTATAATTAAAACAAAAGCCTTTTAAAACATGAACTACAGCATAATATGGAAAAAATAAAATTAAATAATTCCATTTACTTATTTACATAGATATTCTACTCGTCGAATAATCACATGAAATATCAATAACCACTTTCATAATGATGGAATGCATAATTACAGACTATTATAAACACATAGTCAAGGCCTTGTGGAAAGACTACAAATAAGATTTTGTCAAGGCCTTGTGCCAAGACACTAGTTTGTCTCATGTGACCTTCCGATGTATCTAAGAGCTATATCAGGCTCCACCCGTCACTTACTAATTCCAATGCATTCCTCATATGAACAGGTTTAAAACATAACATAAACATTTGTATTAAAACTAGCATATGAAATGTCAATAATTTATCCATAAAGCATGAATGGTATAAAAATAACACATCCACAGTCAAACATATCACAAACCGTTCAATAAAATGTGGAATTTTTGTATCATAATAAATCAACTTCAAATAATCTTAAAATACATCAAAAGATGTTGACATAGATGAAATCAAAACTATTTGAGAGAAATATCTCCTTTTTGAAATCATTTAAAAGTCACGTGAATATAAAATAAAAAATTTACAGAGAAAATATTATTATAATATTTTAAGGGATGATTCAACAATTTTATAACAGCAGAAAATAGCCGCACCACCCGTATAAGTTAAAAAAAGACATTCTTACCTTAATTTTGTCAAAAAGGATAAAAAAGACCTAGTTTAGAAAACAAAAGATAGATTTGTTTATAAAAATACTATAAAAAGTCAAAAAAGGGTATAAATTAATTTAACCCATAGTCTGTAAAATTTTAAGAATGATTTGAAATACAATTTTAAGAAACAAGGATGTGTATGATAAAGTGGTCCTAGTAGATAATTACGTATAAACAACCTCTGATAATGAAGAGATTGTGAAATAAATCATTCCCTTGTACTTTTCCTAGGTTGAGGGTAGGTTAACCTCCAGTATAATGGTGAAATAATTGTTATTAAATTACACAAGAATCATATACATTAATACGATATCATATATGATCTTTTAACATTTCTTGGTTAATAATATCTTTGTATTATCGTTGTTTAAGGTGTTAACTAATACGTTTTACTTTATATGATTTGTTACATAAGCCGTGTTTGTTATGGATAGGTTGTATCTTATTCATATCCAGAATGATATTATGTCTTTAAACATTATTTTTAACAATAAAATGAAAATTATTTTTGAATTGATACAATGGTGAATGAATCTCATCGCGTTCGTGGAGACGGTAGTTCGTACGTACGCACGAGCGACAATATCATTCTTTTGATATTAAAATAATATATAGTTGGATATTATATCATATATACAGAATCATTATAATGTTATACTCATTATTTACATCAATTACTTGTCATTATTATACACGTCCAAATAATAATGTACCGAATAACAATTACACCACGACGTGGAGACGGTAAGCCGTACGTACGCACGTATGGTGACATGTCATTCAAAAGATGGATAGAATACTTAATATGGTTGTACCATATTTATAATAACCTCAAAATATCTATAAGATACTAGAGTTATTATTTTATAATGGAAATAACAATGAAAGAAGAAGTGAAAGAAGAAAGGAACATGAAAGAGGGCGGTGAAAATATTACCTCTTCTTCGGGTTCTTCCTTTTGATTTGATCAAAAGAGCTCCTTAGGTTGGCTTTCTGATCAATCTTAGGACTCTAGGTTTAATTGAAGGAAGTTGAAAGGATATATGGGAAGGGTTTGGGTGAACAAAAAGGCTTTGAAAGTATTAATTTGAGAGAAGGGGGAGTTCCCTTTTATAAGACGGGTGAGGGGAACCTTAGGAAAAGCTAGAAATATTAATTTATAATAAATTTATATTCAGTTTATAATGGATCCAATGTGACTTATTTCAAGGATAAGGTGGGGATGGGTCGAAATCCACTCAAACAATAGGTTTTAAACAAGTTTGGGTCACTATTTTACCCTCATCATTTATATTTAACTCTTAGTTAAATAGTTTGACATTTACCATGTCTCTTTGTATGTTTATATTATATGGTTAATAAACTTATTATAAACTACCAAGAGAACCACAAGTGGTTCATTAATGACATAAATATCATTATATAAGTCCTTTGGCCGAACTTTATATTTTTTTGAATATTATATCAACTGATAATATAATATTTGTTTTAAAAGCTTCTTTATGTCAATTTTGACAGTATTTAATAATTGATTTTTGTTAAAGTATTAATAACTTTATTAATTCGAAAAAAATTAATTTAATCAATACTAACATGTCATATTAACCAATAAAATTCGTGTAATTCATTAAGGGTCTCAAATTTTATTTATTTTGGTATTTATTATATCAATTATTTTAATATTTCACTAATAAGATAATTACTGCATCATCATTGTGTCATAAATAAATTAAATTATTTAATGTCTACGAATTTTAAATAAAATACCATTATGTAGGAAATATTTTCAGATATATAATTAATATTTATAAATAAATTTATCTTATGTATAACCCTATATTAAAAACGTTTTAGTCATTAAACTTTGATTTTAACTCTTTTCACTCTTCTTTGAATTAAATAATAATAAATGTCCTAATATAATCCATGTGAACCAAAGAGGTTCATATTTTATTCCTAAGGTTGTTTTTGGTCATATTATACATATCCAATAGTATTAGGACATGTGTTAGGGTAATAATAATATGATTTTTACCCTTAATTACCCTATTTACTTTTTACCGTTGTAAATAAAAGTAAAAAGTTACTATTCACCAAAAAATATTTTTATCTTATTGAACCAAATTTTACTCATTGATATTAATCGTGCCTATCATATTTTAGAAATTCCACTCACAAAAGCGGTAAATTTAAGTTTTATGTGAATTTACAAATTCTCTTAGGAGTTGGGTAAAAGACGGTGAAAAGATCAATAAAATTTTTATATATCTAAAATAATTCTAAACTAAATACAATGAATTACATTGAAATTATATAGGTATTATGAATCTATTTTGACCTAAAATAAATTTAATTAAAATAAATAATTATTTAAATAAAAATTCAGTTTTAAACTATAACTAAGTGTTTTTCACTATTCATCAAAAATTGAAAGTTTTCAGAAATATACCAAAATTTCACCCTAGGCTTATTTCGATATTAAGAATCCAAAATTGAAGTCCATTTTGAAAGATAAAATGTATAAAATTTCAAAATGTGGGCATTACTATTCCTAACGGCGAGTTTGATTGGTTGTGGTGTGTGTTAGAACTCAAAGTTGCGTAAAACACACACTATTGTATTATTCAAAGGGAAGCGTGTCGTGGAAGCTTGGGGTGTTACATATTAAATAAATTTCCATTATTACCAATGATGTAAAATGGGAATGAAAAATAAATCACATCTCTTCATGGAGGTGGTAGTGCGCACATATGCATGAGAAGCACTGTTGTTTTCCAATAAATTGTAAGGTAGAAAGGTATATATAATATTATAATTAATGAATAATAATTATGTAAAAAATATAATATATAACAATTAAAATTGTAATAATATTCCTCCATGAATTATGGGGATAGAAAATGAATTGTATCCCTATATGGAATCTGCAAGTCGTTCATACACACAGGTGATACATTCACTCCCCATTTGATGGAAACAAGGTGAATAATGATATTTTTGATAATAATAAAAATATTTCAGTATATTTATTAACATACACTACAAGAAAACTGCCGTTTAGCGGCGGTTTTTTCGTGGTGGTTTTAAAAACCGCCGCTAAACACGTTTCGAGACGCCGTTTCGCTGCGGTTTTTAAACCGCTGCGAAATGCCACATGTTTTTATTTATTTATTTATTTATTTTAAATTTTTTTTGAGGATTAGCGGCGGTTTTTTAAAAAACCGCCGCGAAATAGCGGCGGTTTCGGTAAAACCACCGCGAAATGAAAGGAAAAAATAAAAAAACTCGAGAAACCCCAAAATCACTAAAACAACCATAACATTTGATCCGGTCATCCGATGGAGCGCCACGACCAGTCAAATCAAAGCTCATGAAGAGATCTAGAGGCACATATAATCAAAACCATTAGACGGTCTAAGGTGGAGAAGATATTATAGTTATAAGAATGTTGAAAAAAGTTCTCCAACTTCAAACGGCCATAACATTCGCTCCGGGTGTCCATTGGGGATCTACCACATATCAAATCAAAGCCAACGAAGAGAGCTACACACCAAATAGGTATAATAAAGCTTCTATCATGTTTTTTGACCCCAAAAACCCCTCTGAAGGCCTCTGAAATCCCATTTCCGTCACCGGTGTCCTGTCGAACTTGTCTTCAAACGGACCTAACTTTTGATCTGCGTGTCAATTTGGACACCTCCACCTGCCAGATCATAGCTCGTTCCATGAGATTCAGTTTGACTGGTTGCGGTGCCCACATGCACTCTTGGATAATATGTTATGGCCTTTTTAGTGGGTATCAGGTTTGTTATGTTTTTCGATGCCTCGTTTCTAGCACCTGTTCCCCGTCAGGTTAAATTTAAATGGTCATAACCTCTGATCCACCTGTCCATTTGGACTCTTTCACCTATCAGGTTGAAGATCGTTTCAGGATCTTTGATTTGACAGGTCGTGGATCTAAAACGGACTCTCGGATCATAATTTATCTCTGTTAATGTGAGTCCAACGTTTTTGTCTCTTTATGACCGTTTTGACGTGTTTTAACGGTTACTCCATTTATTACTATTTATTTGGGTTTCTATGACTTGTTATCTTTATCAATGGTTTTTTTTTGGGTTATTATGATGATTATGTTGAATTATTGAGGGGTTTTCCAGAGTTTTCATGAGTTTTCAAGCGTTCTCATGTGTTCTCATTCTTTCGAATGTCTCATTCTTCATATGCTTCTCCATCCGTTTTCCTGCGTTTTCATGATTTTTCATCCCTTACCACGTCTTTTCATACTTATTCATGTGTTACCTTTATTATTTATTATTTATTATTTATTTATTATTTATATTTACTGATTATTTATTATTTATTATTAATTATTAATTATTAATTATTTATTAGTACTAATAATAAAATATTATTATTAATAATAATATTTGTTACTGGTTATTTATTATTTATTATTTATTATTTATTATTTATTATTTATTATTTATATTTATTATTTATATTAATCTATTATTTATTATTTATTATTTATTATTTATTATTTATTATATATTACTATTTATTATTTATTATATATTATTATATATTATATATTATATATTATTATATATTATATATTTTATATTATATATTATTATTTATATTTATTTATTATTTATTATTTATTATTTATTATTTATTATTTATTATTTATTATTTATTATTTACTTATTATTTATTAATTATATATTTATTTATTATTTATATTTATATTTATTTATTATTTATTATTTATAATTTATATTTATTTATAATTTATTATTTATTTATTATATTTATTTATTATTTATTATTTATTATTTATTATTTATTATTTATTATTTATTATTTATTATTTATTATTTATTATTTATTATTTATTATTTATTATTTATTATTTATTATTTATTATTTACTATTTATTATTTATATTTATTTATTATTTATATTTATATTTATTTATTATTTATTATTTATATTTACTTATTATTTATTATTTATATAAATTTATTATTTATGTTTAGTAATTATTTATTATTTATTATTTATTATTTATATTTATTTATTATTTATATTTATTTATTATTTTTTATTTTTTATTTTTTATTTTTTATTTTTTATTTTTTATTTATATTTATTTATTATTTATTATTTATTTCTTATTATTTATTATTTATTATTTATTATTTATTATTTATTATTTATTATTTATATTTAGTAATTATTAATTATTTATATTTATTAATTATTTATATTTATTATTTATTTATTATTTATTATTTATATTTATTTCTTATTTCTTATTTATAATTTACTATTTATTATTTAGTATTTATTTTTTATTTTTTATTTTTTATATTTATTTATTATTTATTATTTATTATTTAATATTTATTATTTATTATTTATATTTATTTTTTATTTATTATTTATTATTTATTATTTATTATCTATTATCTATTATGTATTATGTATTATGTATTATTTATTATTTATTATTTATTATTTATTATTTATTATTTATTATTTATTATTTATTATTTATATTTATTAATTATTTATATTTATTAATTATTTATTATTAATTATTTATTATTTATATTTATATTTATTTATTATTTATATTTATTAATTATTAATTATTAATTATTTATTATATATTATATATTATTCATTATTCATTATTTATTATTATTGAGTTTATATCTATTATTTATGTATTATTTGTTTTTTCAATTAATATATATAAGTATATTAAATTCTGTTTATTAACCACATGACAAGCTTGTTGGAGTGGTAAAGTATTTGGAAAATATGCAAGAGGTTAGGGGTTCAAATTTCAGCAAGCGCGGTATTTCTTTATATTACATGGGCATGTGCATGCATGGAAAAATAAAGTAAATAAAATAAATACGAAATAAATAAAATAAATAAGAAAAATAAAATAAATAAGAAAAATAAATAAAAAAATAAATAAGAAAAATAAATACGAAATAAATAAATACGAAACAAATAAAATAAATAAAATAAATACGAAATAAATACGAAATAAATAAAATAAAATAAATAAAATAAATAAAATAAAATAAATAAATAAATAAAATAAATACGAAATAAATAAATAAGTAAATAAATAAAAAAATAAAAAAATTAAAAAATAAAATAAAAAAATTAAAAAAACTAAAAAATTAAAAAAAATTAAAAAACTGCCGCTAAAAACCCACCGCGAAACGTTCTGCGACGGTTATAAAAACCACCACGAATAGTTTTCTGACGCACGATTTCGTGGCGGTTTCTCAAAATCGCTGCCAATCTATTTAACGGCAGTTTACACCGCCACGAAACGAAAAAAAACCACGGCTAAATCATGATTTTGCCGTAGTGATAAATAAATTTTATATAATGAATATAACAGATTTATAGAATGTAAAAGAATAATTTAAAAATTGACTGGTTAATTTGATTACCTCTTCATTGAAACAACTCATTTGGATATTCTCACACTGATCCTAGTGTTAGTATATTTGAATACCACAACCTATAAAATTTGTATAAGTAATTTAAGATGGGATTTTTTTAGGTTATTATAAACATATAATTATTAATGTTGTGTGAAAAAGAGAATGGAAGGGTTCCCTTTTATAATTGAGGGAAGGGGAACTACTAGGATTACAAAAATGGTTAAAATACTATAAAGTCATTATCTAAGAAAAATGAAAAATATTTCATATATTATATGATAAAACAATATGTGCTCAAAATAATATAAGCCAATAAATTTTTAACATGTTTAGGTTATTATAACTGTATATTTTTTATTAGCCACTTGGATAACCAATTTAACCTTAATTGTTGTTGTCTTTTATAAACAGAGGGTATTAAGAAATTACTTATAAGTTAAAAATTGGTTTATAAATGTCAATGGGATAACATTTAACACGACAAATTATCCACCATATCTAGTTTAAATCATTTTATTATTTTAAAATAATTTAATAAAATATTATCTAGATAAAATATCATTAATGTATAATTTGACACTGTTCAATTAATTTGACTTAAAATAAATAAAAAATTTCTTATATTTGAATATAATCCTTTAACACAACACTAATATTCCATATTCACCTATAATATTCTTGTAACACTATAAATCACTAAAATTATATTATTAATAATATTTTTAAAATAATGTGTTCTATTTTTATAATAATTGAATAAATATTGTGCAGAAGTTTCTTAAGTATTTAAGGTAATTATATAATTCCAAAAAATTATAAAAAATCATAAAAAATAATTTCTCTAATCCAAAATTTTTATTTGTATTTGTTTATAACATTTTCCCTATGTGTACACATGATATGTATTTAAAACTAAGAGAGTGACATTTTGTAACTTTCTTTTTATTAGATATTTTATATGTCATTTTCTTGAAAAACATTCCATTAAATTATAAATTTTAAAACTACATAATAATAGTCGAATTTCATTCACCCAATAATAATTAGTGTGGGAAATTATAGCCTTATCAATTACTTTTAAACTAGACAAACCTGTTTTAACATTTATCGAGGTGATAAAATTTAATGAGGATACTATTCATATTTACCAAAATTACATGATAAATCATTAAAAAATTTGAACCTCCTTATTAAAAATATGGAATATATTTTTACAAATTCAATACTTTTAAGTAGAATAAAATAATTTAAAAATAAGTGCACAAAATGTCATGAAAACAGCGTTTTTAGACATTTACATTTACAAATGTAAAATGTAGTTTATTATTATAAATTACATAGAAAAATATTAATTTATTGTTTATAAATTTTATTGAATATATAATATATAAATTTAATTAAAAAAAGTCTCAAAAATTTATTAATTTGATTTATTAAAAAATTTATACATTGCGCGGGTAATTTTTTTCAGACAAATATTTATTTCTTTTTCAAATTATTTTTATTTTCATTAAATATTAATTTATAACCAATGAATTTAAGTTATAAATTTATTAGAATACATTTTCCACAATTTAGTTTTTACAATTCAAATCCACCAATCCAATTTCCAGGCAAAAATTTTCACTTTAAATAATAATATTTTAATAGTACATCGTGTTTCCTTTTAACTTTATTTTCTATAAAATGAAATATAATAAAGAAAACCTAATTGTTTATATTTTTTAAAAATCATTATGTATAAAATTATATCCCACATAAATGAACATTTTCACTCAAAATTCATCACTACGATACAAAAAATGGGAATACCTCAATTTAATTACATCCTCAAGTTCCCAAGTAGATTCTTCGAATTTTTGAATCCTCTTGGTAAGATCTACTAGTTGATTTGTCATGTATAATAAAACATTATCTCTATGATCCATGATTTTTACTGGTTTTTCCTCATACGATAGGTCATGCTCTGATGATAAGCTACCATTCCTAATCGAGTAAGAATCATGAAATAAAAAATAAACTTAGGGATCAATATCCATTTATTTTAAAATATCATAATATTATACTGTAGATAAATTCACAAAAATAACCCTCTCACTAACATCAAATTCCCTATGATGGTGATGATTTTCATCATTACATCTCTATTGAGTAAGAGCTACCTTGATATGCAATTGAATTTCTCTTCCTTACTCTAATATTTCTTCAAATAGATCATTTTCCAATATATTTATTTCTCCAAATTCATCCCAACACTTTGGAATTATACACTTATTTCCATTGTGGTATTTATATGAATCCATATTAATGCTCTAGTGAATGTTATTATTATAAGAAAACTCAACTGGAAGAAGATGTTGATCCCAACTAACATTAATATCCATATAAAAAGATCATAGTATATCCTCTACGGTTTGAATAGTTCTCTCAAAATAAACATCGATCTGGGTATTATAACAATAAATGAGACTTATCTCTATATCAAGACCCTAGTGGTGAAATCTCTATAACATTAAGACACACACCAGACCAATCAGATACAATAGAATTTGGTAATCCTTGAATCCTTACAAATTACATAATGTATATTTCAGCACGATAATATAGATATAAATATTCTCTAATATTAATGATTTATGATGAACATATAATAATAACTCTACTACAACCCAAATGGAATTATGGATCTTTGAAGTTTTATGAAGTCTAGAGACATAAATTTTTGTGATGTTTACCCATATCCTTTTTGTTATGGGTAATGGTTGTAACATAACCTTATACTTCTATTTCTCAGTATTAACTTTCCGATATAAGAAACACATAGACACAGACCATGAAATATATCTCTTCATGTTTTGCAACTATAAATACTTTTTATGTTGCTATAAATAAATATACTTCTTCTGGGAATATATAATGATGAATTGTGAGCCTCGTACAACTTCTCCATCTTCAAAGATAGTATGGATGGAACAAATAAACTATCCCTAAACCTTTTAATTCTTTTAGAAACAAGATTAAATTCATAAACATTTTCACATTATTTTTTATCTCTACATATCCATTCTACCCTAATTTAATCTTCATTTGGATATATGGTTGAACAAACATTTTAGAAAGATAATATTTATCCCCTACCATCAAAATTTCATGATCAATCAATTTCAAATCACAAAATATTGGATATTTTGTGATCCTCCACATAGAAAATCTAGCATGATCATTTCAAATCAAAGCATCTTCCACTTTTTTCACTTTGTCATATTGGTAGTGTATTGAACCATTGTAATATCTATGAAGCTCCATCCATATTCTATAGTGCATAGAAAACTTGTATATGTGATAACACACTTTGTAATTTTATGAAATGTATATATAACTAAAATTTCAATATAAAGACAATTATTCCATATCATCAACAAACAAATTACCATAGTTAACTCCAGATCATGGTTTCTATAATTTATTCCATGAACATTCAATTGGATTTAGGCATAAACTATCACCATATTATTTTGAATGAGAATGCATCAAAATCCATAATTTTATGCAATAATATAGATTATAAAAAATCATATCTTCTACAACATAAAGTAAGAATAATTACACAAATTTCATTTCCAATTCCATGAAACTTTGATAACATTTATCTATACAACAGAACATATCTCCATTGTAATATATCATGGTGAGTGTTTTAAATAATTGTGATAAATTTTCCAAAAAAGTGCCGATAATATCCCGCCAAAATAAGACAGCTATGGATCTTAATGAAAGTGGGGGGGGGGTCTGGTTTTCCATTCAACAACTTCTATATTTAAAATATCTGCTCATATTCCCTCACTTGAGATTATATGAAAAATAATGAACATTTATTATTCAAAATTCAAACCTAGTAAATTTTCCAAAAATTATCTCATCCCTTAGGGTCTTCAGCAACATCCTTATGTGATCTCTGTGCTCTTAAATTCACTTTCAATAAGTCGAAATATCCTATATTATTACAAAAAAACTAATTAAGGTACAGTAAAAAAATTATATTCATTAAGCAAATGAATATAGTAGGGGAATTAATATAAACAAATGTAATCACTTTAAATTCATAGTGTTCACAACTCGTATAGAATATTTTCTTGGGTATATCCTCCTTCATTAAGAAAAATTTATTATATCTAGAATATAGGTTAATCATTGAGAAGTGTATAGGTTCACATTATTGATAATAATATTCATAAACATGGGGTATAGAATACTTATTCATGATATTTATAATGTTATGTTCTTGAAAATAAATATAGAGTCTCATTGATCCATCTTTTGTTAAAAAAACATGTGCACCCAAAGGTGATGCACAAAGTAGAATAAATCCTCTATAAATATTCTCCTAGAGTTTATTTTTCAATTCCTAGAACATATTATGGGCCATATTATGTGGATTATTTGTATAAATGTATGATTATGTATGATTTCTATTGATTACTCAACTTCATGGTTATGTGGGAGACTACACATCAATTTGTGAATGACATCAAAAAACACACATAAAATAGGAATATCTCTGATGTTGAGTTTATCCCCAACCATTTGAGATAGAGATCCCTTTTTAATAAGACTAATTACCAATGTATTTTATTTAATTTCTATTATATGTTCATATTTATTATCACATCTATAGAAAATAATATGTTGGTTCAGATTGTCAAATGTCACTCCACTTCCACAGAATTTGATGTTGTATTTTTGTATATAAATCCAATACATGCCCAAAATAACCATAAATTAAGTAAAATGGAGAATAAAAACTTTTATAAGTATTAAATTCACATAAAAAATTTACTATAGAATAATCATATGCTAGAGATGTGACCATCAATATTTTAATAGTTTTCACTACAAATTTAATATCAAATTGTTGAGGTTTTAATTAAATGTTGTATAAATCTTGTCATTATTGTTTCACCCAATTACTCATTAATATTTACCTAGTTCATTCATTATTGTTACAAAAACATCAGGTTGTTATTTTATACTTATACTTATTCCCATTGTTTTCACTGGAGTTTTATCATCCCACATTCTAAAGGTTAACTAAACTTTTAAATGATGAAATCTATCAAGACCCATAAATTTTATACATAGATATTAAATCTTAAAAGACTAATATTAATTATATAAAATAATTATTCAATCCATAATCATATAGGTTTGGTGTAATTTTCAAATTGGATACATAAAAAAGTTGTTTATAGATGAACAACATCATCTCTTGTGTAGTTCTTATTAAAACGAACTGTTCTTAGACTTATCATAATTAACATCTATATTCATAACATAAGGAATGTAAATATTGGAATAGGTGAGCTCATGTGACCAATAATGGTAAAAAAGTGATATATCATTGATCACATAATCATAAAATTTTCATACATGTACGATAACATGATCTCAACTTTACAGGACCATATTTTACATATAATAAGTCACAATCTTGAGTCATTCCACAAAGTATGTTATTTCATCATACAAGAATCATAAAGGAATCTGTGAACATGAGCCACGATAGCCTAACATTGTTAGAATAAATTGAATTATTTATTGAAAATAAGCATATAAAATCATTTCCTTAAAAATCAAGGATCTTTACCAACACAGTATTAATGGATAATGTTTTCTCCCATGCCCATCATAGTAGTCAGGGATCACCCTAAACTGTATCATAGTGAATTGGGTTCACTCACAAAACCATCTTATTATTCAGGTTCACTCCCAATACTATCGTTGTGGATATAGTATCTTACTAAGATTTGTTAACTCCCTATTCATATCCTATTTATCTTATGAGATATCAATCTTTACCCAATGTAATATAAGTGTATATAATTTCAATCCAACTATCCACATAATTAAATTCATACATACATGTTCTATAGGATCATAAAAACTTCATTATATATGATCCCTTGATAATAAATTTGTTTCCAACACATTTAATTATGGAATACATTTTAAAAAAGATATAGTTTTCTTAAAAAATTTATCATTTTAGCATAGCATAACCTATGAAAATAGAACATGTTTTACAAGATTCATTTAATAATAAACATAAAATATTGAGTGAAATAATAATTATGGTTTCACTACATCATATCGGAATTAATTCATTCTTAACATCAAATGGGGTTTTCTTAGAATAAAATTCATTTAAGCATCACTTGAGAAATTTCATAATGAAAATACCCTTTTATCATTGAAATCACAAAATTAGAATTTAAAAATTTACGAAATATTATGGAAAAATATTATTTGAAATAAATCATGGAAACTTTTAATGAATCTCCAAAATATTGACTGGTCATGACTATGGTAAATTAAATTCATGTCAAATAACTTAACAAAAAATAATTATTTCACATTTTTGTAAAAAAATGTAAAAAGTACATTATTTAGAAAATGGTAAGAAGATTAATTTTAAAACTTTTTATAAAAGGTAAAAAATGGGTAAAAATGAATTTCAAAAATCATATTCTAATAGTATAAATATTTATTAAAACATTTTTAGAAACATAGAGATATTGATGAAAATGTTTTTTAAACCAAATTGAGAAATTAAGTGGTTTTCCCTTAAAACAAATTTTCAGTCTACTAAATACTGATGGTGAGGAAAATTAAGGAAAAATTTATTTTAAAGAATTAACTATAGGATAAATATTCCAATGGTTTCTTAAGTGATATATCATAAAATTTAATTACTAAAAATGTAATAATTGAAAATATTGGTAAATAATGAGATTGTAATAAAAATCTCATACTAATTTAGAAAATTTTGATTCATACCCCAAGAAATAATAAAATAAAAAATAAACATTAAATATCATTAACCTAATTATTATCATAATATATCTTGTTAAATGTAAGTATATAAACCTCATAATGGGAGATAGGTTTGTAACATAACATATGTCATAATGAAGACAATTTTTTATGATGAACCCTAGAGTATGGTCAAACTACATTTGTATATGTTCTAACATTCGGTATCATAAAAATGTATTTATTATAAATATATTCCAAAACAATACTCAAATATATCATAAAATACATTATTGACTTATAATATTATTTAGCTATTAAAATTCATATTCTTTGTGATATCTAATTCATTGTTCATATATTTTTTTGGTAATTATGGCCCTTATATATAGATAATTGTTCCATAATATAAGGAATTTTGACCATAAAAAATTATCATATATAGAAATTATATAAATATTTATAATAATTCATAATTTATATAGAGAAAAAAATGAATTAAACCTTCTATAGAGACATTGATAATTATAAACACATTAATAATGTTTTAATTTTTTAATAGATTGAATGAATAAAAGGTAAATAATATACAATACAGATCATATGTATTCATCAAATCCATCATTATTACCATCCATGTAAAATGTAAATAAAAGAATCTCATCACTTTGTGATGGTGGTAATCCACAGGAACACATGAGAAACCTTATTATTTTCCAACTGATTGGAATATATGATGTAAGAAATGTTATTATCATTTTTCAAGAATAATTATGTCATAAAAATAATATTCAAACATTAAATTCATCATAATTACAATACATTAATTTTGGTTATGGAAAATTAATTTTTTCTCTATGGGGAGATGGTTAGTTTTACATACACATGAGCGATACATTCACTTACCATTTGATATAAAGAGGTTGAATAGAGGTAGTTTAATAATCATAATAAAATTTAATAATATGTATGATTCTAAATTTATTATATAATGAATAATATAATATTTTTAGTGTAGTTCAAATAGGAAATAAATATAATGTGATTAGTTAAATAGATTACCTCTTACTTGAAACAACTCCTTTAGATATTCTCTTAAGGATCCTAGGGTAGGTCTTTTAATATTTCATCTAGAATTCATCTATATAATTGTAGAAGGGATTTTAGTATGGAATGGTTAATCTATAAGTAACAATGTGATGTAGAGAATATAAGTTAGGGATTCCCTTTAATAATTGAGTGGAGGGGAAGTCATTGGTTTTCCTAAAATATAAAAAAATAATGTCATTTACCAGCTCAAATTCCTCCAAAAGGATAGATATCATAAGCTTATATAGGATGGGGTTGAAATTTAATTAGTGAATAAAAATTGGAAAGGTTTTGTTGGTGTTTTAATCCTTTACTTTTTTGTTAAAATCATGGCTATCCAATTTAATACTTAACCATGGAAATATATTTTTTACTCTTAAAAGTTTATAATTTTATTTATAAGAAAATTATTTGTTCATAAATGGACTTGAAAAGAAAATTTTGACAATATCTTTTCCAACACATCCTCATCAAATATTTTGGTGTTATTGAAATTTTTTAATAAAAAATAATTTTAAAAAAATATCCTTAATATCAAATTTAATAGTATTCATTTAATTATATATAAAATATTTATATAAATTTTGAATTCAAATATAATCATTTATGAAAAAAAATATGTCATATTTAGTTATAAAACTCATGGAACAGAATAACTCAATCAAATTATATTACATTCAATATATTTGAAATAATTTATTTTTTATTTCTAAAAATTTATTTATTCTCAAAATATATATTTATGACCATTCATAACATTATTTTGTCTATATTATTAAACAAAAGAGATATTTAAATTTGAGAGAGTGAAATTTTGTAACTTTTTATTTTTAAATATTATATTTGTAATTTTCATGAAAATGTGTCCATTAAAAAAATTGTAGATTAAGATAACAAGGTTCCTATTCCAATAATCTAATAAGAATTATGATGAGGGATTATGGCTTTAACCAATAGTTTTATCCAAGATTAATGATGTTTAGCCTTTACCATGGTGATAAATTTTACAATGGTTTCTATTCATATTGAAAAAAATAAAATGTCCATAATTAATAAAATTTAACCTCATAATTCTATGTATAGAATACATTTAATCAAATACAATACATATAAGTGTTCAAAATTAATTTTTAAATAATCATAAAAATTCATGAGGAAAAATTATTTTCAGTAAAATACATTTTACGCATAAAATGTGGTTTATTAATATCTAATTCTAAAAAAATATTTAAATAAATGTTAAAACAATTAATTTAATATATAATATATAAATTTCATTATAATTATTCACCAATAGTGATCAATTTATAAGAAAAAATATATATTTCCTTCATAAAAATAGTTTTTTTAAAAAAACATTCCTTTTTGTTTCAAATGATTTTAATTTTCATTTATAATGAATTAAAAACATTTGAATTTGTGTTATATATTTATAAAATGTAAATTTTTCATAATTTATTTGTTAATATTCATACCCACTAATAAAACATCTATGTGAAAATTTTCAAATTATATAATAATATTTTAATAGTATATGGAGGATTATTTAAACTCGATGTTTCATGTTACACAAGATATCAAAGTAAAATGATTATTTAAAGAGAAAAATATTCTAAAATATTTGGGTGTCACAGTGAACTTAATTATGGAAAATGGAATAAGGAAATGATATCCTAATTTCACAAAATAATTAAAACGTGGTGATATTATACGACATGATATCCTAAAAATAGTCAAGGGTTACTACCAAAAGAGTCATCATAAAGTGGAAAAAGTCCTATGGTGTATTAGGTTCACTCCATTATCATTTAAAAAACATATCATTACATATAAAAAATTCAACAATTAATTTTAGGGATGCAAAATTTTGGGACCACCCATCAAGTAAATGAATATCATAAAAATGTTTGGAACATGGGGATAAAAATGTATTTAAATAATTACAATGATATAACGATGGTAAGAAAGTGGGTATCATAATTATAATTCAAGGAATTTGTGAAGGCTAAATCCTAATCATTCCCCAAAGGAGAAATAAATAAATTTTTTTGTTCACATTTAGGAAATGAACATAGTTTTTAATGATTCATTTCCATTAAATAAAATTAATGAATATGATCTTGGTGAATATAGAATAAAAATGTATCACTTGGGTGAAACATCAAATTGAAGGTTATTTTTAATGTTTTAAAGAACATACTATTTTCCATAAAACAATAATTGAACCAAGTGTCTTATTTTTAAAATAATGAGTGTTTTAGATGCTAATGATGGATTAATATCATTTTATGGAGGTGATTCTTGACATGATATAAGAAATAGAAATGTTTGCCTGAGTAGGGTTTTTTAAAAGTTGTAATTTTAAAGGGAACTAAAAAATCAATAAACCGAATAATGAAATTTATATTTGATGACGTATAAATGTAACGGGAATATATAAAAAATATAAGTGTAATATGAGAATAATATAACAAAAAATTGATAAAAGGGAAGATAATTCATAATAGAAATGTCATGAATGAGGTATACATCATCCAATAAATGATCATAGAAGGAAAACCATTTTAATATTTTTTGAATAAAAAATTATAAAAATGAAATTGAAAAATCCATTTGAAAATAGAATAATGGAATTATTAATGTTATATTATATTACAAATAATTAGGTTTCCAACTAAAAAGGAGAACATTGGAAAACGTGTTATAATGGGGAATGTTGGAAAACTATAATTAATATTGATGATAAATATTATTAACACAGTTTCAAATTATATAAGTAACATAACACCTCAATAAGGGAGATTTTAATAAAAAATCATTCTACCAAGATATAAATTATGTATATCATACAGAATTAAATATGAAAGTCAAGGAGAAGTATTATAACTTAAAAAATATTGTTGAGTCAAGATATACACATTATATTTTAGGGAAGATATCAGTCATAGAGCTTAGTATGGGAGAAAATTAATGGAACTGAAGATTCCATATTCAATAACAATTTGTGATATTTTATTTCTAGGGGTAATAGTTAGACCATAAAATCAAGATTAATGTATAATATATATAAGATCTCATTTTTTATTGGTACATCCCTTTTTTTCTTTATTAAACCTATTTAATTCCACTGATTTTAGATTGAAACTTGGTTTTAATATCGTATCCCACTTGGGTTGTTCCTAGAAGAAGAAAGATACTTGAGTTGAAATTTTCTGTTATAGAGGATTTTACACCATGGATCCATGGGATATTCCATAAATATGGTCAATAAGGTGTGGAAGCTCAGGCTTTGGTAATTGGAGCTCGATGGAAAAAATTTAGAGACACTACCTTTTGGGAAATATTTGTGTTCATTTGGCATGTGATATCATAGATGTCACGACCCGACCTCGGGGACCGTATCGTGACTACCCCAAGCCCGCCTTCCATAGGCCAGGGGCTGGCGACTAGCACCAAGGCGTAAATCCCGATAAACAGGGAAGGCATTGCCTTTGTAAAGAAAACAACCACCACAGAGTAAGTAATCGGAAAGAGTAAACACTAAGAGAAAACTGTAACAAGCTGTGCTGAAAGTAAAAAACGGCCGGAAATACAAGCCCAACTGTAAAGTACAACTGAAAGGGGAAAACAACAACTGAAAATAAAATCCGCAGCGTCGGGCCGTCCTCTGGAAATCCCACCTGAAGGGTGGGTACAGATAGCTCCACTGCTCCTCGGGTCCCACCGTCCGCTCCGAGTACGTCCCGCCCAGTGGTCCTCCTCCAGGTACCGTCCTGCTCTGCAAGCCTCAACCACGATCAACGCTGTCCGTCGTCTGCAACCAACACAACGTAGTGCGGGCATAGCCTGTGCAGGGGTGAGTATAAGCTACTCAGTAGGGACCCCTAGACCCCGGAAGGTCTCCCGAAATCCACAAAGGATAAACCACAACGGAAAGATACAATCACAAAGTAACAACCAACACTGCTTAGGTATATGCCCATACATATACCTAAGTCATCAATCCCTGTTTGGATCCAATATCCGAGCCCAAGCACAACCCAGTCCACACAGGAAAGCGAACGTAAATCCACACAGGATAGCACAACACAATCCACAAAGGAGAGAAAAACGTAAATCCACACAGGATAGAACAACACACTCCACAAAGGAGAGCAAAACGTAAATCCACACAGGATAGCATGACACAATCCACAAAGGAAAGCAAAATGGAATCCACACAGGACAGCACAACACAATCCACAAAGGAGAGAAAACAGTAATTCAGCTCACACAGGTATACATCGTCGAAAAGGTGAAAGGGATGATCAGATATAGATACTGAATCATCTAAGCTGGGACCCACATAGGATACAAGACCAGATGTCTTCATTGATTCATTTATGTTGGGACCCACATAGGATACAAGACCAGCACTGAATCACCAAATCTGGGACCCACATTGGATACAAGACCAGCACAGCTAGGACCCACATAGGATACAAGACCAGCTGTCTTCATTGATTCATCTACACTGGGACCCACATAGGATACAAGACCAGTATTGAATCATCTAAACTGGGACCCACATAGGATACAAGACCATCACGGCTGGGACCCACATAGGATACAAGACCAGCTTTCTTCATTGATTCATCTATACTAGGACTCACATAGGATACAAGACCAGTATTGAATCATCTAAGCTGGGAACCACATAGGATACAAGACCAGCACAGCTAGGACCCACATAGGATACAAGACCAGCTGTCTTCATTGATGTATCTATACTGGGACCCATATAGGATACAAGACCAGTATTGAATCATCTAAGCTGGGACCCACATAAGATACAAGACCAGCACGACTATGACCCACATAGGATACAAGACCAGTTGTCTTCATCGTCGCAGTCCACTAAGGATCTCTGCACAGTCGTCGTCGTCGAAGTCGCATCCAACTCTAGGTTCCCACACACAGCAAGCTCGTTCGGGAGGGTCCGCTCCATGAGCCGAAGGGGTGATACATCAACTATCACATAACCCAAAGTTGATGTATCCAAAAGTTCCGTGTCATCAACAGGAACTCAACGCAACAGATGGCGCGTCAATCGGACGCCCGGTCTGAGAGATATTGGCTTTTTTGTCCCAGGGGCCCGGTTGGCTTTTAAGGCAAAACCAACCCGACCGTACTCCACCTATGTCCAAACCTTGGGTGGAGTATGACAAAAGATCCTTCTCACAAAGAAGAATTCAACAAAGCCGACGGCACGTCAATCGGATGTTCGTAGCTCAAGATATGAGCGTTTCCGCTCCGAAGGCCCGGTTGGTTTCGTGTACAAACCGACCCAGCCGAACACAAAGTATTCCGAAACCTTGAGTGCGATATACCAAAATGACCGTCTCAATCCAAGGATCGCGTTGCTGCTGACGGAGAGTCGTTTGGAGGCCCGTAGCTCATGTTAAGGGCATTTGACCGAAAATTTTCCGAAGACGGGGGGTCCGGGCTCGGGCCGACCCAGCCCGACCCCCCCCCCTGGGTCGGCCGAACCGGGTCGACCCGACCCGGTCTGACCAGGCCGGACTCGGTCCAGCCTGGCTAGGGTGCGGCCCGGCTGGTCGGAACGGCCTGGCTCAGCTCGGCCGAGCCGTCGAGCGCCCGGGTGCCGCGGGGCGCTGCCCCCGCGGTTTGGAGATGGCGCGGCCCTCGAAGGGTCGAGCTGATTGAACGGACACAGCATGTGGCCGCATCCCATGCGGCGAGCTGGACCCACGCGGACGCGGGTCCGCTGGCCGCCGCCGCCACTGCTTCAGCCGTGGCGGCTTTGTCCGGCGGCGCGCCGGGGCACCGCCGCCTCCGGGTGCCACGCCGTCGTCCGCTTCCGCGGGCCACCAGAGTTGCTCCGGTGGTCCGTTTTCCTTCCTATCTATGCCATTGTTCCTCCCAGGTTCCGTTCATCACTGCGGAATCACCAAATCACCCATGCGTCACGATTTTCCTTCACCCGCCAAATCCGCACAACCACGAAGAACGGCGGAGGGTTTTTGGGACGTGTTCGTTTGGCCCGCACCCTCCGCGTTAGATAATAACAACGGGAGAAATAATTAAACAAATGAAACAACAATTTTAATAAATTAAAATTGTTCATTTGAATCCGGTTCTTAAATTTTAAATAAACGTTCACGGGAATAAGGGAACTTCCAAAATAAAATCCCTCCCTCGTCAAGCCGCACGCGCGGGTTCTTCGCGGATTGATCATCGCGGAAGGAGGGGATCATCGCGTTGTCGCGAAAGGGTGTCACGTCGATGAACTTTGAGGTTCAAGAAAAAAAAGATTTAATTAAAAATAAACAAATCTTTCTTGAGATAAATACCACAAAGGAAAATTAAAGAAAAATCGAACCCCTCACCTTAATGGATGATCGAAGGTTTTTGTTGCGGATTAAGGAACGTCGCCGAAGAACGTCGCGGAAGAGGAAACGTCGGTGTCGCGACACAGGGCGTCACGTCGTCGATTTCCGCGGGTTCGGCGTTCTTTTCCAGAGGCCGCCGTTCTTCGCGTTCTTCGTGTTCTTCTCGTTCTTCACGAAGAAGGGTGAAGGCATAAGAACTTCTGTCAAAAACCTCTCAAGTTGTAATCCTCCAAATGTTGTGTTGGTCTTATTTTATTATTACGCCAACAAACGAATAAGAGGTAAGTAACGACCCATTAATTCGTAGAATTAATTCAACGAAGAAACTGCCCATTTAATTCAATGAATAAAACCACCCAATTAAATGGTGCGTTAAGAATTTAAGAAAACGCATCAGTTGACTTTCATAATGACGGGTTTTCACGGGTGCGTTACTTAGCGGAAAAGAAATGGTGGGGCTCGTGCGGGTCCCACCTCACAAATATCCTACCAAGAGGGTAGGATATTTCTGGATAGCATCCTATCCAGATCAACTCAGTTTAAGCCGCTTTTAAGTGACTTCAAGTGGCTTCCAAGTGGCTTAAGTGAAATAAAATAAAGTTTTTTGTACAATTATTTTATTTCTTAACTTTAAGCCCGAAAATTAAAAACCACAACCAAGAAAACGAAACTCTGGAAGAAGAGTTTCTAAGAAAATACCGGCGCTTCGATTCCATCGGTTCCCTCAGAATTCGATTCCGGGCACCGCTTCAAAAGTTAGAAAAACCCGCTCGTCCGTTCACTGAACTTACCCGAGCCAAACTTCGAAAAATGATTCCGGGCACACCAGGCCTCGGAATCAGGTGCCGTCAGAAACTGGGTTCTTGTAAAATTCAAAGAAAATTATGAAAAAAAAAATCCTTGAAATTTACGGGTCATTAAATTACTCCCACCACAGGGCTTTACGGCCCCGTAAAGCTTCACCACAAACTTAGGGATACAAAGGCGTTACTGAGCACGCAACTGAGCCTCCCGCTCTAAAGTGCTATCCTGGAAGTTCCCGTGTCACTATCTGAAGCGCACTAGAGGAATCGATCATCCACGTAGGACCTGCTCCTGTCGATCCTCGATATCCACTGGGACCTCCGCAAAAGTCGTCCCATCATCAAAGACCATCTCTCCAATGTCCAATATTTGTTTCGGGTCGTGCACGTATCTCCTCTGCTGAGATACGTGGAAGACGTCGTGCACCCGGAGCAACTGAGGTGGTAGAGCCAGAAGATAAGCCACCTCGCTAATCCTGCTAAAGACCTGGAAGGGTCCGATGAAGCGTGGAGACAACTTGTCGCCTCGGCCAAAGCTCTGTAATCCACATTGAGGTGAGACATGCAAGAAGACGTGATCTCCATCCTCGAACTCAAGTGGCCTCCGCCTCCTGTCAGCAAAAGACATCTGCCGGCTCTGAGCTATCCTCATCCGCTCCTGGATGACCTGGACCTTCTCTGGTCCTACAAGATCTGCTGTGATTTCTTCTTTTCCGATAAGAGAAATCTGT
The DNA here is from genome assembly GCA_963277665.1 of Viscum album. NCBI lineage: Eukaryota > Viridiplantae > Streptophyta > Magnoliopsida > Santalales > Viscaceae > Viscum > Viscum album. The sequence continues at coordinate 931,348,916 of OY728146.1, forward strand.
TCTCATTCACTGGATGAACCACTTTCTTTGCCTAATATAGTAAATCCCGACATAGATGATACTAATCCATACCATGGATGACGTCGTAAGTCCTCAACGCTACAACCAAGAGATCCAACCGTTACTCTCGCCTCCAAGGGTTGATTCACACTGTCGGCATCAGTGTGTGGTAATTGGGTCTCCTCCAGTAGATGTCTCACAAGTGAGGGTCAAGTCAACAGTCAAAACTGGAACCTCTTAGTAACAACACAAAAGGGGACATGAATGAAAACATCACAAAGGTATGCGTATTTTTATTATTCCAGCTCATAATACGAAGACGCTACACAATAGCAACAAGGAACTAGAAGTACAAAGGACGTATCCACTAGTTCCCCTCCTGTCCTTTTGCTCCCAGAGCTCCATGATCGATAGCCTCAGCTGCCTAAAGCTGATCTCTCCCATGTCCATAAACTCCCTCCGGTCGGGGTGGACCTCCTGGTGGTGGTGGTGGGAACACCTTGAAGTGTCTCCCACCATCGGCTACTCGGCCAGCTCCTCTGCCTCGTCCGCCTGCACCCTGCCGACCACCATGGCCGAACCTCTGTCTGGGAGGTCCCTCTACCACCTGATGCTCATCTGTAAGATGAGTCGGGTAGTCTCGAGCCATGTGACCTCTCCCGCTGTATGCGTAGAAATGCTTGCCCCTCGTTTAGCTGGCTCTCCTTCGGGTGCCCCGCACAACCGAATCTTCATCCTGAGACTGCCCATCTGATGGTCTGGCCCGTTTGAACCTATGCATCACCTGTCTACTGCCAGCTGCAGAAGACCCTGCTATGGGCCGTCCTGTGGAGGGCCCTGTCACTGGAGCCTGCTCGGCGAGAAAACTCTCCACTAGAAGGGCTCTCTCCAACACCTCTGCCTGAGTCGAAATGTTGAGGGAGATCATCGAAGCCCTGATCTCATGCCTCAGTCCCTGCTCGAAGGTCTAGGCCCGGAAGAACGGGTCCCGTACCATATCTGTGGAGTAGTGCGAGAGATCAGTAAATCTCACCGAGTACTGGGCCACAGCCAAGCTGCCCTGCCGCAGATGAAGAAGCTCCTGAATGCGCACCGCACGGAGGGTGGCTGGAACGAACTCGGAGCGGAAGATGCTCTCAAAGTCCATCCAGAGAAGAGATGTCTCGACGTGCACCTGGAGCATCAAGCTCCACCATCGGCCCACTGCTGCGTGCAGTAGGCTCGCCGAGAGGATCACCATGAGGTCTGTTGGTGTCCTCACTAGCCTGAAAACTCACACCACTACCTCCAGCCAGTCCTCGGCTGCCTGGGGGTCCGTCTCCCCGCAGAACCTGGGCGGTCGCTGACACTGAAACTCGTGCAGTGCGCTAAGGCGACATGCATCGTCAGCGGCTGGGGCTGGTAGCATCAGTGGCTCGACAGGTAAAGGTACCGCTGGTGCCCCTACTGACAAGGAGCCCTGCACCGAGGCCTCGTCGCTCAGTGGGCTGTCATCACGCTCCACTCTCGGAACCCTAGCTGGCTGCCGTCGTAGGGTCATCCTGAAAAGAAGCAGGTGTGCCACAGTCAGAACTGTATACCTGGTGAGCTTAAACAAGTAATCAAAAATAAAACCTGAACACACATGCAATCAGTGTTATCGTGCATTAAATCGGAAATCAGAAGTCAGGGTCCTGGTGTACAGATACATCGGCCGCCGCACCAATACTGGACTCCTTGGACTGATAACCATACCCAATATGCTAAACAATATTACTTCACATAGAAGAAAGATCAGAGTCTGCGGTAGAACCAAACTCCTCTGATACCAATTTGTCACGACCCCACCTCAGGGCCCGTGCTGTGACTACCCCAAACCCGCCTTCCATAGTTCGGGGGCTGGCGACTAGCACCAAGGCGTAAATCCCGATAAACAGGGAAGGCATTTCCTTTGTAGAGAAAACAACCACCACAGAGTAAGAAAGCGGAAAGAGTAAACACTAAGAGAAAACTGTAACAAGCTGTGCTAAAAGTAAAAAGGGGCCGAAAATACAAGCCCAACTGTAAAGTAAAACTGAAAGGGGAAAACAGCAACTGAAAAGAAAAGCCGCAGCATCGGGCCGTCCTCTGGAAATCCCACCTGAAGGGTGGGTACAGATAGCTCCACTTCTCCTCGGGTCCCGCCGTCCGCTCCGAGTATGTCCCGCCCAGTGGTCCACCTCCAGGTACCGTCCTGCTCTGCAAGCCTCAACCACGATCCACACTGTCCGTCGTCTACAACCAACACAATGTAGTGCGGGCATAGCCCATGCAGGAGTGAGTATTAGCTACTCAGTAGGGACCCCGAGACCCCCGAAGGTCTCCCGAAATCCACAAAGGATAAACCACAATGGAAAGATACAATCACGAAGTAAAAACCGACACTCCTTAGGTATATGCCCATACATATACCTACGTCATCAATCCCTGTTCGGCTCCAACATCCGAGCCCATGCACAACCCAGTCCAGACAGGAAAGCAAATGTAAATCCACACAGGATAGCACAACACAATCCACAAAGGAGAGGAAAATGTAAATCCACACAGGATAGCACAACACACTCCACAAAGGAGAGAAAAACGTAAATCCACACAGGATAGCAAGACACAATCAACAAAGTAAAGCAAAACGAAATCCACACAGGATAGCACAACACAATCTACAAAGGAGAGAAAACTGTAATTCAGCTCACACAAGTATACATCATTGAAAAGGTGAAAGGGATGATCAGATATAGATACTGAATCATCTAAGCTGGGACCCACATAGGATTCAAGACCAGCTGTCTTCATTAATTCATTTATGCTGGGACCCACATAGGATACAAGACCAGCACAACTATGACCCACATAAGATACAAGACCAGCTGTCTTCATTGATTCATCTACAATGGGACCCACATAGGATATAAGACCAGTATTGAATCATCTAAACTGGGACCCACATAGGATACAAGACCATCACGGCTGGGACCCACATAGGATACAAGACCAGCTTTCTTCATTGATTCATCTATACTGGGACCCACATAGGATACAAGACCAGTATTGGATCATCTAAGCTGGGACCCACATAGGATACAAGACCCGCACAGCTAGGATCCACATAGGATATAAGACCAGCTGTCTTCATTGATTTATCTATACTGGGACCCACATTGGATACAAGACCAATATTGAATCATTTAAGCTGGGACCCACATAGGATACAAGACCAGCACGGCTAGGAGCCACATAGGATACAAGACCAGATGTCTTCATCGTCGCAGTCCACTGAGGATCTCTGCACAATCGTCATCGTCGAAGTCGCAGCCAGCTCTAGGGTTCCCGCACACAGCAAGCTCGTTCGGGAGGATCCGCTCAACGAGCCGAAAGGCTGATACATCAACTGTCACATAGCCTGATGTTGATGTATCCAAAAGTTCTGTGTCGTCAATAGGAATTCAACGCAATAGACGGCGCGTCAATCCGACGCCCGGTCTGAGAGATATTGGCTTTT